>OY856414.1:414007600-414607600 GCA_963693085.1 Alisma plantago-aquatica
ATTAAACTAGTTAACTGTTGAAGTTTAAAATACAACTAGCCATTAGAGTTAACTTGTACACTCAGACCACACTCAGTCAAAGAAATTGTCAATAGAGAGACTTCCCATCGAAAAATTTGTTGACCAAACTGGGTTCTGGACTGATTTCTAGAAATGAATGAATTAGTCGTTGCACCTAACATTAACTCCACTAAAATGGATATTTCTCAACATAGAACCCTCTAGACACTTCCCTTAGGTACCCTATCCACTTGCAACCCATTCCTATAAATAGAAGTGACCTTAGGACTCCAAGTAAACACAAGCTACACTTGAGAAATCATTCGAGAGAATGCAAAAGAGCTGAATTGTACTTGCGATCTTCTTCCTTGAGCTCTAAGTAAGTGTCTTATAGCTACAATATCCTAGCCACCAACTAGCAACATCCATCCTAAGTGGTTAGGAGGTCTACCACTTGATATAGGATCAAAGTGTTGTACTGCATTATGAAAACTACTAGAGGGGGGTGAATAGAGTTTTATAAAGATTTTAATAATAATTTAACTCAAACAACCACAATGAAGATATTGGACAAGGAGACACAGGGTTTAGAGTGGTTCCAACTATAGCAAATACTATAGCCGTCAGTCCACTACCCGGTTGCTTACCCAACCGGGATTTGAAAAGAAATTTATTTTATTACCTCGCAAGGACTTTACATAAAATACAATTTCTTTTCCCAAACCCTTCAAGCAGCCTTCACCTAGAAGTAATCGCCCAACCTTGAAGCAGCCTTCCCTTGAAGTAGATGCACCAACTCCCGTTGCACCAGCCTTCTGAAGTAGCTTCCCTTGCGATAGCCTTCTTGAAGTAGCTTGAAGTCCCCTTCTCCACCTGAGAAGTCAACCCTCTCCGATCCGCAGCCTCCAACCCTAGGAGTAGCAAGGAGAGTACAAATAATAAAAAGGAACAAGAAAGAAAAAGGAAATTACAACTTATCCTTTAAGCCCAAGGCTTGATATGCCTAGATCAAGCGTATAGATCTCCTAACCAAGTGTGTGAACTTGTGATTGCTGTAGGTAGGAGATTCTAGCCTATAGGACACGAAATTGAGCTAAGGAGAAAGTAGGCCAATGATCACAGTGCTCAAATTGCTTGCAACAGATTGCTCAAGTATGCTCAAGTATTTCTCAAGTGTAACAAGTGAAAAACAAGTGAGTTTAGGTGTCCTATGGCTTGTCCTATTTATAGGAATGGTCTAAGGATGCTTAAGGACGTTCTAGACAACTTCTAGGGGTTTCTAAGTGCTTAACTAGCCGTTAGGTACAAAGTTGTTGCTTTAACAACGGCTAATTAATTAATTCTGCAGTTGCTGTCAGAGACCATCTCGGTCGACAAATGGTCGACCGAGATACCTACTCGGTCGAACTTTTGTCGACCGACAGGCTCTCTGGAACAAGTGATTTGCAACGTCTTTCATCAACTGTCAACTAACTTTTCTGTTGTGTCTAACGGCTACTTTGGATCTTTCTCGGTCGAGAAGATTGTCGACCGAGAGTGTCTCGGTCAAGGAGTTTGTCGACCGAGATTGATCCTGTTTCAAGGTTTCAATTTAGGCACTAATTATGTGTGTGAGTGTGCATAAGTAATCCTATTTGAATGGGATGACTTGTCTAACTGTGGTGTTTAGCTAGGGAGAATCTAACGCTTGATTTACATGCAATTCTAAGTACTTGTACATTATATATTTGTACAAGTTTTTACAACAGTGATTACATTGCATGAAAATATAAAATATGTAAGCTTGTAGATTTTCCCTTGTTGCTTTGTCATCCTGCACACTCAAGTAGCTCGTTAGATTAATAAGAATGAAATGTTTGTCATAATCAAAACAAAGGGATTTATAGATGTCCATTTAGCCAACAATCTCCCCCTTTTTGAAGATGACAAACATTTCCAAAATATAAATAAAGGAAATATAAAACATATGAGTTTCATACCTTTAGATTACCTTTTGTAGCTTTTTCTCTTGTGTATAAAATGTGTGCTTATTATTCCCCATGAATTATGGAACATGAAATCTAGATCATTTGGGAATATAGCAACTTTCAATGTAAAGCCAAGAGTTTATTTATGAAACTCATTAATTGAGTTTGACTAAATGTTAATTTTATATTTATCTCTCCCCCTTTGTCATTTCAAAAAGATAACCGTTAAGAATAAAAACTCCCCCTTAATTAGATATTCTATTAGGAACATGGATTTAATATCATATTTAGCCACAATTTGTTTCTCAATCATTTGCAAAGGATGTTAAGCCTTGAAATGATATGAGATACTGTTAGATACATGGCATATGTATTGATTTCTCATCCATTTTACAAGGAATGTTAAGCCCATAAAATGATATGAGAATCCTTTAATCTCAGAGTACATACAAATGTCTCCATCCAAATGCAAGGGATGTTAAGTCCCGATTTGTTTAGAGAGTTCCTTTAAGCACAAGTTATATCATTTTTCTGAAATTCATAGATTTCTTCATAACCAAAAAATACTAAGGTCGTAATAAGCTCCAAATAATGTTTTTGTAAGCTTCTTAATCAAATAATCAAATTTGTTTTTATGAGCTCCCCCTTAATCTTACAATTAAATCAATTTAAGGTTGCTAAGGTCACAAATGATTTTAAGTTTTGATTTTGACCTTTATCAAAAAGTATACTAAGATTAAGTACATTAAAATGATGTCCATATAACCACCAAGAGCTTGTGTTTAAGTAGCACCAATATCAAAGAGAACATCTTCCAAAGTGGAAGCGGTTTTGCCAATTTTATCTTCAACATGATGAGGAGAAACATGATTAATTTGCGAATACATTCAGTTTTATTGCAAACTTGACAACAGAACCCTGCTCGGTCGACGATCTTTCGACCGATAGTGTTCTCGGTCGAACAGTTTCTCGACCGAGAATGTGTCTGGATTTGTTTCATAGCTGTTTTAAGTAATTTGTCAATTTTGCCACAATTATAAAGGTTGCATTTTTATTTATTACTCCCCTTATTTGGTATGTTCTACAATGATGATCTTATAATCCATATTTTGAATATGTCTCACATAAAAATATCCATTGGAATCAAGTAAAGATGGCCAATTTTATTAAAAGCATGTATTACAAGCATAAAAAGATAGACACATCATATAGAGATGACCCATTACAATTATTCAAAAGATATCATTACAATAACTCCAACATTTACTGGAAAGACTTAAGGATTACATCAATGTCAGGGTCTTTCCCAAGAAAAGGCTCAGTTCCATAATACTGGACCAATGTTTGCCAATCTAGAGCACCTGTCTTAGTTAGAGCATATGCTTCCAAGAATGTAGGTACTCGGTCAAATCGGAAATGGGCGGCAATATCTTGCAGTTGCATGGATGAAAACTGAGTGTGTGTAAGATCCACAGATGGTGGAGGTGGAGTTTGATAATAGTTGTATGAAGGATTGTATGGATTGAGCATGCCAGGATTTAAAGAATATGGATATTCATCAGTTTGGTTTGGGGAAAGGGTTTGCATTCTTTGGTTTAAATATGTCATGGCATGATGATTGTAGTCTAATTGTCTACTAAGGTGATATTGGGAGCCAACAATATAAGTAAGAGTATTTTGAATGGGATCATGTGGTAGGGTAGTAGGAGGAGGTGGTGGTATGTCCTGATGAGATGTTTCTCCTTCTACTCTAGCCCTTTTGTGACCAAAATCTATTCCCATTTTCTCTACGGTATTCTTACTTATCTTTTGTGGTCTACGCTCCCATGTATATCCCATATCCTCAATGTTTGATTTAAGAAAATGTTGAGTAATTTGACATACGAAATCCGCATATGGTGGGTTGCCAGAAAACTCAAGCATGTTTTTAAGGATTATACGGATGAAGTTTGTGGGAATGCGGCTTATGATGGCATAAATGAGGCACATTCAGAATATTGGAACTTCAGACTTGTTGGCTCTAGGGTGAATATTTGTAGAAACAATGAGATTTACAATCCTACAGGCAGGTTTGAGATTTATAGCATAGTAGGTTCCCCTATCTTCATGACAAGTAGTGTTGGATTGAAAAATAACTCTTTTTATGTCACTAAGGCTAATGGTATGATCATCTTGGGAAAGTTGATTTAGTGGATTTCCGGTGGCAAGGTCAAGGAAGTCTTTATATTCATCTAGGTCAATATTTAGCATTTCTAGAATATCTTCTTCAGTAAATCTAAAGCTATGCCCATTGACCATAGTATAGAAGAAGGTAGTTTCATTTTCAGAATGAGATATGAGGTTGGCATAAAATTCATTCACTACCTTGGTGGAATAGGAAGGGAAAGAGGGGTAGATGAATTCCTTCAACTTTTGCACTGCAAAGAGATCCTCTAGATCGACTATGTTGAGGAAGTCCAAGGCTTCAACTGGTCGTCGAGGAAGAGGAGCTTTGGAGGAAAGCCGTAGATATCGATCACCAGCATCTCCGTCGAGGAAGGCGATGTCGTTGATGATCGTCAGTGGTGGAGTAGCTTCCCGAGCTTCCCTTCCTTTCCTGCCGGAGACCTTCTTCTTCCCACGGGCAGCTGAGGATGAGGCCATTTGTGTTACTTGAATGTGGAGAAGAAGCAAGGAAGGTTTGGGGATGAGGATGCTGAAGAGTTGCACAAAAATGCACTAGAGAGGGACTATGGAAGCAAGAGTATGCAAGTGTGAGTAATTGACCCGTTTTTCCTCCCTTTTATAACAATCCAGCGATCAGGTCGGTCGACGATTCGTCGACCGAGCATCCGCAACGGTCGTGTTGCAGACGCGCCACTCGGCTCCCCAACGGTCAAATAACGGTCATAAACGGTCGTATCCAACGGCTATTTCTCGGTCGAACAATTGTCGACCGACATTGTCTCGGTCGAACATTTGTCGACCGAAAGTGTGTCTGATACTAAATCTGTATAGATTCTGTCGGTCGAGAGAGAGGAACTGACCGAGATGTTTTCGGTCGAAGAGTTCGTCGACCGAGAGACTTACTGAGTACGAATTTGAAGCTGATTTTTAAGACTATTTTTGTAGAGCACACATATATAGATTTTCCAAGGGAGTAATATTGTGTTTATTATTGACAATATTGGGACAAGTTGTGATCATAAATTAATTTCTTTTAATCATAAAAGGATATCCAAAATAGTTATTATGTCAAACTTATTTTAGGTCGAATTTGACTACGACCATAGCGCCCCTTAGTCAAATTTTATTTTGACCAAGAGGCAAATTTTGCAGATTTCAGATTGAATATATTGAGTATAATATCTGCATAAAATTTAATTTAAATATCAAGTTGAAGCATACTACTTAATTGGAGGCACAATTAATTATTTCAAAGATATTGAGTTAGAGATTTTGTTGCAAGCAATAACATATAACTAATAAATTATTTTGCTTGCTTATATATTTTCATGGATCCATGCATACAATTATCTATGCGCACCCAATGATGAAAGCATGGTATAATGGTAATAACAACATACAATGATAATTCCATTTTATGATTAGTATATGAATAGACCAGAAAATACTTTTACGAAAAATCATATGAAAATAGGAATTTTCTTTTCATTTGACTTAAACTTTAAATCATCTAGGGAACAAACTAATATTAATTTCATTTACATTTGTAATTATGTAGAGTTGAGATAGACATAGAAATATGCAACTAATGTCTTTGGTCATATCTCAACTTGATTTTGTTCATTTAGTTTGGAGGTTTTGGAACCCAAACTAACTCTACATCTTTTCTCTTATAAGGACATGAAAAAGAGTAATGTCCAAGACGTGAGCAATAATGGCAACATATAGAATCAACCTCAAGTCGTTTTCTATGGTTTTGTTCTAGGTTGTTCTTTGGTAAAAATGTATTTGTTCCTTTCGGTACATATATAGATTGATGGGTTTGTGACTTTTTCCAACTAGGTTGATAGGACTTCCCTTTAGGCTTATAACCTAGTCCTCTTCTCCCAATCTGATGATAGGAATTATCTAAGATTTGATCAAGAATGCCATTATTTAAATTACTGACTTTTTGTTGTAACTTGGTAATCTCTTCCATTCTCTTCTTAATATCTAGTTTTGCTTGGTCTAGATTAGATGTCAATACATTTCTTTCTTTAACAATAGTGTCATAATCTATATGGGTGCACAATAATGGTTGTTTTTGAAGATCGTTTACTTGAGTCTGTAAGTTTGAATTTTCAACAGAAAGGAGCTTGCAATCGGCTTCCATGGATTTTAACTTAAGATCAGAAAATTTATTTCCCTCTTTGAGATCCTCATTTTCAGATGCAAGAGCAAGAAGTTTAACATTTAGATCATCATTTTCCTTATTTTATTTCTTTAATTTCTTTTTGCACTCAACATATTTATTATTTGTCTCTTCAATAATAGCAACTAATTCTTCCTTAGATAAATCAAAAAGACTTACCTCTTCTTCTTCTTCACTAGTTGTAGCAATAAGACATTCTTTGTGCTCTTCCTTTGATCTCCATGGGCATCCGGTTGTTTTGTGGCTTGTTCCTAAACACCAATTGCAGCATGTTGTGGTTTTGTCCAAACATCACCTTTCACCATTTCCCTCCTTTCTTCAAGACCTGGTTAGGGTTCCTTGAAGCCCGCTCTGATACCAACTGAAAACTACTAGAGGGGGGGTGAATAGAGTTTTATTAAGATTTTAATAATAATTTAACTCAAACAACCACAATGAAGATATTGGACAAGGAGACACAGGGTTTAGAGTGGTTCCAACTATAGCAAATACTATAGCCGTCAGTCCACTACCCGGTTGCTTACCCAACTGGGATTTGAAAAGAAATTTATTTTATTACCTCGCAAGGACTTTACATAAAATGCAATTTCTTTTCCCAAACCCTTCAAGCAGCCTTCACCTAGAAGTAATCGCCCAACCTTGAAGCAGCCTTCCCTTGAAGTAGATGCACCAACTCCCGTTGCACCAGCCTTCTGAAGTAGCTTCCCTTGCGATAGCCTTCTTGAAGTAGCTTGAAGTCCCCTTCTCCACCTGAGAAGTCAACCCTCTCCGATCCGCAGCCTCCAACCCTAGGAGTAGCAAGGAGAGTACAAATAATAAAAGGAACAAGAAAGAAAAAGGAAATTACAACTTATCCTTTAAGCCCAAGGCTTGATATGCCTAGATCAAGCGTATAGATCTCCTAACCAAGTGTGTGAACTTGTGATTGTTGTGGGTAGGAGATTCTAGCCTATAGGACACGAAATTGAGCTAAGGAGAAAGTAGGCCAATGATCACAGTGCTCAAATTGCTTGCAACAGATTGCTCAAGTATGCTCAAGTATTTCTCAAGTGTAACAAGTGAAAAACAAGTGAGTTTAGGTGTCCTATGGCTTGTTCTATTTATAGGAATGGTCTAAGGATGCTTAAGGACGTTCTAGACAACTTCTAGGGGTTTCTAAGTGCTTAACTAGACGTTAGGTACAAAGTTGTTGCTTTAACAACGGCTAATTAATTAATTCTACAGTTGCTGTCAGAGACCATCTCGGTCGACAAATGGTCGACTGAGATACCTACTCGGTCGAACTTTTGTCAACCGACAGGCTCTCTGGAACAAGTGATTTGCAACGTCTTTCATCAACTGCCAACTAACTTTTCTGTTGTGTCTAACGGCTACTTTGGATCTTTCTCGGTCGAGAAGATTGTCGACCGAGAGTGTCTCGGTCGAGGAGTTTGTCGACCGAGATTGATCCTGTTTCAAGGTTTCAATTTAGGCACTAATTATGTGTGTGAGTGTGCATAAGTAATCCTATTTGAATGGGATGACTTGTCTAACTGTGGTGTTTAGCTAGGGAGAATCTAACGCTTGATTTACATGCAATTCTAAGTACTTGTACATTATATATTTGTACAAGTTTTTACAACAGTGATTACATTGCATGAAAATATAAAATATGTAAGCTTGTAGATTTTCCCTTGTTGCTTTGTCATCCTGCACACTCAAGTAGCTCGTTAGATTAATAAGAATGAAATGTTTGTCATAATCAAAACAAAGGGATTTATAGATGTCCATTTAGCCAACACATTAATCTTCCTTTACAATATACTTCTTCAAGTTGATGTAATTGTGCTCCTTGACTACTCCAAGTGTGGGAGACTGTCTGAGGGAGCTTTCTCGAAGCTACTTCAAGGTGTGAAGGATGCTCCAAGGTGATTGGTGCTACTTCAAGGAGGTGAAGGCTGCATCAAGGTGGTGGAGGTGGATCATCATCCTCTCCTTGGGTTCTCTTCCACGTCCCAATAAAGAAGAGGTAGAGGTGAAGTGATTGTATTTTATTGTAATTCCTTGAGAGGTAATAAAATTGATCACTTGCAAATCCCAATTGGAGACAATTAGGTAGTGGACTAACATCCTTCAATTTGAAGGGTGGAACAACTCAAAATTGTGAGTCTCCTCCTTGTATCCCTCTCTTTCTTACAATTTAATTTTTAAATTAATTTTAAATTATCAAAATCTCTATTCACCCCTCCTCTAGATCTTTCAATTGATATCAGAGCAGGTCTTCAAGGAGCTTCAACGAGTCTTGAAGCATGGGGGAAAACTTTCTTAGCAACCTCAACCTTGAAGGGATGTAAGTGAGTTGGCCACAACTATTTGATGGATCTAGATACACTTATTGGAAAAGGTGGATGCAATTCTACTTCCAAGGAATAAGCTTGGAGATGTGGAGAATGGTGAATCATCCATATGAGCTTCCAACTATGGAGTATGATAAATGGGAAATGGAGATGGTAAAAAAGGTTCAACTCAATGCCAAGGTTGTAAGCATTTTATATTGTATCCGTTGACGAGTTTAATCATATTTCTTCATTTGAAACCACTTATGAAATTTGGCATAAACTTTCGGATACACATGAAGGTACTATTCGAGTAAAGAATACTAAATTCAATATTCTTAGGCAAAAGTTTTAACTATTTCATATGAATCCTAATGAATTGATAAGTGAGATGTATGCTAGATTTTCTTCTATCATCAACAGCTTGAATGCTTTGAGAAAGTACATTAGTGAAGAGGACCAAGTATCCAAGATATTAAGATCATTGCCTCAAAAGTACGAGCCCAAGGAGATAACCATTGGAGAATCCAATGACCTTACCAAATTGATGATGGAGCAACTCATAGGTAGCCTTGAGACACATGAGGTCACCCTTGATGAAGAAGAAAGAGTGGAGGCCGAACTTTGAAAGGGGAGAAGGAAGGATATTGCATATAGGATACAACTAATGCTCAATCAAAACTCATCACTCAAGAAAGTGATGAGACAAGCAAAGGAGATGATGAAGAGGATGCAGTCATTGTAAACGATAAGAAATATAGAAGGTATAAATCTAACAAAAATTCTAGTGCATATTCCTCTTCTTCCCATAGGTGCTTTGAATGAGGCAAGAAGGGACATATGAAGAATGAGTGTCCTAAAATTAAGAAGGGTAAGAAATCGTCTCTCAAGAATAAGGACAGGGCATATAAAGCATACAAAGTAGCTTGGGATGAGTCAAGTGATGATAGCGAGAGTGGAAAGGAAGAAGTGGAGTGTCTCATGGCTATGGAAGATGAAGAAGAAGACTTGAATGAGGTAGATATTTTTAAATTATGTAAATTTTTTCTAATTAATAGTCTTGAAGAAACTCACACTAAATATGTTGATTGAAAAAGAAAATTGAAAAACTCTCTAAAATTAATGATGAGTTGCATGCTAAACTATATGATCTTACTTATGAAAATGAAAGTCCTACTTCAGAAAATGATAATTTGAAAGCTTCTATTGATGACCAATGAATGCATATTCATCCTAGTTTTAGATGCATCCTTAGTATAATTTAGCATTCATATAGCTTAGTGTTCATTGGGAATAGCTTTGTTTTAATCTACTTAGGTTTTTATGATAATTTGTAGGAATTTAATACTTTACTTGACTCCCTTTGTAGGTTTTGAATTCTATCACTCTACACCAAAATGGATTTTGAGCACTTTTAGTTGCAGATCGATATACCATTTTTGTTTTCAAGGAAAAATTTGACCTATTGATCAACCTACCAATCGATATCAAAATCATCGAGCAATCAAGACACACAGATGCTTGACATCAGAAGTTTGACACTCAGACTCATCGAGGAACAAGGTCGATAGACGCATCTCTCTCTCCCTTGACATCATCATCGAGCTATAGTCAACATGAAATCAGGCCATCGATCTACTATTGTCAGCACTCTTGTTGACAACCACAACTACTCGAAAGCACCATCGACCCTAAAGGTCGATAAGGTATCGACCTCCAAGACCGATGATCAAAAGCCCGACATACCCATCAATCGACGAAAAGTGTTGATATCGATGGAAAGTTGTCAACAACCATGACCGTACAAATAGGACCCCATCACAGCTGTTCAGGACATCTCCAAATTTTGGAGATAGAAACACTGAAAGGATACCACCAAGATCAGAGTGAAGTCAAGGTCTATTGACCTAGTGAGTTCTATTGACCTCTCCATCGACATCCACAACTCCAAAGTTGTCAATCTCCTTTTCCAAGGTGATCGATCTCTTCTGGATCCATTGTCCATCCCCTACTTCAATTATAAGGTTAGTTCCTAAATGAGGGAGAAGGAAGGAAGACCACTATCACAGACCACACTGATCCTCTTCTGTCACCATCCTGACCCTGATGTCATCCTCTTCCTCTTCTTGTGATATTAATCTTGCCATGTCAAGGGAGTAGTCTTTTCACTGGGGTGTGGGGACTAGCCCCACTAACATTTTTTTGTAATTTCATTCATATTCCAACTCTTGTATGAACCCATTTAATTCATAGTTAATAATTTATCGCATGTCTTGTGGATTAATCACCAAATTTATGTGATTTATTATAATCTTTTACCGTGAGAACTTCAACGTTTAAGATTTGAATACCGATTAGCTTTGGTTGATGCCCTGACGAGAACTTCTGATAGGAAGTCTCCAGAGTAGTGGATATATGATCTATAAGTAACGAGACATCGAATTATAGGGATATCTACTCATAAAAGTTTCTAATGCCGAAAGGGGAAACTTCCATAACTCCAATTATATCTTCATACAAGTTTGGAAATGATTGTGTAGATTCGAGTAATGGTGGTGAAACCTAGTTTCACCCTAGTGTTTCCATCCATTGATAACTAGAGCCTTAATCTAACACTTTTTATTCTCACAACTTTAGTTAAACAAACAAATCTCAACTTTTGTGATAAATAAATAGTTCTTTCTAAGTTACTTCAATTAGATAATTCTTAAACAAGTTGTCCCTTGGGATCCAATCCTCCATTGTACTGCGATAATTGTTAATTGATAAAAGATCACAATTTTAGAGGCATGCATGTTTATATTTTTTTATTGAAGCTAAATGTTTACTTTTTTAATATCAATATCATTTTCTGATTTGATGTTTCATTATCTTCTAGTTAATACAAATGCTAAACATTGTGGGAGGGTTCTAAAGAACTATAGGACCAATCTCACCCGAGATTACATACGCGATGCTGAGAGTAGGTTCTTGATCGATTCCAATTCTAGACATTGATCAGTATTTCACTAACTCTAC
This sequence comes from Alisma plantago-aquatica, assembly GCA_963693085.1. NCBI lineage: Eukaryota > Viridiplantae > Streptophyta > Magnoliopsida > Alismatales > Alismataceae > Alisma > Alisma plantago-aquatica. The sequence continues at coordinate 414,019,258 of OY856414.1, forward strand.
ACTAATAATTTTTGTTTGTATTCTCTTTGAAAAATAAATATAGGAAGAAGGCTATGCAGGACGGCCATGACATAGCTATGTAGGATATGAAGGATATGCAGGAAGAAGCCCCAATGAAGAGAAGCAGGATACAGATACAATACATAAAGTGCAGCACACACAAGTGCTTCAGATTCATATAACAACATGATAGACTAACACATATATAGTGCATAACAACAACAGCGCCGAATTTACATACAACACTAGCTTAGTACATATATAGTGGGACAAAGGTGACGATACCACCTGCTAAAACATGTTACCGACTACATGTTACGACTGGGAGGTCGTGATTCAACAACCATATGCATTAGTAGGAGGACAAACATATGGTGATCTGTTTGTACTCCTGCTAATGCATACGGTTGCTGAATCACGACCTAACAGTCATAACATGTAGTTGTCGGTAACCTGTTTTACCAGGTGGGATCGTCACCTTATAAGTCCCACTATATATGTACTAAGCTAGTGTTGTATGTAAATTCGACGCTGCTGTTGTTATGTACTATATATGTGTTAGTCTGTCATGTTGTATGGACATCGGTTGTATTGCTCAGGTATTATATAGTCTCATTAGATAATATGAAATATATCAATCTTATTTATATCTCATTAATTATATATATACATCATTCTCTTTACAGGTGTTTAAAGCTGACCCCACTACAGGAACGGACTTACCAGATGTACATGCTCCCTATACGATGGGAGAATTAAATGAAGTAAGAGAAGAATGGGAAACAGCCATACAAATAGTGGGGGCTTTAAAATATAATTGGGATCCTGATAGCGAATAATGACTAAACAATGATATTTTGTAAATGAATTTCTGAATTATAATATATGTGTGAATGTTTCTACATGTCTGGATGTTTCTACATGTGTGTGAGTGAAAATGAATGAAAGTGTTGGTTGCTATATGAATGTTTCTACATGTGTGAATGTGAATGAATGGAACTACAGATTGCTAGCTACATGAATGTTTCTAAATGTGTGAAAATAAAATGGAACTGTAGGTTGCATTGCTAAATGCATGTGTGAATATTTTTGTTGTTAATTTTGTAGGTTTGCGGCCTGTTGTCGGCTGATATCAATGGATGTCGTAAAACCTACAGTTCATAACTGAACTGAATAGGTTTCTCATCCTGCGACCAGCCACAGCAGGTCTGCAGACTGACAGAAAAAAAAAAAACAATAGGCGTCGGTTATTTGTATAAAACCGACGCCAAATAGTTACAGTGTCGGTTTTTAATAGAAACCGACATCTATTTCCTTAACACCACGGCCGTGCTGTCCAGCACGGCCATGTTGGGAGTTATATGGCGTCGGTTATTAGCTAATAACCGACACCTATCCTGTGGCATGCAGATATATGTCGTCGGTTATTTGTAAAAAACCGACACTGATAGTGCCCAAGATGGCGCCCTTTCTGTGGCGCGAAGGGTTTGTGCGTCAGTTTCGTATCTAATAACCGACGTCTATAGTGCCATGATGGTGCGTTTTTAGTGGCGCGTGAAGAGTTTGGGCGTCGGTTTTGGAACTGACGCCTAATGGGTGAGCTTTTAGTGTCGCCCACATAGGTGTCACTCAGAAACCGACACTAAAGGCTTTAAAAAACCGACACTAAAGGTAAGTTCTGTAGTAGTGATATGACTCTGACATGTCTATGCATGACTTTCACATGTCAATGTAGGTGGGTCTATCCAATGCAACATGTTTCTAACAAGTACCCATGTATATGAGTTGATATTCAATATCATGACTAAAGATACATACTCATCACTCACTATACATGCTAGTCTTGTGTAATATTTTTGTCCTATAAGATCCACAAAAACAACTGACTAGGGACATAACAAGAATGAGTACTCTTATTATATACATATGATCTTATGTTTAAATCATCAACCCAAATCATATATCATAGAGATAAAGCATTCTTAGGACATTGATAAGTTTATTCAATATCTCAATACTGAAACAAACACAATACGTGCAGTTACCTTTAATGAATAATTAAAGGAAGTACAAAATTTCCCCTTTGCAGTCATAACATGATGGTTGTAAGGGCATATAACCAATAAGGAACCCATATGTTGACTTGGAGTTTGAAGGGGGAGAGAGGGAGCCATAGGTATATTGAGATAATATCTGACTTGTCAACCAAGAATATATTTGCATAGAGACATAACAAGAATGATTATTATATTATATACATATGATCTCATGTTTAGGTCCTTAACCCAAACCATATGTCATAGATTTAAATCATTCTTAGGACATTGTTATGTTCATTGAATATTTCAACATTGAAATAAACATAAAAAGTGGATTTGCCTTTTATTAATAATCAAACCAAGTACAAAATATCCATTTTACAATCATCACATGATGTCTTTCATGGAATATGTAATGACCCCACTTCCTAGTGACCCCCAATTAAGGAAGACCAAGAAGTCAGAGCCGCTATCCCAAGACATGATCAATGGTTTTGATAATAATAAAAAATATTTATTAAATTCTACCAAAGACTCGGCTTAAAATAGGATAAAAAATTACTTTTCACATACCTTTCAAAAATAGGAATCTGGGACTTTTAACCACGGTGGAGTTCCATCTAACTAAATCCTCCTTTATGGATTAACTTTATTCTTCACAAATTCCACTTTACTATTTGTCGAATTTAAGATATTCCTAAAACACAGACAAACAAAATGTCGATCAGTATAAATAAATATACTAGTATGTGGTGACAACCAAAATATTGCGCATATATTCAAACAACCTAATCACATCAAATAGTTGTTAACAATGCAAGATTACATTTTTCAATATGACTTCCCAACTACTTTTACTCATACTCTGGGATACCCTCTCTTAGGGTTTAGTCCTTGCAAGTGACTTAAGGCTACCTTCTCCATCCTGAGCTTAGTACTTGGGGTCACCTCTCTGGGTGCCAAGTGGTCTTCCCTCTGGGGGTTGACCACCTCTGACCTTCCCTCTGGGGCTTGGTCTCTCATCTTACATCAAGAGATGGTATGTTGCTTCGGGCAAGTCATATATATAGCAGTTTATTTCCATGCAATCGATGAAACATCAGAAAATGTTAGGAAATTAAAGTGAGTACTCATCAATAACCACATACCTGATTAGGAGATTGCACAAGAAATAAGTACAGTCCAATCCAATCAGGCAATCCAAGCAAGTAATCAAGCCAATCACAGACAAGAACCGAATCATGAAGAGCATGTGCAACCTATTTACCATGTACTCATCAAGGACTTACCTTATAGACTCAAAATTACTTTCTAGGGTTTCTAATTTGAATTACAGTTTCATTAGGGTTCTTTTAGATCTATTTACAACTTTCATCTTTTATATCCACAAAACCCTAAAACAGCAATTATAGGTTTAAAACCCTAAAACAACAATTATAGGTTCAAAACCCTAATTACTCAATGTATTCATATTAAAGCCCCTTTATTATCAATTTGTCTTATAATCAACCTAATATCATCTTATTCAAAGGATCCTGAAATATAACTCTTTAAAAATCATTAACACTTAGATTAGGTTTTCTAAGCCCATTAATGCACATTATACATATGAAACCCTAAATTAGCCTATTAAACATATGGATCATCTATTTAGTTTCAAAATGTTCTTTATATTAACAACAGGTTAATATTTTCATAGAACATCCATATTACTCTTCACAATTTCATAAAACATCAAATTAGGGATTCTTAGTCATAAAAGCATTAAAGATAGAAACTTTGGGTACTTTTCGAACTATAATCAGATTCAGGTTCTAAAACTATTTTTATTATAATCTACATATTTTTCTGATCAATTTTCATATATAAATTGTCTTCATCCAATTTACCAATAATTAGTTATGATTTTTATTAATTAACCATTTTTCGGCCAATCAGGGATCGACACGCATCCATCTTGACTCCCTTGGGTCACACCAGTAGGGCCGGGTGTGAGCCAATCGGCTCATGCCACATCGGCATCGGGCCCACGAAGTAGCGCACCTCACACCCAAAGAAAAACATAATGAAAGGACAACCTTGCCCTTACTTGGAACGAAGGACCGGCGGAGCAAACAGGTAATTCTACACGAGGTTATCTTCAACCTCGGCTTGCTGCTCCTCAACTAGTTGATGGTAAACTCACCCATTGACTTCAAGTTGTGGTGCCTCTGTGCGTGAACCAAGAGCACTAGTAGCTTTGCCTCGACTCGCTGAACTCACCTGCCACCTCAATTCCTCGCTTTCTTCTCACCACCACTAGAACGACACCGCACAAGGTTCAGGAAAAACTGCTCTAAGACGATGGTGTAGGTTAGGGAAAAAACTCTAATTGAAGGCACCAACTCATTCATCTACTCATTATGGCCTTGCGAGAGTTGTTTTTGGGTTTGTTGGTGTCTCACAATACCCCCTTTATATAGGATAGGGTTCATGTAAGAATCTAGTTGCTACCAAATTGAGGAAATCATGAACCTTCCTCAAAAGTCCCACAATGTCAGGTCGATCAATTCAGGAAGGTCTCCCAAACTCGTTGGGTGAGTTTCCAAGAGCTCTCGTGCATCAAAGATCCCATAGGATCAAAAGGGGATTCTCCTGGTTTCCTTCTTGGGTTGGGATCTAGATGATGACCCAACGTCATTGAATTGTGAGATCTACGATCCAGATCATGAGATCTAGGGTCCAGATTGCATGCTCTATAAACAAATTTGACTTTTATTTCCAATTACATTATGACATGTAATACGATTAATCAATTATCCATTCACTTTAGGAAAACTTGCAAAAACCATAACTCTCTCCTCATTTATCCTTTTTCATCCAAATTTTAGGGGAAAACTTGTTTTAGTAATATCTACTCATATTCCAAGTTTGAGTCCCAAACTCAAAAGGAAAGAGGTGTTTTCTTCATATGCAAGTTATTACATATTAAAGCATAGTTTATTCATATCTTCTCTTTCTTTCACTTTTATCTTGTCTATTTGGATTCCTTGTATCATAAGAAATTATATGGATTCGAAATCCATTTCATTATGAACAAACTCTTAGCCTTCTAGATAATTCCACATTATTCTTTAACATTATTTAAATCCTCTTTTAAATAGACTTCTTTTCACCTTTATTCTCTTTTAACCATATTGGGCTTATTATTCAACAAGGCCCACAAAGACATACATGCAGAAGACATTTAGCAAAGAAATCCACACAAAGAGCTTAAATCACACAATTTTCATAATCATATATATTTAATGGAGAAATTACATTTCAACCCAAACCTATGAAAATTGAGGTTATAACAGAATATAACCAAGAAGGAACCCATACATTGACTTGGAGTTTGAAGGGGGAGAGAGGGAGCCCTATGTATATCATGGGATAATATATGACTTGTCAACCAATAATATATTTGAATCTTTTCATTTAGGAGTCACTTAACAAGAGTATCAACCATGGTGGGTTTGTTGAAGTTCATCTTAAGACAGAAATGTGAGACAAAAAACCCCAAAAACGTGCACTATATTTGTGATGTTCTTAACAATAGGTTTTAAGAAAATAATAGCATTATCAACAAATTGAATGGTGTTATCTTCAAAAAAAAGGTTCTTTGTTATTGTGAGAATTGTTTAAAATATCATTGTTGAGAGATTAAATTAGTCATACAAGAAAGAATAGAGGTGGAGATAATGAGTAGGTAGGGAGAAAGTGGGTCGTCTTGTTGCAATAACTTTTCACTACCAAAGTAGCCAAAAGGAGAACCATGGATAAGAGTATAGTAGTGGAAAAATTATATGTAGTTGTGGATCGACTCAATCTGTCTCTCAAACAAACAAAAACCCATCATAGTTTGGATCATGACGAACGAAATAATGTTCTCAAATGATTTCTCAAAGTCAAGTTTGGTAGTCAAGAGAGGATCATCTTTAGAGTGAAAAGAGTGTATGAATTCATTGGAAAGGATATAAGCATTTTGTATCGACCCACCTTTGATAAAATCATATTGTTAATGGGAAAAGTAATGAAGCAAAGGATGGCTTGAGTTTTTTACTAAGATATTTGGAGATAGTATTGTAGGAATATTTGATAAGAGTAATTGGTCAATTTGATTGATGTTCGAGGGTTTCTATAGTTTTTCTTGAGGTAAATGTGTGTCTTAATTAAAATTCTCAATCTATGGAGTGATGTTATCATATGTTGATTGAAGAAAACATATTGCTCAATCTAGTTTTAATATTACCCCATGAATACAAAAAGGCCATGTTGATAGAATCAGTGCCAGGAGATTTGTTCAGTTCATGCGAGAGGTAGCCTCAAAGAATTTAACTTCTTAAGAGCCAACAATTAAGGAATTGGGATTAATAATTCTTTTGGTGTAGAGAATGTCCCATTTGAAGTGGAAAATAACTAAGAAGGCATGATTGTAGTTCAAAAGAGTTTCAAAGTAATTGATGGTGTGTGCAATGATCATATGCCTATTGTAAGTACTAACATTATCCAAAGAGAGTTTAAATGGGGGAGCCTCTTTTCTTGTTGCAAGTTTTATGAAAAAACTCAATGTTTATATCACCTTCCTTAATACAATGAACTTAAAGATATTTTCTTGCAAGTAACTCCTACAAACAAAGAAGATCTGATAGTTCATCTCTTTTTATACCACCCTTGTGGGATTAAAATTGGTTGTGGGATTAGAGTCTAATAAAAGAAGATTCTATTAGAGGGGATCCCAATATTTAGGAATGTTTACAAATGTAGTGACGTTCCATGTCTAAGTTTTAATATTAGAAGCTTGAGGAAATCATGGAAAATGAATCCATTCTCAAAACTAGTCATGTGAGTAACCCAAGACTCATCAACTATGAAGGGGAAGATTGATGTGATGTTTATAAGCATTCAAAACTAAGGATCAAAGGTTTAAAGGACAAAAAAAGTAATATGTGTTAAGGGGGAGTGATTAAAGATGATGCAAGCAATGAGATTTATCATGTGGAATAGGGTTTAGAGAATCTCAATCGTGTGAGACAAGGCATCTGTCAATATAAGACCAAGATAGCCCACATTGTAAAGTAAAGTTGGTCTTATTGGCATATATATCTACAAGTGAATTGGACTTGATGAAGTTATTAAAGACACTACTAGTATAAGTGTGGCTATAAGTAGTATGATCTTGGAGATTGAGCTCATAATTATTTCTAATGAGATGAAAATCACTAAAAATAATCTAAGAGTCTCTATTAAATTGGTCTACCAGTGACCATATCTCAATAATATGATCTTTGTCTTTAGTAGGTATCACATAAACTGTAGTGAAGTAAAACCCCTTACTATCAACAACAAAATACATATTTATAGTGATAGAAAAACCTATGAGTTGCAATTTGTGTGACATGTGTATAGTTTAAGCCAATTACAACCGCCACAATTACCAATAGTTGGCTTTTGAATCCAATTAATGATAAATTTACCTCCTAATAGAGTGGATATAGAAATTAAAAAGATTGTTATTTGTTTCCTAAACAACAATATGGATTTGGTTGTATTGAATGAAGTATCTAAATATCTTTCTACTTTTATAGGAAATTGTACCAAACGTTTTCCAAGTTCCAAATATCATTAATAACTATACTTAAACTAAAAGTGAAAAGAAAACCAGTATATGGTTAGGGCTTAGACAAGCTCCTCATCCAATATCATGGGTCTAGTGTTATTATAATCCATTTCCTTTCAATCTCATACGGAGCCATGTTAACACCTAAATAAATATTGGATTAAATACCAATCTTCATTGAAAAAATCAAACACTCTCCTTCATATACTGAAGAAATGAGATTTTATCAGGGATACCGGTCATAGTTATCATCAATAGAGAAATTTGATCAATATTAGAAAAGGTAGGAGGTGTACCATTAGGATAGATGTTACCTTGAGGGATGGCATCCACAAAAAGGAAATAAGAAACAATCTTTGTTTGATGAGAAACAATCTTTGTCTGATGAGAAACAAAGTATATATTGGCTCCCAAAGAAAACATGTTTACCAAATGTTGTTGATTCCTTACCCCTATGGGGGGTTGTTCATTTCAATGTCGTCCCAAATGAACGGAGCATCCTTTTGCGTCAATCTTGTTAGGGATAAGGTGACATCGCTGAAGTCCTTGATGAACCTCCAGTAGTAGCCTTCCAAACCTAGGAAATTGTGCACTTCTGTCGGTATCTTCAGATGTTCCCATTCTATCACAGACTCTACCTTCTTAGGGTCCAGGAATACTCCTTCTACAGATATAATGTGCCCCAAGAAAGGTACCTCCCCTCAATCAGAACTCACAAAAGGTACCTCCCCTCAATCAGAACTCATACTTGCTAAACATATCATAAAGCTAGCTGTCTCAACACTATCAACCCTGACGCAGATGTTGTTCATGTTGCTAACTGTCCCTACTATATATCAAAATGTCATCTCTGAAGACAACCAAAATCTGGTCCAGGAACAATCAGAACACCCTATTCATCAAATCCATGAACGTTGTTGGTGCATTGGTCAGCCCAAACAACATAACCACGAAATCTTAGTGACCATACCTCATCCTAAAAGTTGACTTTGGTATGTCATCCTCCTTGATCCTCAACTGATGATATCCTGATCTCATATCTACCTTCGAGAACATCGTCATGCCATGTAACTCATCAAACAAGTCATATATCCTCGAAAAGGGATACTTATTCTTGATTATGACCTTGTTCAATTGTCTATAATCTATGCAAAACCTCATAGGCACATCCTTATTCTTTACGAACAACACTGAGGCACCCCATGATAGCATACTCGACCTGATGAAACCTTTGTCAAGTAGTTCTTACACCGTCATGCCATGTAACTCATATCTATCTTCGAGAACACCATCATGCCATGTAACTCATCAAACAAGTCATCTATCCTCGAAAAGGGATACTTATTCTTGATTACAACCTTGTTCAATTGTCTGTAATCTATGCATAACCTCATAGGCCCATCCTTCTTCTTTACAAACAACACTGGGGCACCCCATGATAGCATACTCAACCTGATGAAACCTTTGTCAAGTAGTTCTTACAACTGTCTCTTCAACTCTGCCATCTCTGTCGGTGCCATCCTATATGGAGTCTGAGCTATGAGTTGCATACCAAGAACCAGATTGATCTCAAAATCAATCTCATGGGGTGGGGGAACACCTGGAAACTCTTCAGGAAAAATGTCCTTAAACTCCCTAACCACTAACACTTCCTAGATACTAGGACCCCTAACCTATATATGCACCACGTGTGCCAAAAATGCCTCACAACCTTGTCTCATAAGCTTCCTCGCCACCATAGCTGATACAAGACACGTCAGGAGAATCTTCCAATCTCCTTGGAAGATCCATGTCTCACTACCATCCACAAATGTCACTTTCTTGGAACTACAATCCAAGACCATTGTATACTTGTCCAGGGTATCCATTCCAAGGATCACATCATATCCATGCATGTTAAGTGGTATGAGATCCACTTGAATGTTATGTCCTGAAAAAGAGAGAACATGGGACAGACACACATCCTGCAACACTACAGAACCGACCAATGGTGTTTCTAGCAACAAGCTACTCTTTCTATGACTAACAGGAAAAGAACAAATATTAAGCACTTCACGTGTGATGAAAGAGTGCATAGCACCTGGGTCAACCAGAATATATATAAAGCAAGGAGAAGACAAATCAGAATGAAATAACTCCATCTAATATGTCACCACTCGCAGGATGACCACTGCCTCCAGCTGACTCATCACATAGAATCTAGCCATTGCATGTTGTCGCCCCCATCCTCTTCCTCCCTGAGCATATGATTCAGCTTGTGATGCTTGGCCGCATCCTCATCCTCTTGTGTTACTATTGCTCTATTGTCTCTATGAGCCCTACTAACTTTACCTCAATTACTGAGTCACTTCATCCTCTTTCACTGGACAGAATTATCTTGTATGGCCAACTTATCCACACTTGCAATTAATTTTTTTCTCATACCAAGGCCTAGGTGGTCCTGTCACTAATGTTGATGTAACACTTGAGGCTCCTGAGAGAGGAAAACTACAACCTCTTCCTTTGCTTGGTGACCACTGAGTCGAAGCACTAAATCTCTGCGACAGTGGTGGTGCAGAAAACCTTATAATTGTGCAGGTTGCTTCTTAGAACTAACCTCTGTCTTCACGGATCATATTATCCTTCAAACAGACTCCAAAAACACATCAAACCTCTCTCGATTCTCCAAAGTAGCAGGTGAGGTAGACAAGTCAGCATTCAACCCCTTCTCAAAATGACGAATCCTCTCGTCCTCCGTCGCAACCATGTGAGGACAGAACCTCAAAAACTCCATAAACCTTGCCTCATACTCATTGATCTTCATGGAACCCTATCGAATCCTCTCAAATTGACTAATTTTCTCATCCAGATACATCTGTGGGAAGTACTGACTAACAAACTCCCGTAGGAACTCCTCGCAACCACCCACCACACTAGGTCTCTTCTCCTCCTCTATGGTCCACCAATGGCCAACATTCCCTCTCAGGAGGTACACAGCATGCTTCACCTTATCCTCTTTAGGGATACTCGGGATCTTAAAAGCCTTCTCAGGCTCAGTCAGCCACAGATCCGCATCCGTCGGGCCAACTGTTCCAGCATACTCAACCACCCCAACACGACAAAGCTACTCAAAAGTCTTCCCAGTACCTAAAGATTATGTATGGGCGACATATGCCCTATGTTGAGATGTAGGCATACTATTTGCCATATGAGTCATCATTTCCATAAACTACCCAAAAAGAGATTGAAAGGCAAGGTTTTCTATCATGGCTGGGTCAAACGGGGGGACTTCAGGCACCCCGATCTTGTCATGCCTAGTTCTTTGCACCACCACCCGGTACAGCAACATTGCTCTCGACATCATGTTCTTCGTGTTCACTAGACATATTTAAGATTTCTCTTCTTCTTCTGCATAAGTAGAAGTGACTATAAGACAGACTGGAGGACACTAGAACATACACAAACCCTAGTCCTAGGTCCCTATAGACTCAGCGAACCTAAAGCTCTGATACCAACCAAATTGTGATACCCCACGCCACACAAAGTGAGATTATTCAAAACATAACCACTGAAGAAAGATTAGCAAACAGATAACTGAGAAAACACTAAAAATTAAAACATTTTTCATAAAATAGCCATATATCAAGAACCTTTACACATGAGTCCTTTCATGCCTCAAAGCATTCATGAGCCATGCTATCAACCTATAATGAAAGCATTGTTCCAAGACATATATACATTATTCCATCTTATTTGATATACAAAGGGAACATAAAAATAACACATTCGTAAAATATCTACAAAACGTTCCCAAAAACCCTAGTATACAGGGACGACTCTAAGACTCTGTCAACAAAAGACATCCATCAACACATCCAACCTTATCAGCTACTGCTCCTCTGGATGCCGCTCAACTTCCTCTACACGATCTCTACCTCCTCTTGCTCATCCACCTAAAAAGGGTGTGGGAAACCCACAGGGTGAGATTCCAAATCTCAACGGGAGATATAACTCACCACCAACTCTATTATCATCACAAATATGATAAATAGAGAAGCAGTGTAGATACAACTAAGATGAAATAGGCAATGATTATTAACAGGAAGGGAAATTATTTTTAAATTGCAAAACACCTTAATATTTAAAAATGAATATGAAGAACATGTATATTTTCTATCAAAAACATTGTATAAAGATCAAGCAAGGCCTCAACCAATGTTTTCATATTTGATCATATACAATTATACTACACAATTGATTACGTATTCATTATGCCCCAAGGATTTGATTTGTTCCACCCAAATCCAACCGACCACTTGATAAGTCAAAATTGGTGTCACACAAGGTCTAATGGAAGAGCCAGAATCCATGACCTCACCACACCTCTTGGTCAGCACAAGAGAAAACACCACAGAGACATATTCGTAAACTACAAAAATGACATATAGTCAGGATTAGGGATTGGCTCACGTATGACCATCCACATATCTAATCATAACTAGCCCACCTTGGTACAGGTACAGTGCTAGAAGAATAGGCTCACACATGGCTATTCTAATGAAATGAGTGGCTCACACATGGCCATCCATATCACAACGAGATCGGCTCACACATGGCCATCTCACACATTATTTATTTAAGGATACAAGGAATTACTCAAATTGTACCTCGCATATTCAAAAATATATGCTCCGAGTTAAACTCGTTTCACCATCTAGCAATAAAGCTAACACCGGAATGGATCTATGGCACAAGGCAACTACACTATTTGATTTCATTGGATTACTTAGATAAATTTAACATTTTTAAGCATCAATCAAGTTGAAACATATGACCCCTAAATGAGATCTACATCAACAGGGAATAACTCATCACCAGAGTAGATTGAATCACATTAAGTCTCTTTATGCTTACTATTCATCATATGTCCATCACAAGGACCAATGTCCATCACAAGGACCAATGTCCATCACAAGGACCACATGTCCATCACAAGGGCCAATGTTCATCACAAGGACCACATGTCCATCACAAGGACCACATGTCCATCACAAGGACCAATGTTCATCACATCATAACCACCATAGCTCATACCTGGCTATGTATATCAATCAGTATCACCCACATGGTTAGAGGCTGATAACAAGAAGGCAAAGCACCATCATCTTATAGAACTCATGTTATACATTCACATCATACACTTTACATCAAAACAATTTGGGTTTCACTTTACCCTATTAGGGTTTATAGGATTGGATCAACAACCATCTTTAGATCATCACTTCCTTCATTGTTATGAAGTATATTTATAGATGTGGAAACATATCTCTATCATTATTATGAAACATGTAAGGAGAGAGTTATCTTTCAACATCATACACATGATTACCATAAGGTATCCCATCACATTATGTGACCTTAGCATCAACAAGATGTATCACTACATATCACATAGGGGTATCGGTTAGGGTTAGGGTTAGGGTATCAGTTAACCCTAGATATCGGGCAACAAACCTAAGTAGGGTATCGACCTACCAACCTCAAGATGAGTATCAGTTTAGCATCCCTTGGTATCGGGCACTACAAATGATATCGGTTTGAAGGTACATGATAAAGTGTATCGACCACACCATCTCATAGGGTATCACCCTCCATCAATTAGGTTATCGGCCATAGCCTCAACAACTGGGGTATCACCAAAGTATCCCTTTAGATATCAACCATATTCATCATGCAATATCAACCACTAGGGCTTAGAGTAGTATGGGTTGAACCTCAAGGGAGATGTTTCCCTCTTCAACTCTAGGTGTATCAGGTTGCATGTGTTTCAGATTATATGTATATCGGGTTAGGGTTACCCATGTCGACTTCCATACTCAAATTAAAGCATGGAGATTCAATACTTTTTCTCACTAGTCATCACTAGATCATAACAAACCCCATCATGGTAGGTATATCGGATTAGCATGTCGGATTAGCACATCATATCAGTTTAGTCATCTTCTACCTCAAGATGGAGATACTAACAAGGCAAAAGAAAAGTGCATCTTATGGCAGCAACTTAGCAAGATTCTATTCTCAAAATAGAATGTAAGGATACCAAGAATAGCTACTAATAAGCAAGGAATAATGAGCTAAGGACAACTACCAAGGTAAGTAGTAGAAAGGTGATAATAACAAAGTAGGTTTAGAGTAATATAACCCGCCTCAAGAACAACCACCAAGCTCTAAGATCCAAGGTCAAGCTCCAAGCTCATGAACTTAAGGTAGAGGGAGAAGATCCTCCAAGCACCACACCTCCAAGAAGGAAGATAGAACTGAGGTTAAGAGGGAGCAAAAGAGAGGAAAGAAGATACTAAGGTCCATGGCTAAGAATAAGAAAGAAGGAGAGAAGGAAAGCTAGAAAACCATGGCTTACCAAGGAAGAAGATGAAAGAGAGCACCACAAACTTTGGCTCGCCTACCAAGCTCCAAGGGAGACTGCTCTTCAAGCTCAAGTTCAGCCACCAATGAGAGAAAGCAAGGATCATTAAAAGGGTTATCTTGAATGGGAAGAAAGGGGTATATATACATGGCTGATGAGAGAGAGAGCAAGGGAAAGGTGTCACCACCTTAAAACCCTAGATGACACATGTCCACAAGGAAGAACTGCATGCCATGCCATTCAACAAGGATATAGGACTTATGTCTTTCTCACTTAGTCACCAAGGAAGGTCAAGGTCGGTACACCCATCCATCCCCTTCACAAACTGATAGGGATGAAACCCTAGGTCACAAACCGATATGGCACATCTCTAGAGTCACCAAAAAATGATCGCGTGATCCTCAAGGTGCCACCAAACTGATAGTATGTCTCTCAAGACACCCTCAACCAATATTAAGCCTCCTCAAGGAAACCACAAATCGATACAGGGTCTAACCAAGGCTCTCAAGCCTAAGACAACACTCTGAAGAGCAAAGCACACCTCAAGCATGTGCCCAAAACATCACCAAGGATATCACCACTCATCCAAGGCCAAAACAAGGCTCCCAAAACTTCCTCTCTCCTCTAGATGATACCAAGAGAGATAAGAAACACTCTATAGATGGCAAACTTGCACATCAACCCCAATTCTTGGTGAATTGCAATTTTGCACCAAAACATCTCCACAAAACGCTAGCATCAAGGAACAAGCTCAAACAAGGAACACAAACCTCCCATCATGCCCTAATTGCATCTAAGATGATTAAAGCAAGGAGCTAAGCAACACACTTAAGCAAAATAAATAGATTTAGCCCAAAATGTGGGTCAGGGTCCTTACATTAATGGTGTTGATCTTAACATAATTACTATCCAAATGAATCACAAATATAATGATTTTGTTGTCAAGAACTCATCCAAGCATCATAATATTGACAAAGAGATTGATATCTAGGCCTCTCTGAAAAAGTAATCTCTAAACCCATGAAGGAAGAGAAGAGATAGGTGTAGGGGGAAGAGTTGGCCTTTTGTGTAGGATTCCTGGTCCTGATTAAGAAAATTGCTAGATAACTTATAGGGGGTGTCATTCTAGAAATCTAAAACCAACCCAGGAAGTAACAAATGGGCCATTATTAGTCTCATGATAGACCAGACTATTCTTTGAGAAATGAAAAATTGTTTATGCTGGTTGATGAACATTGATAAATGAGAAAAAAAATTTAGTTGAAGTAGGATTTGTCATCTTAAGGGAATGTACAAATAGTTGTGACCTTATGTGGTAGGGTCTGAGAGCTATTGGCCATAGTGTACTTAGAATGAAAACAAAAGGGTTTATTATACCATTGACTGCAACATAATTAGTATTTCGTTAACTATGATAACTCTAAAGATTATTTGAGCAGTTAGAAGAGAAATGACCCAAATGTGTGGAATGAGGGAAAAACTTAGGGTATAGGCAGACATATGCATATGTCTAGTTTTATTACATCTCTTGCAACAAAATATTTTTGGATATGTTGGATCATGATTTATGTGGTGGACTAAAGTCCAAGAAGAGTTCGACAAGAAAAAAATCTTATATAATATTTTTTAAATTTTATATATCTATGTCATTATCATATGTAATCCCCAAACAAGAAAGCTTCACAGGAGTATCAGACATCCTAAACTAACTGATAATATTAAAGAAACAACACATATATTTTTGAAGCTTATTTTCATCAAAGAAATACCTACTTTTGGGTTTTTTGAATATATGGATATATAATATCTGAGCTTCTCTTTTTTGTGATAGAGGCATATCAATGCATTCATGTTGAGTCTCCTTTCCCTTGATATTGGGCTTAGGATTCCTATTGATGCAAAGGACTGGTGTAACAAACATAGGGACATCATTGATTATATAGGATGGTATAGTGTGAAGATATCATAGTGGATCCCAACAGTGGACAAACATTTCATTATGTCCCATTGCACATGGCATATTGACTAGTTGAAGATTAGATCAAGATTTTTCATGAACAGATCCTAACATGAAGGCCTATTTGTACCACTCATCCTAGATAAAATTGGCATAAAAGAACTTGTAACCAACACAAACCTTATCCTAGATAGGCCCAACATCCAACTAGAAATGTTTTCGTGTCTCTATCAAGGTGATAATGGAAAGTAAGTTGCATTTCACCTTCAAGTAGATGTGTAGGGAGATGATTGATGTGGATGAAGATGGTAAAATTCTATAGGTAGAAGATGAAGGTAGAACAACTGAAGAGCGGGGAGTAATTTGTTTAGTTTTATAACCCTATTATGGCTACTATTTAAAGCATGTATCAGTTGAATCGACTAGATTAGAAATAAGGTAGACATAATGTATTCTATAATTAGGGTTTGAGGCAATACATGTCATATCTCTAGGATAGGAAGAGTGAATCCTCCCTATATTGTGAGTGGATGTATGTGAGAAGTGACTTGTTGGACGTGCAATGATACTACACAAGAATCATGCCCTTTTCCTAATTTGTGAAAGAAATGAGGAGATATGAAGAGAGAAGAATCTAAGTTATTGGTATGTTGATAAAGCATGCATTGAGAATCAATATAAATAGTAGTCAAGCTAAATTACATAGAGATAGGGGAATATCCTTGCATAGGATCTTTATCCAATAAAAAGTGATTAAAAAGGCTTGTCAACCATATCTTACCATTCTAGACCTTAAGGTTGCTAAGTCCTCTATAAGAATCCCTCTCGTTGTTTTCATCTAGTAGGAGATTGCATCCATTGTAGTTTCAATCTCACACTTATACCTCCCTAGGGTTCTAACAATGTCACATTCCTTAGGCAATTTTTGTGTTGGTTGGTATGTTTAACCATGTGAGCGTATAACACCCCTTTGGTCATGTATATAACCAATATTAAAAATTCTAAAAACAAGAGCATGATGGACATGAAAGATCCCCACAAATACAGTCATTGCATGAGATAAAGGAGAGATCATATCATGCCCAACCAACCCCACCCATGAGGACCCAATCAATGCATAAAGTCACAATGAAAGAAAACATAAAAAATTAAAAGACATGTAGCTCACTTATGCACTTGTGCATATATAATATGTATGGTATATCAATGTTGAACCTCACTTTGTAGCATATTTTTTATTTTTTCTTTGGGGTGCTAATAAAGTGATATTGACTTCCTACCCATGCCCTCCCCTAGGCCATTTCCTTAACATGTGATGCATTTTGGAATTCTAGTCTACCTCGCACTTGCATAGGGTGGAGTCTTGTGTCCCTATGTGATTGTGATTAGTCATGAGACCTCATCAAGATGGAGAGGACATGTAGTTAGATATATGCATTTAGGAGAGTGTTTTTTTTATCATTGATTATTTCTATTTTTTGGAACAAGAATATTGTAGTAAGAGATGAGTAGTCAATGGTGTTTCATGACCATTGTGGGAGATCAAAACAATTTATAGTATAAGTGATTAGAACTCAATATTTTTGAATGATACACCTACACTATGTGACTAAAATTTTCCCCCACCCCACCCAATCACTTCTCAAAGCAGTGTACATCATCTGTGAACCAATCGATAGGACTATCCCATGTACATGAACCACTATTTAGTGGCAGCGATGTGATTTAGAATTCATCGAAAAAACAAATCAACCCATGAATCTTCGGGGAAAGATCGATCCAGTCCTCCATGAGTGTGAAATGCTAGAATCATTTGTTATAACATAGGTTCCTACTCGTGAATTGATGCAATCCACAACACATTAGTAGTTTGATACCTTTTTCATCCTAAATTAGACCAAAAACGTTTACCATCAAGTGAAATATTCTTACGGCATCCTAGAAACATTGACTCTTCAAAACATCTATATGAACCCCCATATCCAAAATGAAACCTCAACTATCTTAATATCATGTAATATTGACCAATTCCTTTCATGTAGGATCTGCCCTCCCGAATATAAATAATTACACACTAGAAATATATGGTAACGATAAAGAGGGACAAAGAGCCTATAGTTCTATTATCAATTTGGTTGTTAATTATATCTACTAGATTTTTTTATGTACTTTTATTCTATAATTTCTTTTTATATTAGAAACTATTTGGTCTTGTTTTAGTTCATACTTAAATACAACACCTTTTTGGTAACTACTTGACTAGTCATAGAAATTCATCTTTTGCCTTTAACACTTATCTTCTCACAACTAGTATTGACACAAATTTCTAATTGATGATTGTTCTAGTTTTAAGTATTACAATTTTTTTAAATTCTTTGATCCCACCACAACCATGTTATTGTTCATGTTGACTAGTATACATTAGGCTCTATTATCTAGTCCTTTGCATGTTTTACCAGATCTTGCTTTGTTTTAATTAATATTCAATTGACTAGTATGCATTAGGCTATATTATCTAGTCCTTTGCATGTTTTACCAGACCTTGCTTTGTTTTAATTAATATTCAATTGCCATAATTACATGATTAATTGGATATATTTCAATAATTGATATAACAAAATAATGTGGTGAAATAATTCATACACATGTTTTCAAATTATGGGAAGAATTTTTTTTCAGATTTGGATATCATAAAATTTTGAATTATTCAGATATATAAAAATGTCCCTTTATGCTTGCATTAATCAGTAGATGCTAGGTTATTAGCCGACAAGATCCAAGTAGGCCTCAGTTGGTCTACTTTGACCACTTTGAGTAGGTCGTTGAGTGTTTGAGCCTGAGTTCCATGACAACTTTGTGCTGAAGTGGGGCATGTTGGTGGTCGATGTGGATGCTTCAGGCTAGGGGTCTAGCACAATGTAGTTGCTTTGATCTAGGAGTTGGGCAACCTATGTAAGTTTTTTGTAGTCTAATGCACATTTTTGGAGGCCAATTATTGTGCTTTGATCCATTTTTGGGGCTGCTTCAGTGATGAGAGGGGTTGAAGTATCCTATTGTTTTGGTTGTAATGCAATTTTATCTAGGTTAGCCTATAAATATGTGATTACTTCGATCCTTGAGCTTTCTTAGTGCATTATAGAGTTGTAGATATTACTGAACAAAGCGAAGGGTGATATAGAAGGTGTATCTTTTGTGTGATGGTGATCCAACTATCTTCTTTTAAAATATATTTTAAATCTACAAATCATCATTTCAAACTTATATAAGTCAAATCTATGTAACTTTCTTTCATTCTTCTCATTCTTTCTATTGTTCACTATATTGGTTACCTTATTGTGTGAATTTAATTGGCTATGTATCACGATTAGTAGGTTCCTCTAACTAAAGATCTCTTCTTTTCCCGTTCCTTAGCCTAGTAGGAGCTAAGGATAGAAAAAACTGTACGGTTGTGGGGCTATTGGAGGATCCTTGGAGATAAGATTCGTGTGGAAATTTCTAGTGGTGTGATCTCCACCAAATTTGAGTGCTTTTGTTTAGTTACTTTTCATGCAATACCGACATATAATCACTATATTTCAGTATATGCATGAAATGTGAGCTAAAGAAGTGATTTCTATGGGGTTTTGGCTATATCTTGGGGAAATGTCAAGCTATCACTCTCACTAATTTTTCTTGTTTTTCCTTAAAAAAATTATATTTACATACATGTAGTTAAAATTTTAATTTTACATGTAATTACCCCTGAAATGGAAAATCTAGGCATTTATACGACATCTTCCATATTGCCCTCATACGCCAGAATTTTTGGATAAAATCTTGTATGGTGATTCCAATTGTTACAAGAAGACATTCCATAAATTAAATATGTATTAGTACTATTTGTGATATGGCCTTTGTATGACTGAAATTGTGAAATTATGACAATGTAAAAAAAGTGCATGAGGAATATAAAATCAAGATTGTGATTTATTCTAATAATTGATTGTGTATATATTAGTGTTACTGTTTTAATTATACCTTATTTTCCTATGAGAGATGAGTAATTTTCCTAGTTAACCCATGGAACCCAAATTCATGTACTTTCCTTGTGATCATAAAACTTCATTAGTGTTAAGAAGTCAGAAAAACAACATTTGAATCCTTATATCAATCTGGGGACTATGAGAAGGATACTATTCAGTATATGTGGGTCACCTAAAAAATCTATGAGGTATGGTCCCCTTGGCACCCAGTGAACACCCAATCATATGAGCACATGTGAGGTTGTATGCCCTAATGTGCACATACATTTTGATAATGTGAGTGAGAAATATGTGTTTTGATGATTACAATGTAGTATTGCCTATGTGATATGATATGTACTGTGACATGAGTACTGAGTACAAACCTAATGCTTTATTTAGGATGTAGGCTGATGAGCCCCTACTTTTTATGATCACACCAAGTTACGTGATGTGAAGTCTTATTGATAATGATAAATTCTATGATCCTCTATAATGGGACTGGGGACTTTGCGGTCGCTACCCAATAATTTGGCAGTATATGCCAACTACCCATGGCTTAATAATAAAACATTAATCTTGATGTGCATAATTACTTACCAAACTACTTTCACGTTGTATTATTTTTATTCTTCTTTAATGTGTCTTATATATGTAACTTGATAAAAGTGCACTTCCTTTAATTCTTTGATATGTTTTGTGTAAGTTTCTTATGATTATATAGACAACACATGACATATAGTAGGATTTTCATACTCATCGTTGGAAGGCCCCTCCCATAGTTATCTATGATTGAAGATGAACCACAGGGACAAGGATCATCATGTAACATTTCTATTATTCACATCTAAGGAATAAAAAATGATAATCAATAATTTCATTTTATCAACTTGTTTGATACAAAGGATGCTAGATTTTGCATCAAAGGAGGTCACATATATTTTCAAGTTAGAAAAACTACAAGATAAGATATTACTACATGGAGAGATATTGATATCTACCTAATCCTCCTTGTGAGATTAAATTTATGATCTTCAAGTATTCATATGAATCTCCATATCTTCAAGTCCTTGCATAATTTAGTTACCTAAAATGATGACAAACAAAACACGCAATTAGTATATTAGTAAACTGTGTACATGGGTGTATTCATATGTGTGCATATATGATTATCGACATATATTACTTAACATTCAAAAGGTTGCAAATATGAAATTGCATTTTGATTTTACTATTGAAACCATTCTTGTCATGCCACCTCAGGTGTAAGAATATTCTACCATCATTGGACATATATGGTCTACCCCTTGGTAAGTCTAACTTTAGGTACAAAATATATTAGTTTGTAGTATGTGTTACGCATAAGCATTATATTTGAGATGAAAGTAAATAAACATCCAAGTAGTTTATCATAAAATCAAAAACTTCAGTATCATTTAGATACTCATCGACAGTCAATATGATCGAGTACTCATAAAATAACCATGTACCTTTTCCGTGTAAGAAACATGCATTTATAACCCAAATATGTTAAGTTGCATGCAATCCAAACAATAATAGTGTAGATCCAATTCAATTAACATGATATGAAATTATATATCATCCTAAAGTGTCACTATTGTATCCATATGATTTACATCAGGGTCTAGCCTAGATTTAGACCCAGTGGGTCTTGGTTTAGGGTGGTATTAGTGTTAGCTTTTACACCATAATTCCCATGTATAAGGTCTAACGACTTTAGAAAACTGTAAATGTTCATCAATAACATCCAAATCTTACTAAGATCATGGTTTTTCGTTACTATTCAACAATATTAAATTATATCACAAGTTTGAAATTTAATGAATTCAATAATCTATTACATCAAATATAGGGTTTACTTATATTCATTACTTTATATTCATGCATTAACAATGCTTTTTTAATAAGGAACATAATCAAGAATTGAATCTATTTTATTTGGAGTATACATAGTTTTTGATCAATTTTATATATAGTTTCACTAGTACCTAATATATTAAATAATTTTTATATTTATTGCAAATTAATCATGTGTATTTAAATAAGGAGGCACCACATCACTAGGTAAAATTGAGATTCTAATTTCTATAGGAAAGCGTCTGAGCCAATGGGTCATTGCCACATTGGGCCTTGATCTTAAAGTGAGACAACCCTTTAGAATAGGGTAGAATTACCATATTTTGCATGCACAAGGACATCTTTGTCACACAATTTGTGGGCATCCTGGTAAATCCCCTAGAGGGATTCTTCTATTGGGTTTTAGGGGAGGCAGAGAAGGCAGTGGAAACAAAATATTTCTCCACCCCAAACCCAGAACAAGGAAACACATCAACGTCTATACAATAGGAATGGATGGTTTGTGGAATCATACCATGTCCCGGGGCTTGCTCGGCGACAATACCTCGCGCCTTGTGCGGTCTTCACCTCCGGTCTTGGACGGTGTCTGTGCAGCTCCTGGTCGCATCGGGACTGATGACCCCTGGTCTCACCGGGACTGTCGGGATTGACAGTTGTCCTCTGAGCGGAAGAAGTCTCCCGCCTCTAAAGTAGTCCACACGGACCACCTGTAACTCCAATCTCCTTGTCCCACAAGGAATTGGAAGGAGTCTCACCCTCCTATCAGCGTACTAGTCACCGACACACTCTCCTGCCACCAGTCACTTTCTGCAATTGTCTTTCCCTTGTTGTGCCTCCCTTATCAGGTAGCACTTGCTCGGGCTCTCTCGGTTACCAAATCCAGAGAGAATGACAACTTTACAGAGCAACTGGTTGCACTGAGTTGTTCTTTGAGAAGCCCCCAATACCCCTATATATAGGAGGGTCATGGGGCAGGGTTCTCCATCCCGGGCAATGCGGGACTAAAGCAGGAGTAGAAGGGTTCGAGATTTTCCACAAAAACAACCAACTATGTGACATGAACCGATCGTTTCATTTCTGAAACGGTCGGTTGGGGACCTGAGCCGGTCAGTTGACACCTCAACCGATCGGTTGGGACACCTCAACCGGTCGGTTCGCTTCTGAACCAGTCGGTTCGTGGCCCTGGTTAGTTCTCGATTGACTTTTCCTCTTTTGTTTCTAATTGATACCTAATACCAATCCTTGTTCCAATCAAATTGGGCAAGTGAAACGAAAAGAAATTTCTCACCAATCCTACTTCCCAACTTGCCCGGTTGGACCAGTTGAGACGATCGGTTCAACCGTTGAACCGATCATTTCACCCTGTCCATGAGCCGATCGACTCACCACCTGAGTTGATCGGTTCACCAAGCTCAGTCGATCAGTTCATCACATGTGCCGATCAGTTGGGAGTGCAGATTGTGAAGAAAGAGTCAATTGCAGTTTCAATCAATCTGATACTCTAATCAATTTGTCCAACACCTTGAACACTATGATTTTGAGGTATCAAATAATTAAATGTTTAATTGAACTACTAAACTCCTTTAGCAATCAATCTAAACATTGTTTGTGGACAAACTCCTCTTCCAGGTTAAATCCTATGTGTGTGACCCTGCAGGTCCTTTTCACGTTGGCAGTGAAAGTCCATAACACTTATGACTTCACAAGCAAAGAGCGGTGCCTAGTCACACATCAATGCTACCCAAGTGAAATAGAAAGTTGGAGAACAACTTTCAATCCTACAATCCGTGATTGGTGTTACAGCGAATGTATAATTCCTTTGTCACTGATATCCCGAATGAACTCGATGCATGGAACAGTCATCCTGTCAACGTTCATTCACTTTCTTGATCTCAGAGCAGATTGGAAGAGATATGTATGACATCAATATCATATACTGATTCACACATGCGTGTGCATGCCTATCTCAATCCTACTCATCAAGTGGCCTTAGATATCAAACTCCCTCAGGAGGGACAAATCCCATATCTATCACTCACCCCTCAAAAGCCCCATGTGTCAAAGCCACCCAATCATCACCTTTATAACAACCCATGTTTCAGGACTGCGTTTGATGATGTCAAAGTGTACCCAATGACATGTGTTGAGTGTAGTGATTTCAGGTCAAAGAATCACATTCGCTACCATCACTGTGAGTACTGACTATGACTACCATGTCATGGTTCCATGTGTCAAACTCATGGTGGGTCTGTCTGGTACACTTGTTCTCTAACAAGTACCTATGTGTTTGGTTTGATATCTCTATATCATGACTAATGAGATTCTGTCATCAACCAACACCACAGTCTAGTCTTGTGTGTCATTGCTGTCTATCTACCTTCCATAATGACATCCGACTAGGGACATAACAAGAATGTACAAACTCTTAGCATCCGTATGATCTCATCGTTCAGGTCCTGAACCTGAAGGCATACGTCATTTAGTATTGTCATTCTCTAGACATTCAATTTGTTCTATCACTATCTCATATGACTAAACCAGAAAGAATTGGAAGCTTGCCTTTGATGTTTATCAAATCAATCTCAATGTATCCCATCAATCATCCTATGATTGGCTCTCAGGGCATACATACCAACAGACTCCCACTTGCACTATGAGCCAATCACCCTTGAATCACATTCATAGTGATTTTTCAAACATGTCCCACAAGTTACTGTGCTCTTGTGCCAACATAGTGAGTTATGGAAACACCTTGCCAAAGTCGGTATTAACTACATGTCTCACATCTCTTCACTGTACATCATACGTATGAGATGGAGTTGCCATAATATGTGATCCAAATATTCCTTTACTAACCTTTAGCCACATTGCATGATCAAGGATTCCATTCTTGTCATCAATGACTGGAATGTCTATAAGTTCATCTCATGAACTTCCAGATCCATATAGTATCCACTGTTGTTTTCTAACACACGGATACTCGGCATTTCATTTTAAATGATTTCATTCAAACACTTTCAATTATCAACAAACTTTCACTTTTATATATCCTATATATATTTTGTGATTAATTTTCTGTCCTTTTCGGAAGTTCGCATCAATGTAACTCTTTACATCGAACTCTTCCTTATCTCCATAGAACTAGTACTTCTCAAGTACTTATCAAGTTCTTATGGTTTCCAGTAACCCTTACTGGAACTTGACAGACATCCACTCGTCATGTCCCACATACGAGTTATCAGGATGAGCACATCATATTGTCATGTCCTACATGCAAGACAATGAATGCATTTTGTTCTTGTCATGTCCATACATGCAAGATAATGGGATGATTACATACATGATAGATCCATATCTATTCTTAGTGTTCCCATTCTTCATAAGAATTGAACACTTGGCCTTGGGATACTAACTATGTGACATGGACAAGTTTTCTCCCACTGAATCTGTGTACACTGAACCCTTCAGTACAGATTTCCAATGTATGCTCTCTCTTTTCCAGGTCAAGAGGTTTTCGAGAACTATCTCTATAGATCTCTATTCCTATCTCATAGGAAACATCTCTATCTACCTTAAAGATAATTTCCAATTTGGATTTCCATTCTAGAACATTTCCATTTCACATCAACATGTGGAATGTGAATACGCTCCCACTAAATCACAGATCCCTTCTTTATCTTTGACATATCAGTCAAACCCTTTGACTATATCATCAAAGTAAAGATCCAATTCTGAGTTGCTTGTACTCAATCAATCACATTGATTCGTCCATTGCAACTTATAGACTTCATTTGCATTAGTGGATTCATAAACCTTATAGGTTGTGTCACGTACACATCCTTGTTTATTCCTCATAGGAATGTGGTTTTAGTATTCATATGCCAAATGTCTTATTCATTAAGTTGCAATCAACAAGCGTCATCCTTCTCAAAATGTTATCCATGTGTCTTAACACTTAAGACTTATTTGCACTTATGGATTCCATCCCAATGAGTGCTACCATCAAGGTTATACCTTATGGTTTACATGGAAGTCATTTAGGATGTAATGGTCATTCACCATAACTCAAAATTCAGTTCCTCTCATTCATCTAGATAGTTAACTCATCACATGTCCAACTCATAGATGATCGAGATGTATCTGTCAAGGATATAAGAACTCACAACTCCTTGTGATTCTTAATGTCCTTTATTAGTGTGGGGTATTCTTTATTTAAGAAGAATTCAGTTATTTGATAATCATCCTATAACTCCTTAGAGTATGATTCCTTCTTGATTTAGACATCACCATGCCTTAATCATGAGTTCACTATGATACATTATCATAATCACTCATAAGGATATCAAACATTTGGTCCAAGTATTTCATTCATTGATCTCATCAAGAATTAACACTTTACCAAATTCATACTTCATCTATGATATCCTTGAACATTTCAAGATATTCATATTGGTATTTCTTCAAACACCATTTGAAGTATTAGCATTTACTCCAATAGGTATGTAAATACATCACATGTATTATACCTAATAGGATAATCATTTTCCCACTACTATTAGTGAAGATTGATTAATCATGTCCAAGATATTCATGTCTCTTACTAGTTCTCTAACCAAAAGAGTCTAGATTTATCCATCACATGGAAACTAGAAATGAATTTCTCATGATTGATGCTAATTTGATTGTTTGAGTTATCTATAACTTTTAGGTATCATTTTATCTTATGCATATAAAATACCACAAGATAAACAAGGCATTGCCACAAAGATCATATCTTTAGAAATTGAAACATCTCTTTATTGATTGCCATCATTGTCATACAATATACAAAAATAAAGTGTTTCTATCTATTGGAAAATATGAAATAGCAGTTCATAATTGTATTACATGCCTTTTAGGCTGAAAATAAACGAAAGTACTCCTATCTATGGCGGAAACACTTGCCCCATTTATTGAGTGCTTTACACTTCACATCTTGGTGTCATATACCTCAAAAGTGTTACAAGTTTACTTTCATGACACCTTTAAGTAGAGACATCTTTCGCCTCCTTCTTCTTTTGTTCTTCCAGATAGATAGGACAATTCCTTTTCCAATGACCTGGCTTTTGACAATGGTGGCAATTTCCTTTCTTGGTCACACCTCCCTTGGCCTTGAGAGCTGAAGACGACTTGGGCTCCTGGCTAGCATCAGAATCTTTCTTAGCTCTGCCCTTGCCCTTGTGCTTGGAGTTGCCTTTCTTGCTCATGATCACCATCACAGACTTAGGCTTGTCCTTCTTCATCTGTGCCTCAGCTGTCCTCAACATGCCCAACAACTCTGACAGTGTCCTATCAAAGTTGTTCATGTTGTAGTTCATCACAAACTGACTGTAGAATTCTAGCAACGATTGCAGTATCACGTCAGTATCCAACTCTTGGCTCAGTGGAAATCCCAGTCTTGTCAAGTTCTCCACATACCCAATCATCTTGAGTGTATGAGGACCAACTAGATCTCCTTCTGTCATGATGCACTTGAACAGTGCCCTTGAGACATCGTATCTCTCTTGTCATGCTTGATCTTCATACATGTTCCTGAGATGCTGAATCATCTCAATGACACCCATGTTCTCATGTTGTCTCTGCAACTCGTGGTTCATAGAGCACAACATCAAGCACTTTGCATCAATGGCATCATCAGAATGCTTCTTGTAAGCATCCATTTCTATCTTTGGTGCATTAGGAGCAGGTTCCTCTGGAATTGGAGTATCTAGGACATAGATCTTTCGCTCTTGAGTGAGAACAATTCTCAATGTCCTATACCAGTCATGGAAGTTTGTCCCATTCAGCTTGTCCTTTTCAAGGACCGATCGCAAAGAAAAGTGATTGTTGTTTGTTGCCATTTGTACTACAAAAGGAAAATATGCAATTTTAGTCCAAAAACTCATTTTTGATTTATTTGATTGATTTGAAAAGTTGACGATATAATTAGGCCTTTAATTAATTATCATTCCCACTATATTAGTTCAAATTGATAGCCCTCATCATCAATTCGTAAGATTGCAGTGTACAACCTTCTAGTGGGCAAGATCCTGAAATCCTCTAAGTCATGGACCAGCTAGGGCTGTCACCCACAACTTAGATCTTCCAGGTAGGCAACTCTTGCCAATTGCATTATATGCAACTCTTGATAAGATGTCATATGCAACTCCTTGCCATGAGCATCTCCATGCCTCAAGGTGCTAGATCCTATCTAGGTCACCTTGTTAAGTCTGACCCAAAGCCAACACGATGAATATGCACCTTGCTTGGGCAGACCCACACATTCATCCTTCACGCTTCCACGAGATAGACGGTGCACCATGCTTGGGCGTGCCCACACTTGGTCGATCAAGCTTTTCACATGTGTCGCATTTGGAAGGCATCTAAAACTTCATGTTTAATGAGGGATTTGGTTTTTATATACATATACATATCCAATCACCACAATATATAGTATGTATCATATACATGCTATATCCCACAGAAAACATGCAAAAAGATAAAAGCGATGATTATGGCCATCCTAATGTGATTCCTCGAGCCAAGAGGAATCATGATCATCTAGGTCTACATCACATGCAACATGTACAAGATCAACTCTGTGTTTTGCATTTCTAGGTTTGATCAACTCATCACATGAATGATCGGCTCGCCATCAGACTGATCGGTTGGGTGCCACCAGCCGATCAGTTGGCTCCTCCAACTGATCGGTTCACCTGGTCGTCGTGCATCTCATCATGGCCGCCACCCGCTCGTCGTGCTCCTCGAACCAGTCATCAACCGATTGGCTCACTCCTTGAACCGATTGTCTCGAACGTCAACCGGTCAGTTCACTCCTTGAATCGATCATCTCAGCTGTTGTCAGGATGTCCGCCGTTCTTTGACATAACAAGAAATAAAAATCTATCCTATTTTACATTGTAAAAAGAGAAACCCCGAGTTACATTCCGGGGGGGAGCAAAGGTAGGAAAGAAATCTCGAATTATTTTGAGTTACATCAGGAATAGAAGAAGGAAGATCGGTGCACAGACCGAGATGCAAGCAACCACATACAACCATACACAGATAGGGTTTATTGGCCATAACCATGCTATACATCCACCACAAAACTAGTTTAAGGGCGACGCGTATCGAGTGCATTAATATTACATATCATATATGTATATAGGGATTTGTGGATTTAGGATTGGACATGCATAAAGCCAATTTTATTCGCATCGTATGCAACAAATAAAGGCGACAAACCAAAAATGATCATATTGATAATCCTAAAGTATAAAGCAGTTGACGTGGCTCTGATACCACTGTTGGGTTTTAGGGGAGGCAGAGAAGGCAGTGGAAACAAAAATTTTCTCCTTCCTAAACCCAGAACAAGGAAACGCATCAACGTCTATACAATAGGAAGGGATGGTTTGTGGAATCATACCTTGTCCCGAGGCTTGCTCGGCGACAATACCTCGCTCCTTGCACGGTCTTCACCACTGGTCTTGGACGGTGTCTGTGCAGCTCCTGGTCGCACCGAGACTGACGACTCCTGGTCTCACCAGGACTGTCGGGATTGACAGTTGTCCTCCGAGCGGCAGAAGTCTCCCGCCTCTGAAGTAGTCCACACGGACCACCTGGAACTCCAATCTCCTTGTCCCATAAGGAATTGGAAGGAGTCGCACCCTCCTGTTAGCGTACTAGTCGCCGACACACTCTCCTGCCACTAGTCACTTTCTGTAGTTGCCTTTCCCTTATTGTGCCTCCCTTATCGGGTAGCACTTGCTCGGGCTCTCTCATTTACCAAAACCAGAGAGAACGACAACTTTATAGAGCAACTGGTTGCACTGAGTTGTTCTTCGAGAAGCCTCCAATACCACTATATATAGGAGGGTCATGGGACATGGTTCTCCATCCCGGGCAATGCGGGACTAAAGCAGGAGTAGAAGGGTTCGAGATTTCCACAAAAACAACCAACTGTGTGACATGAACCGATCGTTTCATTTCTGAAATAGTCAGTTGCAGACCTGAGCCGGTCGGTTGACACCTCAACCGATCGGTTGGGACACCTCAACTGGTCGGTTCGCTTCTGAACTGGTCGGTTCGTGGCCCTGGTTAGTTCCTAATTGACTTTTCCTCTTTTGTTTCTAATTGGTACCTAATACCAATCCTTGTTCCAATCAAATTGGGCAAGCGAAATGAAAAGAAATTTCACACCAATCTTACTTTCCCAACTTGCTCAGTTGGACCAGTTGAGCCGATCGGTTCAACCCTTGAACCAGTCATTTCACCCTGTCCATGAGCCGATCGACTCACCACCTGAGCCGATCGGTTCACCAAGCTCAGCCGATCGGTTCATCACATGAGCCGATCGGTTGGGAGTGCAGATTGTGTAGAAATAGTCAATTGCAGTTTCAATCAATCTGATACTCTAATCAATCTGTCCAACACCTTGAACACTATGATTTTGAGCTATCAATTAATTGAATGTTTAATTGAACTACTAAACTCCTTTAGTAATCAATCTAAACATTGTTTGTGGACAAACTCCTATTCCAGGTTAAATCCTATGTGTGTGACCATGCAGGTCCTTTTCACGTTGGCAGTGAAAGTCCATAACACTTATGACTTCACAAGCAAAGAGCGGTGCCTAGTCACACATCAGTGCTACCCAAGTGAAATAGAAAGTTGGACAACAACTTTCAATCCTACAATATGTGATTGGTGTTACAGCAAATGTATAATTCCTTTGTCACTGATATCCTGAATGAACTCGAGGCATGGAACAGTCATCCTGTCAACGTTCATTCACTTTCTTGATCTCAGAGAAGATTGAAAGAGATATGTATGACATCAATATCACATACTGATTCACACATGCGTGCGCACACCTATCTC
The DNA here is from genome assembly GCA_963693085.1 of Alisma plantago-aquatica. Classification (NCBI taxonomy): domain Eukaryota; kingdom Viridiplantae; phylum Streptophyta; class Magnoliopsida; order Alismatales; family Alismataceae; genus Alisma; species Alisma plantago-aquatica. The sequence continues at coordinate 414,050,075 of OY856414.1, forward strand.
AATCCTACTCATCAAGTGGCCTTGGATATCAAACTCCCTCAGGAGGGACAAATCCCATATCTATCACTCATCCCTCAAAAGCCCCATGTTTCAAAGCCACCCAATCATCACCTTTATAACAACCCATGTTTCAGGACTGCGTTTGATGATGTCAAAGTGTACCCAACGACATGTGTTGAGTGTAGTGATTTCAGGTCAAAGAATCACATTCACAACCATCACTGTGAGTACTGACTGTGACTACCATGTCATGGTTCCATGTGTCAAACTCACGGTGGGTCTGTCTGGTACACTTGTTCTCTAACAAGTACCTATGTGTTTGGTTTGATATCTCTATATCATGACTAATGAGATTCTTTCATCAACCAACACCACAGTCTAGTCTTGTGTGTCATTTTTGTCTATCTACCTTCCATAATGACATCTGACAAGGGACATAACAAGAATGTACAAACTCTTAGCATCAGTATGATCTCATCGTTTAGGTCCTGAACCTGAAGGCATACGTCATTGAGTATTGTCATTCTCTAGACATTCAATCTGTTCTATCACTATCTCATATGACTGAACCAGAAAGAATTGGAAGCTTGCCTTTGATATTTATCAAATCAATCTCAATGTATCCCATCAATCATCCTATGATTGGCTCTCAGGGCATACATACCAACATCTTCCTCCCCTTCACCTTGCATGGCTTGTAGGACCATCAATAGCCATGAGTCAACCTAAGGGTTGAATCCAGGATCTCAGCATTGGAAGCTACAAAGGTAGGTGCCCTTGTCTTCGGCATACCTCGATGAAGCTTTCCTTCTATGGAGCTCATTATAGGGTGTCCAATGGTGCATTCAAAGGGTATGACATCAAACAGAATGAAGAAAGATGGATCAAAGAGATATATCAGAATTAGGGGTAAACTAATGATTGGATAAGTTTCCCAGATGCCTTGTAGACATGCTTTACCATTGCCAAGGTATAACTGGTGGTTTGGATCCCATTCTCCAATGCGGAGCTTGGCACAATAGAGGACAAAAATTGAGGACCTATCACATGGATTCCTCTCTCCTATCTGAGGTTTGGCATATATTAATGATCCCTTAGAGGAGCTTTAGGCACATGTGACTTCCTTGAATCATCATGGGTCATCGATCAGAAGTGGAGCTCTTTGGGAATAGAGGTGGATTTGGATAGAGGGAAGCAGTCATTTCCATGAAAAATTGAGGGGCAAGTCATGTTCTAGGAGTCATGGCATTACTCAATGACATCTTATATAGGTACGGTATCTAGGAGGGCAGTCTGGCACTCGAACCTAAGTTCCCAGATAGAGAGGGGTTTTGGGACTTATCTCATCTTATCGGGATAACGATCATCTGGGGGTTTCTTTTGTTTGGGTTGTTCTCTTGTATGTAAGGGGAAAAGTCTTAAGGAATTTTTTCGGTCTATGGAAAGAGAATGAACTTTAGTAGGAGTCATGTCCTCATTGATCTCTCATATAGAGGTGGATGATTATTGACTTACATTGGATTGTTATCCAATGGATTATAGATGTAGCCACATTGCATGAGGTTAAGCCCAAAGTCCAACTGCCCCCAACCTAATAGATTTATTTACATCATATCAAATTCTAAATATCAACTATACTTGAAATATCCCCAATCTTCTAAAACCACCAAGGCTTTTATAAGTACCCAATTGATACCAAACTTTGGAACTATCTTACCATTAGGCTCACCTTGGGTTAGAAAATGTTTGGTATAAAAAGGGAGATAATAAGTATCTATTTCTTGCACTCCAAGCAATCACTTAGTTTAATCACCTATGTTGCAAATAATCATATTATTATCTCAAAATTTGGGTTTACTCTGATTGGACTACTTCTCACATTGGATCAAGTATTAGATCAAATTAGGTTTATCTAATACTCAAATCTTGTAGTTCAAGCAAAGACTAGATAATTAATTAATTATTTATTTATGGCACTAATTACTCTAGAATCTCATGGAATGTTGGTTGTTATCTCAAATTTGTCTTACCAATGAATTCCTAACCAAATCAACATTAAGTTTTTTGCACGAATTATTGTATTATCAAACATGTATCATGTTGACATATTTGCAAATTAAAATAGTACAATGTGATTTAGCTTGGATCCTAGGGACCATGGCTCGAATCTAGGCCTTCTAATGGTACATGAGCTTCACTATATTCTCAATTACAAAGTTAAGGCTTGAAACACCGTATCATTTGAATAGAACTCTCATATAAACATATTTGTTCAATAGTTATTTATTTACCTGAATTGAAGACTAAATCTAAGTCTATGAATCAAATTTGTCAATGGGACTCATATTATTCTCTACATTACTCAACTTTTTGTTCTCACTCCATGTTCTTGATTGAGATCTAAAACTTTCCAAGTTTGAGGTCGTTACATTCACCCCACCTTAAAAAGGAATTTTTTTCATGAAATTTGAGCCCAATCAGGTTTACGTGAATGCCATCTCTATTAACCTAATGTATTAGATTGCAACCAACCCTAGAAAAGTTTTAGCTAAGTAATCATTTAATAACTTTCATAGAGGTGAAAAATTCCTATACTACTAAGTTTGAAACCCAAATTTATTAAAAGGGAAGTTCCACCTCCTCATTTATTGCATTACCTTATCATTTGGTTATTTCCATTTTACTTAGGTCTCAAACCTAATAATCATTATTCAACTATGTTCTGAGATGGGGAGTTAAAAACTCTATACCCTAGATCATTTCATAAATTTTTAGTTAGGACATTTCTCATATGTTAATTATATGCATCACATGTGCCTACCCAATCTCTCACATTTATACTAAAATGCAATAAATGAATTTATCATAGAGTATTGACAAGGTATAATTGTTAGGTCAATAGTCCCCTTCACTATCATCTTTCCTTTTTAGATGTGAGTCATGATGGAACTTCATCCTTTCTTTGTATATTATGGCATTTTCATAGGCATGTAGGTTGTGCCCCTCCACCTCCTGGAGTTGGAGGAATCTTTTATCTCCAGCAAGGTTGTGGTCCATATTGATAGATTTAATAGACCAAAATGTCTTATAGTCTACCTCTAATGGTAGATGGCACACCTTGTCATATATTAGCCTAAATGGTATGGTGCCAATCAATGTCTTTGAAGCAGTCCTATATGCCCAAAAACCATGATCAAACTTAGCTTGCATGTCCTTTATTGATTTCACTATCATCTTCTTTAGGAATTATTTTACCTGCAAATTTGACAACCTATCTTGATGTTTGTGGGTTGTATTATATAGGGACCTTATGCATTACCACATATATTTATATAAGTGCTTTGAATTGTCTTTTAGTAAAGTGTGACTGTCATGGATCCATCATTACGCAATCCCAATCTCACTACCTAGAGATACTATGATAAATAGGATTGAAGCACTCGACTTTGAGTGGCCAGAAAATAACACACACAACAAACATGATAAGTAAATAAAACTTTTTTTATTTATCAAATGAATCATTCTACTATAGTTGTAATAAGATTTCAATACATGTTCAGTGATCTTCCAGTAGTAGTAATGTCTTGTTCATTATACTTGGTGTTGTGATGCTATTATTAAAATCTTTACGTGAATTTCTATGTATGACAGAAGATGAAATGGTGGAATCAGAGGCACCATAAATCCTAGCTTTGCCCTATTCTAGATCCAATGGATCAGATTTTGATTTGTGAGAATTTCTCATTTAGCCGAATAAATTGTATGATAAATGCTAAATGCCTATCTGCCAAAAGTAAGGTAAGGATTAGTAATGATGATGAATTTATCAGATCAAATTAAATAGTGTCTAATGATAGAAGCCATGGACACTATAGAATCATTTACATGAGGCTTGCATTGTGAGGAGGAAGTGTACTTCCCGGTTGGAGGAAGTCTCGATGAATAAACATTATATCACCATTACATTGAATTTATTTGTTGTAAATCAATTTTAGGAGGTGTTTTTCCACTCATTTGGATCTGACACTAAGTCATTGGTCTCAAATCTAAGCTTACAAGTCCAAATTTTGCTTTATAGATGTTGGATTCAAGATTATACTCTCCAGATCTACCTTCTATCAGTCTATTCTTAGGTCTACTGCTCCAAGAATATTCTACTAAAGGAAGAAGATGAAGAGGGAAAGGATCAAGAGATCTTCTGATAAGTCTTATAGAATATTTCATGCAATGAAGGAGCAATGGAGATGAAATATATGGTCAAAATTAACCTATCACAGTCAATCCAAGATTAGATCGCCAATAGTTTCCCTATTCTTTGTGCTCTTTCCAAATATCACCCTAAAAATTTCCTCTCTATAGACCCTTTGATCCATTTTGGGCTCTAGTTGTGTGGATAATTAATTGTGAATTGATGAAACATATTTCATCAGTTTTGCATATGTATAGAAAAGTTATTGTCGTTTTATTGATTGGTTGTCCTAGGTGGTTGTACAGTTCATTTTTGTCTGTCTGCATGGTCAAGTCTATTTGTGTGGCTGTCAATCTGCATGGTCGTAGGCTTGCATGGACATTAGATGGTGTGGTCCATTAGTATGTGTGTCCATAGGCCCTCGTGGATCATCTTCCTGGGTGATCATCAGTCTGTGTGTTTTTGGTTTGCATGGTTGTCAGGCTATGTGTCATTAGTGTGCGTGTCCATCCACCAGTGTGTTGTCGGTAAGTGGTTGTCGACTTGTGCGTCATCGTCCTGCAGTCTGACAAATAAGCATAGTAAATCTAGTTTTGCACATGTGATCAGCCTTTTTCTCGCATCAGAATATGAACACAAGACAAAGGAAGGAATCAAGCTTTAAATTTATAACCCAAAACCTTCTAGGCCCCCACAACTTTATTGCGGGGTCGAAGTAGATATACGGGGTCAAACACAGGGATGTGGTGATGTTTAGGATGCCACAAACCTCATTCTTTAGTTAGAAAAGCCAAAAGTGATAGTTGATAAAAGTATATGTTAGAACTATTCTAGCGGGTTGTCACGAAATAAAACAAAACAAAGAAAACAAAAGAAAACAAAACAGAGTCTGCAGGATTCTACTAATCAGAGAGAAGGAGTTCTTGGCTATGTAACCACAAGCTGGGTAGTCTATGCACCCATTCTTGGGTGTAGACATCCCTCGAACACCTAAGCAAGCATCTAGTACGCACAGCGGCCTCTGTTCCTGTGGGGTCATCCCACTCACTCTCGCGATGTGTGACTAAAACCATCAACCATATGTCATCGACCCTCTCTCGAGGAATGACATATCAACACCTCAGAATATGCTAAGTTCCCTCTCAGGTCTTAGTATATTCCAAGATGTTAGGAACAGAATACCTTGGATCATCCTCCTCTCAGGTTCGGATCCAAACTATCTTCTCTTAACCATTCCTACATGGATCTCTCAATACAGGCAAAAATAGCAGTTCAAGCAAGAAAGAGATCAACCTAACTAGCTATCATAACCAAAAAGGGAAGATAGAACAAGAAACATACTGGATCTTAAATAAATCTACTTGCTTAAGGAAAAAGTACATAAACATGCCCAACACGGGCTACATAGCCAAGAAGGAGCTCAACTAGCCATAGACAAGCATAGTTAGCACCGAACAAAGATGGATGAACATCATTGTACAAGAAACCAAGGAAAACAATAGAAGAAAGGGGAAGAAGAAGAGATTTAGCTTGTGGAGGAGAGGTGGCTCTCACTCCTTTGCCTCCGTATAGGCTGGATCTCATCTTTTGGTCCTCCTCCTTTATCAGATTTGGACTCCTTGGTCCTCTTCGTCTCTAGATCTACCCCGAATAGTAGTTGGGTGGGTGAACGGAGATGGAGGACGGTGAAGGTCATGGGTCTTCTCACTCCTCAGCTTCTACCCTTGGAGATCAAAGACTAGGGGATGATGGAGAGTGGTGGAGATTGGAAGCTCGTTGAAGAGGAGGGCATAGGGTGAGCTCCTTGGCCTTCTCAGTCCTCTAGACTCTCCCACGGAACTCTGGGAACCTTCAGATCTCGGAGCCGCAGCCTCTCGGCATCCTTGGTCGAGGGCCCCCCTTGAATGAGTGAGGGGACACCTATTTATAGAGGCACACTATAGACTGTGACCAGCAGGTCACGGGGTCGGCCATAGTCGTGGCCAACACCGCAGTCGCAGTTCATGGAGTGGAAATCATGGTCGTGATGATGAAGGTTGCGATTGTGGCCTGGGCACCACGGTCATGGTGGGAGACCACAGTCGTGATGGAGGGAGTCGGCCACGGTCGTGGCTAAAGGACACGGCCGCAGTTGTAGAAGGAAAAATCGTGGTTGTGGTTATTGGGAATCACGGTCACGGTTATTGGTCATGGTCGTGGTGAATAATCGCGGTCGCGGTTATTGAAGATGAAGACCGCAGTCGTGGTGTTGAAGCCCACAATCGCAGTTATTGGCCACGGTTGTGGCGAGGGATCACGGTCGCGGTGTTGAAGACCGCGGTCACGGTTATTGGCCACAGTCGTGGCAAAGGTGGACGGCCACGGTCATGGTGAGGACCGCAGTCGTGGTTTCGAAGGCCGCAGTCGCAGTGGGCACCACGGTCGTTCCTGATTGCCAGGGTCGTGGTCAGGGTGGATTTTCACGGTCGTGGCGGGTTCATAGCTATCGCAAAAACCATGTGTCGGGGAGAAATCTTTGGAGAATAGATGTCTTCTCAGGTTCGGTGCCTGCAAGTCCCAAAATTGGCTAGATTGGCTACTTTTTGGCTAGCTTAGTTTATTTATCTAAGTAAATAAGAAAATAACTAAAACATGAGAAAAGGAGTGCATACTAAGACCAAAGTGGCACAAAACCATAGATAAATAGCATAGAGAATATGCGTAGATTTGGGTGTTATCAACTACCCCAAGCTTAAAACTTGCTTGTCCTCAAGCAAGACTGTGCTCAAAGAACAAAACGATAACATCCAAATTAAGCTTGGAAATAGATGCTAAGGTTAAGAAAAATAGTTTAAAACATCAATTCTCCTTATCCATGTCATCTCAGAACAAACCCCCACCAATCAACCACAGTCTGCAAGATCAAAGAGTTTCCAGGCAAGATTAAGCGAATTCACTACAACCTGTCGATACTCATGAGGGTTTGAATCATAATTATTAGTCATGAAAGAATTGGCACATAGGTGATCACATGGGTGATGAGCAATGAGCCATCACCATGAATCCATGCATACCAATCAGGAACAACACACCTCTCACTTATTCATGTCCTAAGAAACAAAGCAAAAAGACTCTAATGACTTTTGAGGATCCCGATCTGCATCAGGTTGGTCCATGTAATGAGCAACAGTCCATGTAGTCCAAACCAGTTGGTCCAAAGCAGTGAGACGAACTCCTCATACTACGCTCGAACCAACCCTACTACTGAGATGATCTCATAGGTCTCCTAGGGATTCCTATTGACTCTCTAATGAGCTTCTAGAGTGATACTACCAGGCACAACATACACATGTTCATGAGCGCAGTCATACACCGGCTGGGCACCATCCTCAACTCTCCAAAAAGAGAAAACAATGCTCATTTATTGTTCACACTTAGGCTTTTATCATCTGCATTCTATTTGTAGGCTTGGGTGAGAACTATATAGATATTTTGGGATTTTTGTGGGCAGCCAAGCCTCTTTTGCACATTTTTATATTTTTCATCTTTTTGACTCAATCTAGTGTGACAAGGCATGTAGTCCATCAAGGAAAACACTTCATCATGATCATAGCTCAGAACTCATCACGATCCGCTTGACACCTGTGTGAAAAGTTGCAATTATGATTCAAGAATCCTTAGAATAGAGGCAAATTTGTGAATCCGTAGCTAGGATTCTTTGATCATGTTTTAGCTCATTCCAATGGTCCTTTACCATGGATTTGCCATTCACAACATAGATCAAGGGAATTTATCTTGAAGCTATGAAAATGGGACATAACCTTAGATTTATTACCAAACTCAAGGAAAGAGTCAAAGAGCAAGTTAAGCAAAAGGTCAATCAATTTTTAAGATGAAAACTGTGCATTTAGGCATAAAGTCAAGCATTTATCTATTTGATTCGCACCATATGGCCATAATTGCAAAGCTAAAAAGCTGAAATTTTTGAAAATTTTAAAGCTAAATGCAAGAAGTAAACATGCATGCAAGAAGGGTGAAGAGAAAGAAGGGCAAAGTCCACCACCCCAAGCTTAAAATTTGCTCGTCCTCGAGCAAGACTTAAACTTGAAATAGTGAGGCAGGAATGCATGATTTTAAGGGCAGTTATTGAAGTTCTAAAGATGATGCATGGATGCAAGGATATAAAATAGTTAGAGGAAAGAAATTAACTAACAAGAACATGAAGAGCGAAATTTATTGTAATAAAAGGGTGGGAGGGTGGGTAAGAGAAAAGGGGGTGGTTGCCCCATGATACCGACACTGGGATCCCAAATCCTAAGTTTTGGGACCAGTGTCACATGTGTCTTGCCGAAAGGTTCCGCCACATAATATGAGTGGACTAGGCGGATGTGTTGGCCCTGCCGAGTCCAAAGAAGCGAAGTGAAATTCGGCGACTCGGTGAAGTCATCTTTGTGCTGGAAGTGGCTTGAACTGCACTGGGATGAATTCATCGGCATATCATCCTCAGGGTACCTTTCATTATATGAATCTGAAAATGTAGGTCTTGGGATGTCGACATAGGATGAGATGGATGAGAGAGGTTGGATGTAATCTTGAGGACTCATATCTTATCTCTCCATCTCTACACTTGAGGTTGGATGCTCATATAGTTCTTCATGTACAGTCTGAGTCATCCAATCATCTTCTGAGCAAGAAGTACCCCCTGAAGAAGTTGTTTGTGGTTCTACCACCCCAAGCTTATCACCTGGTGTGGAGTCAGGGGAGTCTTCATGCTCAACACCCATGTTGTAGTGAACTGTCCATCCTGCCCCTTGACGTCCACCCTACCTTGTAAAGGTATGGGTGCAAATGGTGGCTCGTGCTGCTCCAACTCGTCATTGTCAGTATACTCACTGCTCCATGTCGAGCAGCTGTCGTCGTCGTCATCATCGTCATTGAACAAGTTGTTCCAAACCATGGTTGGCATACTGCTCAAAGTGAAATGGCAAGTCTCAATATGAGAGATGTCACTCTGGTTTGGATCACTATCTGACTCTGGATCCTCCAACCAACCTTCTGGTTGTGAGGAAACTTTGCTTTTAGAGTCTTCATCATTGTCATCATAGACCCATTCATGTCTATGACTCATATCTTCCATTAGTTCATCAGTTGGGTCATCTGGATAGAATGCAGGGCTTCCCCAAGTGGGTTGGTCTTCACAGAAAAATCTTGGTGAATCCAGTTGATGATCTGAATAGGATGGTGAGATATACTTCAATTCAGATCCAATCGAATGGTCTTGATGACTAGAGTCTTCATTATCTAGTGATGGCATTTGTAATCGGATTGTAACCAAATCAATGAGCTCTTTGGGCCTCCTACTTTATTCAACATATTTATCATGAAGTTGTTATACTTGAGCAGCAATGCTTTCGAGACCCGTCGATTCTGCCATACACATATGAGGGGAATCCGCTTTATCAAACTGATGTTTTAGGATGAATCCTTGTTTGATAGTTTGAAGCATACTACTACTGCGATCTGCAGCCTCAGTGGCTACTTTGAGATGACGATCCTGCTCTTCAAGTAGTTGTTGCATTGGATCGACATCTTCTTGGAGATGAGGGGCTAAGGAGGTGAGTACGTGAATACTATCCTAGCCAACTCCACTGCCTTAATCAGTTCTTGATCCCATGATAGCGCGGGAGTCGAAAGCTGACTGGCAGTCTCCGTTGTTGGAATCTCGACATATGACGACGGTGGAGGTAAGTATAACTCGACTAGCTGTAGAGCACGACCTTCAATTATTTTCCAGTAGTCGGAACTGTGGAAAAACTCGGGAGGACAGGTGGACAATATCACTTGTCTTACCAAAGCGAGATTCATGGATGAAAAAGGTATAAGAAAAAAAGGAAAACTATTCAGTATATATGGACAAGTATGTTTAAAACAAAAGAAAAACTATGCATATATATACGGGCTTAAACTGACAGAATAGAAATCTTTTAGGCGTGTAAATGTGGAAAACCATGTCCCCGGCAACGGCGCCAAAAGGTTGATCAGCCTTTTTCTCGCGTCTGAATACGAACACGAGACAAAGGAAGGAATCAAGCTTTAAATTTATAACCTGAAAACTTCTAGGCCCCCGCAACTTTATTACGAGGTCGAAGTAGATATACGGGGTCAAACACATGGGTGTGGTGACGTTTAGGATGCCACAGACCTCGTTCTTTAATCAGATAAGCCAAAAGCGATAGTCGATAAAAGTACGTGCTAGAACTAGTCTAGAGGGTTGTCACGAAATAAAACAAAACAGAGTATGCATGATTCTACTAATCAGAGAGAAGGAGTTCTTGGCTAAGTAACCACAAGATGGGCAGTCTATGCACCCGTTCTCGGGTGTAGACAACCCTCGAACACCTAAGTAAGCATCTAGTACGCACAACGGCCTCTGTTCCTGTGGGGTCATCCCACTCGCTCTCGCGATGCGTGACTAAAACCATCAACCATATGTCATCGACCCTCTCTCGAGGAATGACATATCAACACCTCAGAATATGCTAAGTTCCTTCTCAGGTATTAGGATATTCTGGGATGTTAGGAACAGAATACCTTGGATCGTCCTCCTCTCAAGTTCATATCCAAACTATCTTCTCTTAACCATTCCTACACGGATCTCTTGATACAGGAAAAAATAGCACTTCAAGCAAGAAAGAGATCAACCAAACTAGCTATCATAACCAAAAAGGGAAGATAGAACAAGAAACATACTGGATCTGAAATAAATCCACTTGCTTAAGGCAAAAGTACATAAACATATCCAACACAGGCTACATAGCCAAGAAGGAGCTCAACTAGCCATAGACAAGCATAGTTGGCACCGAACAAAGACAGATGAACATTATTGTACAAGAAACCAAGGAACACAGCAGAAGAAAGGGGAAGAAGAAGATATTTAGCCCGTGGAGGAGAGGTGGAACTCGCTCCTTTGCCTCCATATAGGCTGGATCTCGTCTTTTGGTCCTCCTCCTTGATCAGATCTGGACTCCTTGGTCCTCTTCCTCTCTAGACCCGCCCCGAACAGCAGCTTGGCGGGTGAACAGAGATGGAGGATGGTGTAGGTCGTGGGTCTTCTCACTCCTCAGCTTCCGCCCTTGGAGATCGAAGACCAGGGGATGATGGAGAGTGGTGGAGATTGGAAGATCGCTGAAGAGGAGGGTGTAGGGTGAGCTCCTTGGCCTTCTTAGACCTTTGGACTCTCCCACAGAACTCTGGGAACCTTCATATCTCATAGCCGTAGCCTCTCGGCGTCCTTGGTCGAGGCCCCCCCTCGAATGAGTGAGGGGACACCTATTTATAGAGGTAGACTATAGACTGCATCCAGCAGGTAATGGGGTCAGCCACGGTCGTGGCCTATACCCACGGTTTTGGCCAACACCGTGGTCGTATTTCATGGAAAGGAAATCGCATTCGTGATGATGAAGATCGTGGTCGCGGTCTGGGCGCCACGGTCATGGTGGAGGGAGTCAGCCACTGTCATGGCTAAAGGACACGGCTGTGGCGAGGAATCGCGGTCGTGTTTGTAGAAAAAAAAAATTGTGGTCGCGGTTATGGGGAACCACAGTTGCAGTTATTGGCCATGGTCGTGGCGAATAATTGTGGTCGCAATTGTTGAAGATGAAGACCGCGGTCGTGGTGTTGAAGCCCGCGATCACGGTTATTGGCCACGGTTGTGGCGGATGGCCACGGTCGTGGCGAGGGATCACGATCGCGGTGTTGAAGACCGCGGTCATGGTTATTGGCCATGGTCGTGGCGAAGGTGGACGACCACGGTCGTGGTAGGTGGCCACGGTCATGGCGAGGACCGCAGTCGTGGTTTCGAAGGCCACAGTTGCGGTGGGCACCACAGTCATGCCTGATTGCCATGTTCGTGGTCAGGGTGGATTGTCACGATCGTGGTTGGTTTCCACAGTCGTGGTGGGTTCATAGCTACCGCAAAAACCATGTGTCGGGGAGAAATCTTTGGAGAATAGATGTCTTCTCAGGTTCGGTTCCTGCAAGTCCCAAGATTGGCTAGATTGGCTACTTTTTGGCTAGCTTAGTTAATTTATCTAAGTAAATATGAAAATAACTAAAACATGAGCAAAGGAGTGCATACTAAGACCATAGTGGTGCAAAACCATAGATAAATAGCATAGAGAATATGCGTATATTTGGGTGTTATCAACATGTTTATAGAAAGAGCCATAACTCTCTCATTTTAACTGATCAAGTTCATACTTTTGTTTTGGATTTTTAAGTGAATTTTCTACAATGATATAGTATTAATTTGATATAAATATCAAATGATAATTTCTATACAAATTATCTCTTCAATTATCATTATATCTCTTCCCACATACATGTGGGGGTTATCTCTATATCAACTAAAGCTCAAATCCCATGGTATGCTCAACTGATGATATTGATTACCAAAACATAAGTTTAAAATGAAATAGGGCTGAGTTAAGACAAAAGGTAATGAAAGTACTAACAAGGACATCATTCACACTAAGATTGTCCTTAACCCTAAGATTGCATGTAAAGTAAGAAGTAGGTTGTAGCAATGTCCCCCTATAATAAAAAATTCATCTTGAAATTCCTATAAGAGGAAAGAGTACTTGTTATGCATCTCTGACTCTAATTCCCAAGTAGATTATTCTACATCATCATTCCTCCAAAGCACCTTCCATAGGGGTATCTCCCTCTTCTTAAGTTTCTGAAGTCTTTTGATCTAAAATATGGATAGGTCCTTCAACATAGGAGATATCATGTCTTAGTTATGCATGCTTTGGATCTATGGTCTTATTAGTGCCTATATGAGACTTTTTCGACATAGATATATGAAATACATCATGTAGATTGACTAGCTCTAGAGACAACTCAAGCTTGTATGCCATTGGGCCAATTCTTTGAATGATTGGATAGGGACCCATGTATCTAGGAGTAAGTTTTCCTTGCTTCCTGAGCCTCAATACACCTTTTGATGGAGAGAACTTCAAGTAAACCTCAACCCCAACCTCAAACTAAAGCAATATATGCCTTTTCTCTACATATCTTTTATGTTTATCCTGTCTAGCTTCAATTGTTCATTGATCAGGACTTGTTGACATACTTCGCTACATACTTAGCCACATCTTTCTTCATACCTGACCACCAATATAAATCTTTAAAGGTTTCTATACATCTTTGTGTTTCCTAGATGCATTATATACATAAAAGAGTGTGCTTGCTCAAGAATTTGTTGTCGTAATTCTAGATCACTCGAGACACATAATATGTTATTTTGATACAATATCCCTTCATCTAAATATCTGAATTTTGTTTTCTTACCTTCTATCAAATCATGCATGATCCATCTCAATTCATTGTCACTCTGTTGAATCTCATTGATCTAATCATAGAATTTAGCTCTAACCTACAATAGTTCAATAAGTCCTCCTTGGTTAGAAACAATTAAATCTAAACTTATCTCTCTCATATTAACTAGTAAGTATCTTTTTACACATGCCATATAAAACATTTTGGTGGATGATGTTGACTTCCTACTCAGATCATCTGCTACAACATTGACCTTCCCAGCTGATAATCAATGGTAACATCATAATCCTTTACAATATTTAACCATCTATGTTGCCTCAGGTTGAGATCCTTTTGTGTAAAAATTTACTTTAGGCTCTTATGGTTAGTAAAGACATGACATGACTAACTAGAGAGATTATGACGCCATGTCATCAAGGAAAGTACTATTGTTGCAAGCTCAGGATCATGTATTGGATAATTCTCTTCATTCTTCTTGAGATTTCTAGAAGATCGTAGGCCACCACCTTCCCTTCCTACAATAGAACACATCCCAAATCTCTCCTTGATGTATCATAGAAAACCACATAACCATTGTCTGCTTTAACTTCTTCTTCAAAGATTGAAAACGTCTCTCTCAAGTTTTAAACCAAATGAAAGGCACATCCTTTCTTGTTAAATGTGTAAGAGGCATTGCTAATACACTAAAGTTCCTTATAAACCTCGTATAACATCCATCTAACCCTAGAAAACTTCTGATCTCGGTAGGGGTTGTAGGCTGCTCCCACTTAATAATAGATTCCTCCTTCTTAGGGTTTACACTGACTCCATCTCCTGATATGACATGTCTAAGAAAAGAAACTTCAGCCAACCAGAACTCACATTTGTTGAACTTAGCATAAAGTTGATGTTTCCTCAACAAGTGTAGGGCTATCCTCAGATGTTGTTCATGTTGTTCTACATATTTAGAATATATAGTAACATCATCTATGAAAACTGCTATAAAGTGATCTAAGTATGGTTTAAAATCTTATTACTCATGTCCATAAAAGTTGTTGGGGCATCTGTTAGTCCAAAATGCATAACTGCAAACTCATAATGCCCATAACTTGTTCTCAACACTGACTTAGGTACATCTGATGCCTTTATTCTCAAAAGATAATAAGCTGACCTAGATCTATCATTGAAAAGATTGTTGCTTCATGTAGTTGATAAAACAAGTAATCAATCCTAGGCAGAGGATGTTTGTTCTTAATGGTTATCTTATTCAATTGTTAATGATCTATACACAACCTCACAGTTACATCCTTCTTCTTCAAAATAGTACTGGGGATCCCCATGGTGATGTACTAGGTTGAATAAAGCCCTTGTCCTATAAATCTTGTATCTAAGTTTTTAATTCCTTTAACTCTACATGTGTTATTATATAGATTGTTAATGCCATTGGGTGATTACCACATAAGATGTGTATCTCAAAGTCAACATCTCTCTCAGGTGGTAAACATGGTAAGTCATCAGGAAAGGTATTTGGGAGCTCATATACAACTAGAAAATCCTATAAATTGGTTGTTCTATTTTTTTCCCAAGCATCTACCACATGTGCTAGAAAGGCCTCACACCCCTTTCTCATCATCTTATCAGCTACAATGATGATATTATATATGTGGGTAAGACATTTGTTTCTCTAAGAAAGACACATGAAAAGCCACCTAACAGAAAGATAGCTTCCTTTCTTCCAACAATTGAATTGGACATAGTATCTCTCAAAGAATCCATACCTAAAATAGTTTGAAAGGAAATAATATCTAAGGGTATGAGGTTAGTTATTGTAGATATCCAATAGAACTCAACAAACATCCAAGACATACTACTATGAAAACTATTGATTCACCTAATGTCACTCTTAACGTCAACTAATAAGATAAATCATGAGTTAAAAGATTTAATTCACTAACTAATGACCTTGGAATAAAAGAATGAGTCACACTAATATCTATCAAAATTGTAACTAAAATGCTATTAAAGAGAAGCATCACACCTCTCACAACTCTGGGTGAGACTACTCCTTCTGGTGGTGTCATTGAGAAAAAGTTCCATGTAGCTCTCCCTCTATCATGTTGTCCTCATTGTCCACTACTGGTATTGGGTGCTCCCCTATGGATCCTAAAGCCACTGAAGAACTTGCCCCTCGAACTAAATTTGTCTCTAAGGAATCTGAAACTTTGATTGTGGATTGTGTTTAGGTATAAAGTGAAGCTTTGGGTAGTCCCTTTTAATATGTCCCATCTCGATACAGTAGTAACACGATTGGGTAGTAACTCCCCATAACTGACCAGAGTGTCCTGCCACAATTATCACACATAGACCTTGTTTCTATTGACATATCACTAACATTGACGATCTCAAAGATCTATATGAACGTGCCCACTTGGGTTGTGTGTTCCATCTACTTGAACTAGACCTTCCTCCACTATGTGAAGAACTAGATCCTTGTCTTCCAAAACAACCAAGTCTATGTCCTATCTTGGAATAAAATCCACCACATCCTCTATATCCACCAATACCATATATTCATGCACTAAAATATCTAGATTTTTTCCTACCTTCAAACTACTTATTAGCATTAAGTGATCTTTGATGTGTCTTTCTGCTTCCACAAATCTCCAAAATTTTCCCTATCTCATCTCCTAATAGCTGATATGATATGTCTGATCTCAGATCTTAAACCTCTTTGGAATTTCTTACATTTCTATATAACATGTGGTACCAAGTGAGGAAAGATGTTAGTCAACCTTGTGAAATATACCTTGTATTCACCAATTGACATGCTACCTTGTCTAGTATTCTTCAAATGCATGCTCTTCTAGCTTAATAAAGTAGGCGGAACATTTTTAAGGGAAAACGCATCTACAAAGTCCCTTCATGCCATCAATGTGGTCCTCCTCTTATCTTCTACTCCACACCAAAACAAATTAGCAACTCATTTGAGTAGATAGACCGCATGATTGCTTTTCTTATCTTCGGGTAACTCCATTAGGAGAAAAACCTTTTCCATCTATTGGAGCCACACATCTTCCATGGATGAGTATGTTGTTCCATACAATTTAGTCTCATCAAACTTCTTTACCAATACATAGGATCTCATCAGATCATTGTTAGAAGATAAAGCCCTCTTGTCCATCTTATACTTTTCTTTTGTCTCAAAAAAGATATTGTGCATTGTTTTTGCTTCATCCCTATCTTCTGCTCCTTGAGCTATTGCTTGAGGGTTAGGTCCATAATGTCTCTCGGCTTGTTCCTTGACAAGTCCACATCCTCTTCCTACGGTCTGCATATCCATAATAGAAACATATCTGTTAGAAAATTACAATTAAATGAGGAAGTCATCCTACTCATATTGGTTTCTTATCGCCCATGCCCCAACTTGAACTCAATTTAGGCTAAACTTAGGCTCTGATACCAAAATTGTTGACACAACCTGATCCCACTAACTGGGGTTGGGGCATGTCAAGGATATATTAGAATAACCATTCACTTTTACTCACTAAAAATCAGCCATATTTTTTTTCTTTCTCGGATATACAGAGACATTGTTTAACAAGAAATTAACATCTTTTTTAAATACACTATGATAAGATACAACAAAGTTTGACCTTAAATATAAGTAAGAGTTTAAGCTTTAATACACATCTACAACAACCAATTACAAACTATTCTTTTTTCTCACTCCTTCATTCCTAGGTTCTAGAAAAAGGATAAGAGACCATCTAACTAAGATAAATATACCTTCATAAATCATATACTCTAGTTTGATAAAAGTTGGCTTTTGCCTCTTCTAGAAGAGTTGGTCCTTTACTTGAAAATTGTTTCTGTAGGTTTATGAGTTACAAGATTAGTGCGCAGAAAATCAAAAAGTAACCATGATAGAGTAGTTTAGAGATATTTGTAGTTTAGGAATTTACCAATTAAGTATGAAAACTAGAAACTTGAAAAATTAAGCTTAAGTAACAAGAATGTGTAAGAAACTTATTAGAGTAAATAACTAACTAATTGTTGGGTTCTTTAGTCCAATTATTATATGCCATTAGACCCACATGAGGTGTACCACAACATGTGAATGCATCACAACAAGCTATGATCTCATTGTACAAGACTTAGAAACATGTCTGGGTTCCTATGCTTGTACTCTCAATCATCCCATATACAGTGGGCGTCACCACATTAAAATCTTGAAGGGCTAATTAAAGCGGCATAATATATAGACTCTTTCTAAACCTGGGTATTCAGATAGAGAGTCAAAGTACTCTAGGTTATTTTACATCGGTGGTCCCACCAAAAATGACATTTGATCCTTAACACATGTACCAACTGCTCCTTGAATGATGTTGGATACCTAACAATCATAAGGAGTCTTCCATCACTGGCCTTCACCCCAAAACCCCACTGGCACATTCCGGCTTACCTTGACCTAGACTAACTCTAGTCGAGAAGCATGTTTCTTCCTCATAGCACAAACCTTCTATGAAGGATTGTATAGTTTGGGGGCATCTATTGTCTAGTTATATTTTGATATGATAAACTTATCAACTTTATTGATCATTACTTACTTTTTACAAATAAGCATTTTGCATTTATCACATAACTTATTTGGCTAATAACAAACTTCTAGAAACTTATAAATCACAATATGATCCATTAGATCTAGAATAGGGCTAACTAGGATTTTTGGTGTCTTTTAGTCCACCATTTCGTCTTCCATCATACATTTCAATTCACATAATAAGTTATAGAATCATAGCACCAAGTATAATGAAAAAAGCATTTCTACTTCTAGAAAATCAAGGAACATGTATGAAAATATTATTACAACTATTGTAAAATAAAAAATAAACATTTGGAACACCGTTTGTTTGAATTATTTTTCTATAAACAAGGTTAGGAGGTGATTTTCCTCTTACCTGGATCTAACCTCAGGTCACAGATCTCGGATCTAACCTTGAAAGTCCATAGTTTTCTCTATAGATCTTGGATTCAATATTATACCCTCCAAATCTACCTTTTATTGGACTACCCCTAGATTTGCTGCTCCAAGAACCATTTTTTTAAGAAACAATAAGAAAATGTAAAGGATGAAGAGCTTCTTTAATGAGCCTTATAGAATATTTTCTGTAAGTAAGGTGAAAGGGAGAATGAACTAGGGTCAAAACTAACCTATCACAATCGATCCAAGACTAGGTCATTGGTCTTTCCCATGTTCTTCACGTTATTCCCAATAATTACCCAAAAAATTGCCTCTCCATTGACCCTTTGTTTGTGTGGACAATTGAATTAAGAATCCAAAGAGACAAATTTCATCGGATTTGGATATGTCAAACAAACATTATGGTAATTTTAATTATTGGCTATACTAGGATGTTGTGGAGCTTATTTTCATCGTTCTATGTACTTTGTTAGTTTGTGTGGCCAATGATTTGCATGGTTGTTGGTCTGCATGGCCGTCATCCCGGGTGGCCCATCAGTCTACATGGTTTTCAGTCTATGTGGCTACCGATCTGTGTCATGTACATCTGCATGGTCGTTGGCCTATGTGTCTTCGATCTGTGTGTCTGTCAGCCTATGTGTCATCGGTATGTGGCTGACAGCTGATGTGTTGTTGGTTTGCATGGTCATTGGCTTGCATGTCATTGGTCCACATGACTGTCGGCCTACATGTGGTTGGACTGTGTGGTCGTTAGCCCGACAAAAAAGCAGACCAAAAATAATTTTGCAAGTGTTTACTTAAATAGTTATACTCTATTATTTTAGCATTGATTTGGTTCATTCTTATTGTGTTGGATTTATAGTTGAATTCTCCATAATTGTAAAGTATTAGTTTGATTAAAATTTCAAAAGATAATTTATGTATTTATTATTATTTCAAATATCATGTGTCTCTTCCCACATACATGTGTGGGTTATCTCTATATCAACTTAATCTTAGATCTCATGTATGATCAAGTGATGATTTTGATTATCAAATCATTAGGTTAAAATAAAATAAGACCGGGTCAAGCCACAAGGTAAATAAAGTACTACCAAAGGCATAATTAACACTAAGGTTGTCTTTAACCCTAATATTACTAGTAAAGTAAGAAGTGGTTTGTAATAATATGATCAGGCTTGTTGAGGCTAGATCCATGATGTAGATTAATAAAGAATGATAACTAATTGTATATTAGTTTGTAGGGACAAGTATGTGTAACAAGAAGGAAGAACTATGCAAGTATGTACATGTGTACTCTAAATAGAACAAAATCTTTGGGTGTTAAAGATGGAAAAACCAGGTCCTCGAAAATGATGCCAAAAGTTGATTGGCCCTTGAACATTGGTCAAAAGTGATAACCCAATTGCCTAGTAATAAAGTGTTGACTGAAATTCTAATTGACTGAACCCATGTTTTGATGATGACTAACCATTTCACTTTTTTATGTCTAATTCTTCTACTTGAGTGGTTTCAGATTAGGTATAGACACACTCCAAATGCCTAAACTTGTGCATCCTAACTTGGAGGAAGACCAGTCAAAATCAATGCAAGTGCACTTTTGTGGAAAAGGCCTTAAATAAATTAAAATCAATTTTTAAATCACTTTTAATGATTGTATTACTTGTAATTAAGCTTAGAAAAAACAAGAGCACTTAAATCAAATATTTAAGCACTTTCATGGCACTTTCCAAAACTCATTACAGGAATTTTTATCGGACGAGTTTCACTCACATGAAACACAACAAACAACCCTGTGTGCATCTTGGTAACTACCAGGGACGACCGAGTTTCCCCAAGACAAACTCAACTGACACCCCTACATGTGCAAATCAATTTTAAGCCATCTGCCAAGTTTCATCCAGGATAAACTCGTCTGACAACGCAAATTGTTTTGTTTCATAGTGTTATCGGTCGAGTTACCTTTATTGAAACTTGACTGACAACACTGTATAGAATGTGCAGAAAAAGTTTTTCTAACCATTGGAGAGTTACAAAAGTCAAAAATAGATCATTTGCAACACCCTAACCAACTAGAATTCATCCCAAAGTGTCTCCACTAGCTAGCAATCATCCTCAACTATAAATAGGACCCCTTGGGCTTCATCCCATGGTTAGACAAGAATTGTGAAGGTCCCTATACTACAGTTGAGTGCCTCCAAGAGCCTCCTTCAACTCTTAAGCTTAATCACTTGCTACATCTATTGGAGTTAGTAGGAGATTTGTAAGAGAGCTAGTCCTACATGTATATTTTGTCAGGCTCTCACTTGCTCCACCTCCCAGTCTATCTTTCTACCATGAAGATGAAGGTTTTCTATCATAGAAGAAGAAGAAGAAGAGAAGGAGTCCCTTGGTGAAAGTTTCTCCTTGGTGAAAGTGAAGTCAAAGGCAGAATATCCAAGTCAAGAGTGGGTAATTCCTTGAAGGTGAAAGACGTGTTGCAAGAGTGGGTAAGTCCTTGGTGAAGGCAAAAGAGTCATTGCAAGAATGGGAAAGTCCTTTGAAAGCTAGAAGACTCTTGGTCATGGATAGGTAAGTTCTTTATAAGGTTATTGGCTCTGTTGTCTTCGAGGGAAGACTAGGTATCCTTATCCTGGAAAAGAAAGGTCATATTTTGTAACTCTTATAATGGAATATAAGGAGTAAGATATGGTTCAAAAATCTTATAGGTTGACCTGTCTAGGTAGTGAATGTACATCTCTTAGTTTGGAGTTTGGAACTACTATACATAGCTTGTATTACATTGCTTGATCAGTCTCTCTCATCCTTGCTATGTATGTTTAGTTTCACTCAACTTCATATAAGCAACCTTCTTGTGATATACTTTGAAGGTGTAATGAATTTGGTTTAAGTGTGTATAGCTCTATTCACCCCACCCCCTCTAGAGCCCATCATTGATCCAACAATTGGTATAAGAGTGGGCCTCCTCCAAGAAATACTTTAACAAGTAGGAGAAGATGGGCAACTATCAAGGTAGGAGATACCTTGTAACATATAGAAACTTTGACATATTCTCTTTTTGGCCCTTTCCAAATATTTTCATATCATTTCTATCCTTTTTGGCCTTGATGCTTAAATTGTGGAATTTATAGTGGTTTGGTCAACATTTTTTCAATAATTATACCAATGGAAGGGTTTATGCACAAATACCTCGATGAAATCTTATTTAAGGATCTAAAATGTAAAATCACCGCTTAAGTGGAACAATGGTAAATAAATCAATGTTAGAAGTGTAAAGCCCCAAACCTTGCTTAATGTATTGAACAAGCTTAACGTAACATCCCAAGATTTGAGGCCTCGGATAAAACACTCTTAAAAGGAATGATTGGACTACTCATATCACCAAGGTGCACCTCCTTTTCCGGGAGCCCATCACTAAGAACTCCATAGTTTAGCGTGCTCATCTTGGAGTAGTACTGGGATGGGTGACCTATCGGGAAGTTGATCCTGGCATGCACGTGAGTGAGGACAAAGCACGTAGTTAAGGCTAGTGGTGGTCTGTGGGGACAGTCGTCATTCCTAAAACTCTACTAGAGCCTTGGGCAGTGGGCCCGAGCGTTACAAATGGTATCAGAGCCAATTCCCCTCCAGTAGGTGGGGCCCACATGGGCATGTCATGCTAGTCTTGAGCCATGCGGTCCAGGCATGTAGGAAAGGGTTGTCCATGGTTGACGTAGCCACCCTTGCGCTGGTATTCTGGGAGCTAGGTGTCCATGGGCCATTGTGGGTCTGCACTGAAATGGGGAAGAGATTATGAGGCCTTATAGTTGAGCCTTGACGAGGACGTCAAGAGTCTAAGTGGGGGATATTGTAACATCCTAGGATTTAAGGCCTCAGATAAAACACTCCTAAAAGGAATGATTGGACTACTCATATCACCAAGGTGCACCTCCTTTTTCGGGAGCCCATCACTAAGAACTCCATAGTTAAGGGTGATCATCTTGGAGTAGTACTGGGATGGGTGACCTGTCGGGAAGTTGATCCTGGCATGTGTGTGAGTGAGGACAAAGCACGTAGTTAAAGCTAGTGGTGGTCTGTGGGGACAGTCGTCATTCCTGAAACTCTACTAGAGCCTTGGGCAGTGGGCCTGGGCGTTACACTTAACTACCATAATTAAGTATTCTAAACCTTAATATAACCTTGTGAGGTATTTTGAAATCATGAGAAAAGATTTAAGTTTCAAGTTTGATCCAATTTGGATGTTGTTTGTGCAAGTTATGCAATTATATGCACATTTTGGACTTTTAAGCAATTTACCCAATTTGG
This sequence comes from Alisma plantago-aquatica, assembly GCA_963693085.1. Lineage (NCBI taxonomy): Eukaryota > Viridiplantae > Streptophyta > Magnoliopsida > Alismatales > Alismataceae > Alisma > Alisma plantago-aquatica. The sequence goes on from OY856414.1 coordinate 414,072,847, forward strand.
AGGTTTTCTTTATAAAGTGTCACATGCATTATAATATTTAGATATTCCCTTAGCATTCTAGAGATTTTGAACCATGGAGAACCTAATTGCACCTTGGTTTGAAGGTGATTCTCGCCAAGGGCATTATAGGGATTACCCTCTTTATAAATGAGCTTGTCTTTAAAATCTATCAACCAATGGGGTTATTTCTTTGTTTGAAGGACGGTGGTGATGGCCTAGAAGTCTCCATGGTATTTTAGGACCAAAATTTGATATACAAGAAGTCTCTATGAGTTGTCCTCTTGCATTGCTATGAAGCCCTAGGCTAATGACATATGGAAAGTCTCATAGACAGCTCATACTTGACCTCTTTCTTTATATAGCCATATCTACCCCTTCCCAACTCCCAATTCAAAAAATCTTGATCTCCTTTCTTTCCTCTAGATTATAGGATCATTCCTTCTATGGTTGTCCATGAAGTTTCTGTCCCAAGGTAAAAGAGGGTGCCTACCTTGGTGAAGAAAGCTCCTAGGGTTCCAAATTTCTCTATTTAGGGTTTCTAGAGCTCCTTCTTGGTGATTTAGACCAAAAATAGTAAGTTACCTCCTTTCTATCCCTATTTTCATGTTGCTATTATTCCTCCCACCTTCTTCCGGGTCGAAACCATGAACTTCCATGGTAAAACTCCATCTAGAGACCTAAAACATCTCATCTCCATGCTCTTTTGCTAGGGTTTGCACCTCTAAAGTGGAGAAGGTGATCTTTGCTCAAGAAAGGAGCTTGGCTTGGAGCAACCAGACCTTCTAATCTCAGGATCCTTACTATTTGGACCTTCTTACCTTCCTAGAGGTGAGTTTTATAACCCTCTTCTCATATATTGCTTACTACATGCTTAAAACTCATGCTTCTATGTTTAAAATTGATGATCTCCATCTCTTTTTACCATGTTCTTCTAGGGTTTTGATTTCTTACTATTTTACCTTCTCTAGAAGCTCTAGTTTGGTTACATATGGAACTTAAAACCTGATCTTGGGTCAAATTGTGTTTTCTCCCTCCCCCTCTCTCTTCAATTATCTCAATTTGTTTGATGATGTGGCAATTTCCTAATGGTCAGTATTGAAAAATTCATATCTTCTAATCCGCTTATCTAAATTTGACAAATAAATATGTTTTGGAATTGGAAAATTAATATCTATATAATAAATATGTCTTCAAGGTATGATTTCATGGTTTGACGAAGGGTGATTTTTTTTAAATGAATGTAATGCATAAAATCCATAAAAAGTACATCTTAATCATCATAACTCCAAAATCAACATAAAATATGTTTTCTTGATCACGAGAACCTAATAAGTTCATTGGTGATATTTTCAAAATATAAATTCGATTTTTGCTAAAAAATTCTAAAATTAGGGTTTCTATACGTTAATGTGCACTGTGTACTCTAATACATGTTAATACATTGAAAGTAGGCAAGGTGGAACTTGGACTCAATTAAAGTGGTGAAAGTTAGTAATTGATATCAGTAAGAGAGGTATGTGCAATCTCTCTTTATGTATGTGCAATCTCTCTTTATGTATGCGAAATATCTCTTTATGTATGTACAATCCCTCTTTATGTATGTGCATTTTTACACCCTAAGTTGGGATATTTGCATACCAAACCCTATATTTCCCTAATTAGGCTTTAATGAACCTATTTCCACTTTTCATGATTCTTTTGTTAATTTGCCTCAAAATTGGCAATGATATTCTTTTTCTTGGGACTTGTACCCTACTTCCATGTTCTAATTGATATGATGCTTTTACTTGCCATGATTTCTTTTCTAGCATGTTGATTTTATGGACTATTTAGCTATAGTAGTGGTACTTATGTACAAACACCCATAGATTGGGCATGTATTAATTCGCCCAGGGGAATGTCTTATTCTCCCCCATAAAAATATGTGTAGGTTACTGGGAATGTATTAATTATCCCCTCACCTATAGGTTGAAGTCTGGTAGGTGCCTCAACCCTACTTAGTTAATGTGATCAATATTAATCATGCATGCAATTCCTTTACGATTTAATGTTATGGCAAGCATCTATTTTGATTATGCCTCATACTCTTGTGCTCTTCATCTTATGATGAAATCTTAGCCTTTACTTTCATGTTATTCCTTATCTATTGTTCTTTTTCTTTATTTGACACATACCTTGTTTTCTTTCCCTCTTGTTGGGTGATTTCCCAACCACCTAGGTTTAGATCGAGGTGTTAAACATGAACAAGGAGAACATATCTTCCAACATGGACCTAGCTCTTGGAGTTGTTGCTTGGAGATAGATTTGAAGTAGTTTAGACTTCCCTCTATCTATATCCTTTTTGTTGTATCTTGTTGTAAACCCTAATGGGAGATTTTGTGAACTTGTGTAATCTTTTATGAAAGTTGAATATAGTCAGTTATTTTTATTCCACTGCTACACTATGGTCTTTTACATACCATTATAATAAATTTGGAAAATTTATACCTATTACAATATACCTTTGAGTGTGTTTGGAATGATGTTAATTCTTCAATTTTTTAGTAAGGGGGTGATCTCGCCTCCTTACATGCCTCATCACATTCCAATCTTTTATGGGAGTAACTTCCTCTATTGGAGAAGAAGGTTACAATTCTACATCCAAGGATCAAGTCTTGAGCTATGGGGAATGGTGGATTTTCCATAAAAGCTACTGGAGACAAAGGTATAAGAATGGGATGAAACTACTTTGAAGAAAGCAACCTTAAATGTAGAGCCATCAACATTCTCTATGCCTCTCTTCCCCCACTGAGGTCAACCAGATTTCTTCTTGTGAGATGGCCTATTAGGTATAGACAAAGCTATGTGTCAATTATGAAGGGAAAAATCAAGTGAATGAAAGTAGAGTCTATATGATCAATGGTCTCTTTGAGAACTTCAAGATGGGAAAGAAAGAAAGAGTAGCTGAAATGTACTCTGGGCTCAATACCATTATAAATGGTCTTGTCATCCTAGGTCATCCTATGGATAGAGGAAACATAAACCCAATGATCCTTTGGTCTCTTCCCTAATAGTGGGAATGAAAGGTGACTTCCATTGAAGAAGCCAAGTATCTTGGTGATATTCCTATTGAAGATCTCATAGGATATCTACAAGCCCATGAAATTAAACTTGACAAGCAAGAAGAATAAGAAATATAAGAATAGAAAGAGCTCAAGAGCATGAAGAAGGCCAAAATCAAAGACCAAATTGAATCTATTGTTGGTCAAGCTTTTCCATCCTCTCAAGTTGAAGAATATGTTATGTACGCCAAAGGTATACTTCACAAAGGCAACCCTTCCTCCTCCACCTAGTGCTTTACATGTGAAAAGAAGGGTCACTTCAAGGAAGATTATCCACAAGGAAAAAAGACCCATCACCACAAGACAATGGAAAAGAAGAAGGAGAAATGACACAAAAGCTCTAGTGACTCCTCCAAATCAAGCTCAAGTGAAGAATCTAGCTCAAGTTCTAGTGATGGTGGAGAATGCTATTTTCTCTCATGGCAAGTGCAAATGAAGATCAAAATGAGGTAAATCTAAACCCTTTAGATAAAGAATATTTAGTTGCAATTATTAATGGTACTCATTACTCTCTTGAATCTACTAAAAGTAAAAAGAAAAAGCTTGCTAGTATTGTTGATAATTTGCATGAAAAAAAAGATGAACTTGGACATGCTAAAATTTGCTTGCAAGATGATGTTGACAATCTCCAAAAATACTACCTAGAACTAGAATTGAAATTCAATGGGGTTGAGATTGAAAAAAATGATTATCTTAAACAAGTAGATGCTATTGAACTTGAAAATTCTAACTTACTTGATAAGAATAGATTTCGAGAAGCTCAACCTCTTATGCCTAATTCTAATGAAGAGCATAGTAATATTGTGAATTCTCTCATGCTTGATATTGATATTCTTAGCACTGAAAATGAGGACAAAGATTTTGTTTTGAAAGGAATACAATCTGAAAATAGTATCTATCTTTATAAGATTGCTTTGCTTGAAAAATAAAATGCTTCCTTGCTTGATAAAATCAATGTTCTTGAATCTTATTCTAATTCTACTGGTAGAGAAAATAATGTTGATGCTCTTCATATTAAAAAAGATTTGTATATGACAAATGTTTTTTGCTTAGAAATCAATCTTATGCATGCTATAAATAATATCAATCATATGTCTTATACTATTACTTCTCTTCTTCATGACGATCATAGTTTGAGATCCTCTATGCAAAGATTCTTAGATGATAAAAATAATCTTAATCAAATCCTAGATCATACTATTAAACAAATGGGTAGAGATGGTTGTGTACTTGATAATAGCCAAAGGAACAACAAAGACAAAGTACCTTCAATTTTCAATGAGGAATCCTCTAGTTCCAAGGCTATGTGCTCATGTAATTATTACAATGATATTGGTAATTATGCTACATATTGCCCTTTTAGGAAAGCACCCAGGAGCAATAGGACTTATGTTGCTAATCTAACCTCTACATACCCAAAATTATGATTGGGGACCATTTCATCTTTCTTCTTGTAGGTCACTTGCAAATGGATTGACATGAGCCATTAATTTGCAAATTGGCTACCCAATCCACATAAAGGAAGAAAGGTGAGATGTGTATGGGGTGGCATCAAGTGGAAAAGAAATGGTAAGAATAGAGGTAATGGTATCCTTGCTCATATCCAATCATAGCTTGTTTTTGTCAATTTAGTATGGATGACACATATGATTTTTGAGTCAAAATTAGTATATTGTGATTATCATAACTTTCTTTCTTAAAAACTACCATTGATGCTTTCATAGTGCATTACTAACTTGCTTATACATGTTTGACTATGGTTTGTGTTGTTATCATGCCTCTAGATATGTTTTTCTGAAATATATGTGCTTTTTGATAGCAACTGTTGTTAGTCGAGCTTTTCCTAATGAAAACTCGACCGACAAGCACAATAGATGTTGCCAATAGCTATTGTAAGCTGAGACATTTGACCCAGAAACTCGACCAGCAACACTATGCACAGAATATACATATGGCTTTTAGATGAGAATTTCCCTCTCAAGTAGACTATCATAATAAATAGCCTTATTCTTTGGCACTCCCTTGGTACCTTTATATGTTCATATTTCCATGCTTTATATTGCCTATCTTGCATACAACTCTATCTCTATAATTGCTCTAAATTGGCATCTCTATATTGCAATTACTTACCTTGAGTTGTTATGTGTGTTTTTATGGTGATCTCTTTGAATCCCTTGGTTGTAATCTAAATTTCTTCCATTGTGCTCTAACATCTATCTAGTAGTATATCTTTTGATGTAACCTAAGGTTCTTAGTGGTAATCACCTTTTGGTAATGATGCATATTTGCTAGTGAGCTATATCCTTTCATGCTTATGAAATTCCATATATCTTTGCTTGAATATATCTCTACATATACTCATATAGCTTGTTCTTTAACTTGTGAATCTTTTGCTATCACCTAGATCCTACTGGTAGTCCTTAGTTATGATATAATCTACTAGTAGTCAATATACATTTAGTTCTATCCTTGTTCATCCTTTGATATATAACACATCAATTGGTATTCAATTATATGCTATGCTTGTATCATGTTTCATACATACTCAAGCTTGTCCATCACTTGCATATCTACTATCTTGAGTTACATGTTTGCATAGCATTGGCTTTCTATTTCTAGAATTACATCTAGAATTTTTCTAATGCATAAAGCCCTTAGTTTTTGCTCTTCTACACTCCCTTTTTGTAACAAGTTGTGTTTTATCTCTTCAACCCCCTCGCTTTTTGAAATGACAAAGGGGGAGAAGACACGTCTTATGAAAAGGGGAGAACACGTGTATGTGGAACATATATGACTGGAATACATAGTCTCTATAAATGTTATGAAAGATAACCATGTAGGAGAAATAACATCAATTGAGGGGGAGTATGTGAATTCCATTTGCATGAATTGAGGAGGAGCATATGAACTCGATTCATTGAAACCCTTAGGTTTCTCTAAAGGTACGCTTTTACTTAAATGATTTCAAAACATTTATGGAATGGTTTGTCATCTTAAAGAAGGGGGAGAATGTTGACTCAAAGTCTAATTGACTAAACCCTTGTTTTAATGATGACTAACCATTCCACTTATTTGTGTCTAATGCTTCTGCTTGAGTGATTTCAGATTAGGTATAGGCATACTGCAAATGCCTAAACTTGTGCATCCTAACTTGGAGAAACACAAGTCAAAATCAATGTAAGTGCACTTTTTTTGGAAAAGGTCAATTATAATAATGTTGTAAATCACTTATAATTATTTTATGACTTGTAATTAAGCTTAGAAAAAATCAAGAGCACTTAAATCGATTATTTAAGCACTTTTATGGAACTTTCCATAATTCATCACGGGCACTTTTATCAGCCAAGTTTCACTCACGTGAAAATCAACTGACAACCATGTGTGGGTCTTAGTAACTACCAGGTTCGATTGAGTTTCCCCGTGACAAACTCGATTGACACCCCTGCATAGGCAAATCAGTTTTAAGTTGTCGATTGAGTTTCATCTAGGATAAACTCGAGTGACAACTCAAAATTGTTTTTTCGCATAGTGCTATTGGTTAAGTTATCTTTATTGAAACTCAACCAACAACATTGTATAGAATGTGTAGAAAAAAGTGATACTAACCGCTGGAGTGCTGCAAAACTCAAAAATAGATCTATGGAAATACCCCAAACAGCTAGAATTCGCCCCTAAGTGTCTCTATTGGCTGGTAGGCATACTCAACTATAAATAGGACCCCTTGGGCTTCATCCCATGGTTATCTAAGAACTATGAAGGTCCTTGAATTATATTTGAGTGTCTCCAAGAGCCTGCTTCTACTCTTAAGCTTAATCACTTATGACATCCATTAAAGTGAGTAGGATATTTGTAAGAGAGCTAGTCTTACATGTATATATTGTGTGGCTCTCACTTCCTCCACCTCCCAATCTCTCTTTCTATCATGAATATGAAGGTTCTCTTTCTTGGCTAAAAGAGGTGATGAATAAGAAGGTAAGGAGTCCCTTGGTGAAAGTTTCTCCTTGGTGAAGGTGAAGTCAAAGGCGGAAGATCCAAATCAAGAGTGGGTAATTCATTGAAGGTGGAAGACTTGATACAAGAATGGATAAGTCCTTGGTGAAGGCAGAAGACTCATTGCAAGAGTGGGTAAGTCCCCGGCAAGGTAGAAGACTGTTCGTCATGGATAGATAAGTACTTGTAAGGTTATTGGCTTCCTTGTCCTCAAAGGGAAGGCTAGGTATCCTTGTTCTGGAAAAGGAAGGTCATATGTTGTAACTCTTATTATGGAATATAATGAGTGAGACATGGTTGAAAAATCCAAGAAGTTTACCTCTCTAGGTAGTGGACTTACATCTCCTAGTTTGAAGTTTGGAACCACTATACACAGCTTGTGTTACTTGTGCTTATTCAATCTCCCTCATCCTTTCTATGTATGTTTAGTTGCACTCAAATTTCATATCAGTTGCAACCTTATCTTGTGATATACTTTGAAGGTCTAATGCATTTGGTACAAGTGTGTATGTCTCTATTCATGCCCTCCTCTCTAGAGCATGTCATTGATTCAACATAAAGGACCAGACTTAATTTATACACAACTTCTAGAGACGTCTGCAATTCAATATGCAATCTATTGTAGTAAATGGGGTCACGCACATGGACGTGGGGACGTTTAGTCACCTAAAATTTGGTCCTTATTTAGTTATGCAAAATGAAAGGTATATATATGTGTAGACCATAAACAAGTCAAGGAAAACAAATGAAGAAAAATAAAGAAAGTAGATTTCGTCAAGTCGTACTAATCAATGAGAAGGATTTCCAAAATATGTAACCACAAATTATTTAATTTATGCACCTCATTATTGGGCATAGACAGCCCTAGAATACCCTAAACTAACCACCCAACCTAGCATGTCGTGTCATATCTACACTTGTGAGGATCATCCAACTCACTCTAGCAAAGTGTGACTAAAACCTCATCAATAGTATGAGCCCTCTTTCTAGGATCATGGATGAATACTATTGACTATCTTGGATTACTTCTCAGGTTCAAAACAGCCAGAATTATTCAGAATGGTAGAATATTGGCCAAGAATCCAAACACGGGAACTTGTTCAATTTTGATGAAATCAAGTCAGTTTTACTATGTAGGGTTAGATTTCTTAGACCTTGTATCATGGAAGATCCTCCCTTGGAGCTTGTACTCTCATATTTTGATCCAAACTACCATTTTGAGTCGTGCTTAACACTGATCTGTCAAGGTTTGCAAAAATGAAAGTTCATGCAAGAAAGAAACCAGACAAACTAAGAATCGTAGAAAAATAGAGAAGATAGAACAGAAACATGCTAGATCTAAATATTAACTACTTGCATATAATCAAAATACATAAACATGTCCAAATAGGCTACCAGACTAGAAAAAGCTTAACTAGCCATATAAAAGCATATTTGGCGCCGAACAAATATGGAAATAAATTGTTTGTACAATAACAAATGAGAATAGTAGAAGAAAAGAGGAAGAGGAAATATTAGCTTGTGAGGGATAGGTGGATCTCACTCCATAGCCTTTAAATGGAATAAATCTCATCATTTTCATCATCCCCTTCAATATTCTGAACTCCTTGGCCTCCTTTTTCTTTAATCCTATCCCAAACAACAAAAAGTGTGGATGTATAAAGATGGAGGTCAATGGAAGTGAGTGGAAGGTGGATATGGTCTATAGAATATAATGTAGGTTGATGAAAGATTGGTGGAAATAGATGGACTGGATGTAGGGTGAGATCCACAGCACTTTTAGACCTTGTAACTCTAAGGCGGAGGTCTGGGGACCAATAATGCAGACTCATTGGCCTTATGACCAAGGAGGGTATTTACAATGGCCAGTGATACATATGTAAGTGGGGATAAAATGAACCCGATTTGCATTAAATTGGGTCAATTTTCTACCATTAGTTTGGAGGAGTTAGGCTTCCATTTTTTTTAATCATCAAAAGATGTCATAGGATCCCACCATCGAAGTGGGACTTTGGGGCTGGCCATGGGTAGTGGTTGTCGGAGCAGATCATAAAAGCAAACCTTTGACTATCTTTGGAAGAAAAAGGTCGGCGGGTGATGGATGCAAACCAAGCCTATTTCATAGAACTGAACATGGTTGTGCACTATCTATAGGAGGTTGATGACATATTCCTTTGGAAAGAGTTTTGTAATAACCATACTTCCTGATAACCCCTAATTAAGGAAGACCAAGAAGTCAAAGCCACTATCCCAAAACAGGATCAATGGTTTTGCAAATAATTAATAAATTCTATCAAAGACTAAGCTAAAAATAGGATAAAATTTTACTTTTCACTTACCTTTCAAAAAAATAGGAATCTGGAACTTCTACCCACTGTAGAGTTCTATCTAACTAAATCCTCCTTTATGATTTAGCTTAATTCTTCACAAGTTCCACTTTACTATTTATCCAATTTCAGATATTCCTAAAATGTCAACAAATAAAACATCGGTTGGTATAATGAATTATACTGGTAGTGGGATCTTGCATCTATTTGTAACAACATAATGCAATCAAATTATTACTAAACAGATCAAACTTTACATATTAAGAATAACTACTCAATCCCTACATATCCTTGCCTCTGTGTTGTCCCTATAGTGGACATGGACACTACCTCTCTTATATGGTAGATCTCTAATAACTCCCCATGATCCTACCTTACATGTAGATCACTACATAGGGTTGTGTAGTCATATGGTCCTACCCAAGAGTAGACCAACACATTGACTCATGATAACCTGATGATCCTACCCCAAGGGTAGACCATGTACTAGTTCATCCATCCCATCATCATCAAAGCTACAGAGGAGGACTAGGATCTGAGCTAGTCATGCACATATATTTATGGTGATAGCCATAGTCACTTTATAGTTGCATGAAATAAATGTCAACCAAGCAGTTAATTTCAAGAAATCGGTAAAAATTCAGAAATTGCCATGAAACTAGAGCAATTAGTCATAAGCGTAACCACATACATGATTATGAGTCAAGATAAGAAAGATATCCAAGCAAGACAAGCAACCAATCAAGCTATCATGATCCTAAAAATATGTGTAACACCTGATTATGACATACTCATTATGAACTTCCTTTATTGACTTGGGAATCCCTCCTAGGGTTTCTAGGTTGAATTAGGGTTTCCTTAGGGTTTCTTTAGATCTATTTACAACTTTCCTCTTTTATGTCCACAAAACCCTAAAAAATAGTTCTAGGTTCAAAACCCTAATTTTCCACTTGTTCGCATTAAAGACCTCTGCCATCAATTTGGCTTAGGATTAAATTAACATCATGTTATCTAAAGGATCTCGAAATATATCCCATTAAAAACCATTAACACCTAGATTAGGGTTTCTAAGCCCATTCATGCATATCAACACATAAAAACCATAAATTAAGTTATTAAACACATGGATCTTATACTTAGACATCAAAATATCTTTTATTAACAATAGGTTAATATGTCCATAGATTATCCATATTACTCATCTCAATTACTTAGAATCATCAAATTAGGGTTTTTCCTCATTATAAAGCATTAATGTTAGCAACTTTAATCACTTTTCTAATTGTGAATAGATTCAAGCTTCAAATATATTTTTATTGAATTCCTCGAGTTCTCCTGATTAAAATTCATATATTACATGTCTTGATCAGATTTATCATTAATTTTCTAGGAAATAAACAAGGTAACAATAACTGGCCAATAGGATTTTGACACGTCATTGGAAAATACCTTAGATTTTAAGTCAATGTCGGCGTAATTTTAAGGGGTAAAGACACTTTTACCCTTTCTTTCCTGCACCAACTCTGGGGGCAAGGAGGTCTTTTCATCCTTTCTCATCATCTACCTCGTGAAGGATTGCCTCCCGCGAGTAGTGCCCTGCCACAGTAAAACAGGTCGTTGACTATGGGTTCTAAGGCATCAGAGACCAAGCAAAGATGGCCACAACTCCACCAGGACCAATCGGAGTCATTGGCACTCCCAGATTTTTTGAAGGTGCACCGGACTGTTAGGTCGAGAAGACCGGTTAGCGACATGGTAATGTGGCTCCAGGGGAGCCGAACCATGGTCCCCGTGATGGAATTGGCAGTAGGAAGGGCTTCCCTCATGTCCTAGGGATCTCTTATCTCGATCTCTCCCCACTGAGAGGGGATTTCAACACCTTATATGTGGCGACAAAATGTTATTAACTAAATTAAATCAATGTGGAAGCGATCGTTAGCAGTGGAATTACCAAAATTCACTAAAAATTTAAACCATTTATCAAGAGATCCATTCATAGGAAAACTATTTCATTTAGAACCAAAGTAAAACATTACATCTTGGTTCATATATATACACATCATGCCTCATTGCACAAAATCTCAGATCGAAGTATCAAAACACTAACTCCTACGACCCGAGAGTACAGAGACGATGATAGGACTTTCTATATATACAAGACTTGACAAACAGTGTCTCCACCTGAGGATCACTGTTGTCCTTATTGTTGTTGCTGCTGCTGCTGTGGCTACTGTTACTGCTCACCCACTAAAGGGTTTCTTCTTCCTCGGCGTCTACCTAAAAATTTGAATCCCACGGGGGTGAGACAGTTGAAAATTGTCCCAACGAGAGATATAACTGTGGGATCCATCTCGCGAAAACACGAGATTCTTAATATAACGAATGCGGAAACGATTAACTAGCAGAGGAATTTACTGAAAATTTAAAGCTTTTTCATAAAGAAACATGATGAGTTATCTACAACTGATTCATCATTTCATCTCTGTAATAAACACATCTCGAGAGTTACAACATCAATTGCTTGTTAACTGTTCAAGCAAGATACAAAAACCTCGAGGCATTAAGCCAAAAATCTCAGATCTACTTTAAACATCTACTAACTCCTAGGACCTGAGAGTACAGAGACGACACATAGGACATTCTATACACAAAACTTGACAGACAGTGTCTCCACCTGAGGATCATTGATGTCCCAGGTGTTGTTGTTGCTGCTGCTGCTCACCCACTGTAAGGTTTCTCCCTCTTCTTTGGCGATTACCTAAAAATTAATCCCATGGGGTGAGACAATTAAATAATTGTCCTAGGGAGAGTTATAACTCTTCGCCAGAAGCTTTGTTATTGCAATACAGGAATAACATTAAGCAGTAGAACTGTAAGCATTCCACAGTAGGTTTAACATAGTATAAACTAAGTGAAGCAACCTTCCCTTAAGAAATCATTTCAATTATAACTTAATTGAATGACAAGACATATATCAATAAGGAATATGAAAAACATGTATACGAGTTATTTCACTAGAGCACTATAAACAATGTAACATCAATCATTGTTTCTCGTAGTTCAACCTAAGCAAATATGCTACACGGCTGATTAAGTTTTTCAAACATAATTATGTCATGAGGAGATGAGTTACACCTCTCATACTCCAACCGACCATTATGAAATCGCAATCGGTACCATACATAGGTCATCAGAAGAGCTGGATTCCTATGACCTCATCATCCTCAGTCAGTGTGAGGAACAACATGCAGGACATCTTGTGTCTCTGCTATAATAGCTTTCCAGGGTATCCTGGCAACTTTGCTATTTAGAGTCACAGTGGCATGTTGTACTCTCTTCGCCATCGAGGGATTTCTTGTTTATCTCACATCGATGCGGCATTAACAACATCATCGGGAGATTAGGGTTACATCATCCTGGCATAAACATATAATGAAGGATTGGGAGATCACAGGTACATCTCACATCAAATCCTACATTAGGACGGAAGGATATTCACGTCCATAACCCCCACATACTCAAAAGTATGCTCTCCAGGAGTTCCCTTAGGAAAACCTATTTCACCATCATTTAACTTCTGACAATGATGGATCTATGGGCAGGGCTCTACATGATATCATTAAACTTGATTATTTAAGTATGTTATGGTATTCTTTTAGCATTAGACATGTTTTCAAACATAAACCATTAAACAATTGCTATAAATAAAGAGTACTACTTGTATCAAGTTCAATTCACATCTTGTTAACATTGGGATATCAATCCCTAACCATCTCATCATTGTGTTTCAGGAATAGGGTGTTCAAACCCTTAAATCATCAAATACTTGTTACAAAGTAAAATATTGATAACTTGATGGCAATACAGATATTTCTCATGGCTCATACAACCTATTAATCTCATATGTTACCTCTCACTAGACAACATAGCATGGTATTGCTTTCAAAACTTATAAAGAGCTTTCAATGAATATGACATCATAACCCTTACCTGGCTATGATTACTTCTTTATAAATACATGCATGACTAACACAAATGATAACATGCACATTATATCTGTACCAGCATAATATAAGTTCTTTTCAAATTAAGTATAGAACAACACTGGCGTGCTATCTTGCACGGTCGTGCTACTGAAGATATACCACGACCGTGTTACATCACCACGGCTGGTTTCTAGGGTTAAGGTTCCCTCTTTAATTCACTTATGGTTATTCAACCCCTTTATCTTACAAAGGCATAATGATTACATATTTCATATTCAAGCATAGAGTATCATGCTTAAAGGCATAACCCAAAATTAGGGTTTAGTGTTCATACCATCACATTTCCCTAGATTAGGGTTTACTATTCACATTGCATCACATTACCCTAGATTAGGGTTTACTATTCACATTGCAGTGAATTAAGATCTTACCATCATCATGTATGAGGATTTACTTCCATTAATGCCCTCAAATTAGGTTAAGAATCATTAACTATCATAATTAGGGTTTCCATGATCTCACCATAAAGGATCATACCCTAAATTAGGTATATTCATACATATTGGAAGCTTATTACTTGATTCTCCTTTACATTAGGAGTCTTCTCTCTCCTCTTACCAAAAGATGATGTTTACTTCACTCTTGATTAGATTAAGTCAAATCAACCATGATATCATAAGTTATGTCATCACCATGGTGGTCATTAGGGTTTATTTGATCAAGGGGGTACTTAGTCACACTATCCCATCAAGGGTACTTTTGTAGTGTTCACCATTGACCTTATCATGCATCAAACAACTAATTACTTGATTCCTTAATGACTTTAGGTATCTTTAGGGTTTAGGTTAATCAACCACTAAACCATGTTGGCCACTAAGTCATCAAACGATCTTGACCTTAAAAGACCCCAAACAGTTTTGCACTTTCAACCTCCAAATGGTTTTGAAACTGCATGGAGTGGTTGACCATTTGGTCCCTTTGAACTTCAAGACCGCATGGCAAGATACAACATCAAGACTGTTTGCCCTAGGTGAGGTGAAAACCGTTTGGTCCTGTTGACCGTTTGGCCAACGTTGACCTTGAAACCGTATGGACAAATTGTTCTTGAAACCGCATGACCAAATTTATCTTTGAAACCGCATGACCACCAAACGGTTTTGGGATCATTTGGTCCCAAACGGTCTTGAGACCATTTGGACTCAAACGTTCTTGAGACCGTTTGGTCCAAACCACCTCAAAACTGCATGGACCAAAAAGTGCCTCAACCTATCCAATTGAGTTAGGGTTTCCAAGGTTGAACCCCTCAATCGTTCATGAAAGGGTTAGCCACTCATCAATTGAGTCTATTAGGTCAATCCTTACTGATTTGACCCTCAATTGAACCTCAATTTGTCACTAATTAGGGTTTGGATCACTTGAATTAGAGTTTGGAATCGATTACCCTTCGGCATGCATCAACATAAGCCTAATTGATGTTGAACCCATTAAACCATTACCCAATTGGGTCATGACCTGACCCCAAACGGTCTTGGGATCATTTGGATAACCTCCAAACAGTCTTGAGACCGTTTGCCCATAATTTTATCAAAAACCAAGTCATTCACTTAAGGGTTGAACCCTAGATTAGGTCACAAAATTAGCATTTGATTATTCAACAACTTGATATGGTTGGACCCTCAATTGATCAACCCCACTTGACCCTAGACCTCCAAACAGTCTTGGGTGATCACCAAATGGTTTTGAGACCGTTTGGTGATCCCCAAATGGTTTTGAAACCATTTGGGTCACTCAACCCAAACTTCAACATGATTAACTTATTGAATTCAGCAATAAACCCAATTAGGGTTTAGGTGACTAATGTGCCTTCAATTGGTGATTTACTTGGACTATTTGATGATTCTTGGTGATTGATTAGTCCATATTATATACAACAGTCCTCCAAATGGTAAACGCTTGGTCAACACATCCAAACGGTCTTTGAGACCGTTTGCTCCAAACGATCTTATGAAAATGTTTGCCCTTCAAACGGTTTTGAAACCGTTTGGGCACGAGGTGGAGGATCGTTTGCTAAAGTAGGATCAGGATAAAACTTTGGAATTAACACCACCTTCTTGTACCTCAAGAACATGGACTGTTCTTCACGGTTTTGGTTGCAAGAACACATAGAAGTGTGAAAGAAAGGAGAACAAGCAACGTTTCCAAGGAAAGAAGATGCATAACAAAACTTTAAGGTTTAGAGTTGTAAAACCCGCCTTAGAATCTGATCTAGAGCTCCAAGATCCGTATCTTTAATGGTGTCTTGAGCTCCATAGGTCGTCCAAGGTCCTTTCCTCAAGAATTGGATGGAGAAGATGGCTAGAAAGGAGATTTGTGTAAGAAAGACTAACAAACCAACCTTGTAGCAAGACTTCCTCCAAGAATCCGAGCTAGATGGTGATCAAAACTTACCAAATTCAGCTTGGTCGTTCTCTTCTGCTCCTAAGATCCTTCTTGGTCGGTCCAAGCAAAGAGATAAGTGAAGGGATGAAGGGAAACGATCCCTTGCCTTGTAAAAGAGATGTGCTTATATACTTTGGGTATATTTTCAAAATAAGAACAATTATTTACTTATTTCTCATATGGGTCCTTCTCCACTTCATGGCCACGTCTCTCCCTTCTATACTTAAGCAAAACTCCTTCTTTATCCAAGGTTTAGAGGAAAAGAAGAGAAACACCTCACTAAGTTGCACATATAAAAGGATCACTTTGCTTAAAACTTGGTTATTTAAATCTAAAGGTTATCTTTCTTATTTAATTATTCAAATGAGGCGCCCTCCTCACATTCTTTACTCTACTTGATGCCAAGAGTCAAGAAAGATACTCTAGAGGGTATATTTTACATGTTGCACCCTATTTTGGGTAAATTGCACTTTACACCAAAACTAGGTTTTAAAGCACAATGATTGCTCTACAAGCTATATCTTGGTGCCCAAGATTGTGGAATCCACATCACTACATCATATTCATTCTCATGATGTCTTAACATCAGAGGAACATCTTAACATGTGAAATTTGCAAGTTAACCCCTATTCTTGGGTAATTTTCACATTAGTCCATTATTAACACAACAATATTACAACATTGTTTAAAAAGGACTAAAATTGAAATTTAAGTTCCTCAGAAGTTTTTAATTACATTACACAAGATAACCACAAGCATTTAATCACATATTTAAGCAAAACACCTAGGGTTAGTTCATAACCCAGGTCAGGGATGTTACAAATTATCCACCCCTTTCAAGGATTTCGTCCCCGAAATCAACAAAACATATTAAGAGAAAAGAGCAGGGTATTTCCTTCTCATCTCTTCCTCTAGTTCCCATGTGGCTTCTTGAACACCACGATGATTCCAGAGGACTTTCACAAGACTTATATCTTTCTTTTTCAGCTTCTTAATTCTTTTATCAAGGATTGACAAGACACATCATCATTCAATTCTACTTCCATAGGTTGCAGAACTGATTCTGTGTCAGGATGACATTTACTTAGCATGGAAATGTGGAACACAAGGTGTAACTTCTGTAACTCTGGTGGTAACTCTAACTTATAGGCTACCTTCCCAATACGTTCAATGATTGGATAAGGCCCCATAAACCTAGGAGTTAACTTCCCTTTCCTTCCAAATCTCAGAACTCCTTTCCAAGGTGAGACTTTGAGGTACACTCTGTCTCCAATCTGGAATTCTGGAGGTCTACGATGCTTATCAGCGTAAGATTTCTACCTATCCTGTGCAGTCTTTAACTGTTGTTGTATTACTTTAATCTTTTTTGTGGTCTGCTGCACAAGATCAGGACCTAAAAGTTGATTCTCACCAGTCTCATACCTGCATAGGGGTGATCTACAATGTCTACCATACAAAGCTTCATAAGGTGCCATGTCAATACTATGTTGATAGCTATTGTTATAGGCAAACTCTATCAAGCTTAGGTGCAGCTCCCAACTTCTTGTGAACTGAAGAACACATTCTCTAAGCAAGTCTTCCAAGGTCTGTATAGTCCTTTCTGACTGTCCATCAGCCTGTGGATGAAAGGTTGTACTAAACCTTAACTGTGTGCCTAAAGCTTTATGAAGTCGCTCCCAAAAACGACTCGTAAATTGAGGACCTCTATCAGAAACGATGGTAACTGGAACTCCATGCAGTCGTACTATCTCATCTACATACAAATGTGCCAACTTCTCAGTAGAAAAGGTGGTTTTGACAGGTAAGAAATGAGATGCCTTAGTCAACCTATCAACTATTACTCAAATGGAATCATGTCCTTTGGCTGTTCTGGGTAAACCAACCACAAAATCCATGGTTACATGATCCCATTTCCATTGTGGTATGGGTAAAGGTTGTATTGTTCCTGTAGGCTTCTGGTGTTCAGCTTTAACTTGCTGACACACAGGATACCGCATAACAAACTCAACAACGTCTTTCTTCAAATCAGGCCACCAATACATATCTTTTAAGTTTTGATACATCTTGGTGCTTCCTGGATGCATAGCATACATTGAAGAATGAGCTTCTTCCAGGACTAACTTCCTCAAGTTACCCACATCAGGCACTATCATCCTACCATGATGACATGCTACCTGATCATCTGAGTCATAGAAACCTTCTCGTTTCTCATCACCATACTCTGATCTAATATGTTGAACTGCAGCATCAACTTGTTGTACGTCCATGATCTGTTGTCTCAGGGTAGGTTTTATATGCATCTCAGCTAACAACCCGGTTAACAACGATACTTTTAACTATACATTGTTTTTCCTTAAAGAGATAAGCATATCCCTTCTAGAGCATATTAAGGAATTCAGTTGTTCTCTATCTAGGGCTGGTGTTGCTGATTTCCTACTCAAAGCATATGCAACCACATTGGCTTTCCCTGGATGATAATCAATCGTACAATCGTAGTCCTTGATTAATTCCATCCAGCGGTGTTGCCTCATGTTAAGCTCATGCTGAGAAAAGATATACTTAAGGTTCTTATGGTCTGTGAAAATTTGAAACGTCTCTCCATAAAGATAATGTCTCCAGATTTTCAAGGCATGGACCACAGCAGCAAGCTCTAAGTCGTGTGTCGGATAATTCTCCTCGTGTTTCTTAAGATGTCGAGAAGCAAAAGAAATCACTTGTTTATCCTGCATCAACACACATCCTAGTCCATTCTTTGAGGCATCACAGAAGACTATATATCCTTTACCTTACTCAG
Source organism: Alisma plantago-aquatica (assembly GCA_963693085.1). Taxonomy (NCBI): domain Eukaryota; kingdom Viridiplantae; phylum Streptophyta; class Magnoliopsida; order Alismatales; family Alismataceae; genus Alisma; species Alisma plantago-aquatica. Next base: position 414,091,484 of record OY856414.1, read on the forward strand.
GTAATACAAGCATAGGTGCACTTGTCAACCTTTCCTTCAATGTCTGAAACGATTGCTGACACTTATCACTCCAGGTAAAAAGAACATCCTTCCTAGTCAACTTAGTCAAGGGTAAAGCTATCAAACTAAAGTTCTTAATGAACCTCCGATAATAGCCTGCCAACCCTAAGAAACTTCAGATTTATGTCGGTGTCTTCGGCTGCTCCCACTGCAGAACGGATTCTACCTTTTTAGGGTCAACACGTATACCTAAAGCAGATATCACGTGTCCAAGAAAAGATACTTCTGGTACCAGAACTCGCACTTGCTAAACTTAGCAAATAGCTTATGTTCTCTTAGCAAAGTTAGAGTCTGACGGAGATGATGTTTGTGCTGCTAAGCATCTCTACTATAGATCAGAATGTCATCTATGAAGACAACAACACACTGATCGAGAATAGGTCAGAAAATTCTATTCATAAGTTCCATAAATGCAGATGGTGCATTAGTTAGTCCAAGCGAAATAACTGTGAACTCACAGTGACCATACCTTGTCCTAAAGGTAGAGTTGGGTATGTCACTATCCTTAATACGAAGTTGATGATATCCCGACCTCAAATCTATTTTTGAGAAGATGGTTGCACCACGCAACTGGTCAAAGAGATCATCAATCCTCGATAGAGGATACTTATTCTTTATTGTTACTTTATTTAGCTGTCTATAATCAATGCACAATCGCATTGAACCATATTTATTTTTAACAAAGAGGACCAGAGCACCCCAAGGTGAAGTACTCGGTCAGATGAAACCCTTCTCAAGCAACTCTTGCAGTTGTTTCTTGAGTTCTGCCATCTCAGCAGGCACCATCCTATATGGTGTTTGTGTTATAGGTTTCGTATCTGGGATTAGATTGATCTCAAAATCAATTTCCTGAGGTGGTGGAACACCTGGAAGTTCTTCGGAAAAGACATCTTCAAATTCCCTGACTACAGGAACTTCAATAGGGTTAGGACTATCCATGGTAGTATCTACCACATGGGCCAAGAATGCATAACATCCTTGCCTCATCAGCTTCTCAGCAACCATGGCTGACACAAGACAGGTGGGTAGAATCTTTCTCTCTCCTTGAAAGATCCATGTGTCACTATCGTCAGCAAACACACCTTGCTTAGATTCACAATCCAAAACAACCTTATACCTTTCTAAGGTATCCATTCCAAGGATTATATCAAATCCATGCATCTCAAGTGGTATAAGATTCACTTGAATGCGATGTTCAGAAAAGAAGAGAATGTAGGGAGAACATATCTCCTGCAGCATAATAGATCCCATCAACGGAGTTTCTAACAACAAACTATCTGCTCTATGACTTATAGTCAGATTGCAGTCAAAAATTACTCTTCGAGTGATAAAGGAGTGTGTAGCACCAGGATCAATTAAAACAGATACAACGCAAGATATAGACATATCAGAATATAACAATTCCATCTGACCTGCCATAACCCTAGGGTTGACCACTGCATCAGGTGGATTTATTGTGTAGAATCTTGCTGTTGCTTGTGGTTGATTCGGTGTTCGATTCCCTGGTGTCCATGATACAGCTTGGGATGCTTGTCCACGTCCTCTAGCATTACCTGGAAACTGTCTCCTTTGAGAACCTTTCTGACTCTGCCTTTGGGGTTGAGTCACACTCACTTCTCTGACTCTGCAATCTTTCATCAGATGTCCCATCTTTCCACATAAATAACAACTTCTGTTCAGTTGTTGCGGTCTGGGTGGTCCTGTAACCGATTCAGATACTGAGCTATGAGCTCTTCCTTTTGACCGACTCTACAAAGGTAGAAAACCTTTCTCTGTTCTCTAGGGCAGACATAGGAGTAGTCAACTCAGCGTTTAACCCTTTCTCAAAATGTCTAATCCTTTCTTCATCTGTATGTCGCCATGTGCAGACAGAACCGCAAAAGTTCCATGAACTTAGCCTCGTACTCGCTAATGTTCATTAAACCTTGTCTTATCTTCTCAAACTGAGAGATTTTCTCATCTAGAAACGTCTTAGGGAAATATCTGTTGATAAATTCCCATCAGAAAGCTTCCCATGCAATCTCCACTCCATGCCTCTTCTGTTCTTCCATGGTCCACCAATGACTAGCACTCCCCTTGAGAAGATACACAGCATGTCTAACCTTCTCAGCCTCTGGTATGTTCAGGATTCTAAAGGCATTCTCTAGTTCAGTTAACCACAAGTCAGCATCTGTTGGGTCAGCTGTACCAGCATACTCTATGGATCCAACTCGGTGAAGTCATTCAAACGTCTTACCGATTCCTTGTCCTTCAGGATGGGTAGGTGCCCTAGGTGCAGGTATAGGCATCCTATCAGTCATATGTGTCATGGCAGTCATGAACTACCCAAACATGGCTTGGACGGCTGGGTTCCCCATGTCAGTTGGATTGAACTGGGGTGGTTCAGGTATAGGTTCTTCTCTATCTTGATCTCTTGCACCTCTTCTGGGTGCAGCGACGCTACTTTCTGCAATGTGTTCTTCGGGTGATCCAGACATCCTTAGTTTTATCTTCTCCTACTATACGAGCAGAAGGCACTATTAAATATACTGGAAGACACTAGAACAGACTCAACTACCTGTATCCTATGTCTCTATAGACTCAGCGAACCTAGAGCTATGATACCACTAAATGTGGGATCCGTCTCACAAAAACACGAGATTCTTAATATAACGAATGCGGAAGCGATTAACTAGCAGCGGAATTTACTGAAAATTTAAAGCTTTTTCATAAAGAAACATGATGAGTTATCTACAACTGATTCATCATTTCATCTCTGTAATAAACACATCTCGAGAGTTACAACATCAATTGTTTGTTAACTGTTCAAGCAAGATACAAAAACCTCGAGGCATTAAGCCAAAAATCTCAGATCTACTTTAAACATCTACTAACTCCTAGGACCTGAGAGTACAGAGACAACACATAGGACATTCTATACACAAAACTTCACAGACAGTGTCTCCACCTGAGGATCACTACTGTCCCGGGTGTTGCTGCTACTGCTGCTGCTACTCACCCACTGTAAGGTTTCTCCCTCTTCTTTGGTGATTACCTAAAAATTAATCCCACGGGGGTGAGACAATTGAATAATTGTCCCAGCGAGAGTTATAACTCTTCGCCAGAAGCTTTGTTATTGCAATAAAGGAATAACATTAAGCAGTAGAACTGTAAGCATTCCACAACAGGTTTAACATAGTATAAACTAAGTGAAGCAACCTTCCCTTAAGCAATCATTTCAATTATAACTTAATTGAATGACAAGACATATATCAATAAGGAATATGAAAAACATGTATACTAGTTATTTAACTAGGGCACTATAAACAATGTAACATCAATCATTGTTTCTCATAGTTCAACCTAAGCAAATATGCTACACGGCTGATTAAGTTTTTCAAACATAATTATGCCCTGAGGAGATGAGTTACACCTCTCATACTCCAACCGACCATTACGAAACTGCAATCGGTACCATACATAGGTCATCAGAAGAGTTGGATTCCTATGACCTCATCATCCTCAGTCAGTGTGAGAAACAACATGCATGACATCTTGTGTCTCTGCTATAATAGCTTTCCAGGGTATCCTGGCAACTTTGCTATTTAGAGTCACAGTGGAATGTTGTACTCTCTTCGCCATCGAGGGATTTCTTGTTTATCTCACATCAATGTGGCATTAACAACATCATCGGGAGATTAGTGTTACATCATCCCAACATAAACATATAATGAAGGATTGGGAGATCATAGGCACATCTCACATCAAATCCTACATTAGGACGTAAGGATATTCGCGTCCATAACCCCCACATACTCAAAAGTATGCTCTCCAGGAGTTCCCTTAGGAAAACATGTTTCACCATCATTTAACTTGTGACAATGATGGATCTATGGTCAGGGCTCTACATGATATCATTAAACTTGATTATTTAAGTACGTTATGGTATTCTTTTAGCATCAGGCATGTTTTCAAACATAAACCATTAAACAATTGCTATAAAGAAAAAGTACTACTTGTATCAAGTTCAATTCACATCTTGTTAACATTGGGATATCAATCCCTAACCATCTCATCATTGTGTTTCAGGAATAGGGTGTTCAAACCCTTAAATCATCAAATACTTGTTACCAAGTAACATATTGATAACTTGATGGAAATACAGATATTTCTCATGGATCATACAGCCTATTAATCTCATATGTTACCTCTCACTAGACAACATAGCATGGTATTGCTTTCAAAACTTATAAAGAGCTTTCAATGAATATGACATCATAACCCTTACCTGGCTATGATTACTTCTTTATAAATACCTGCATGACTAACACAAATGATAACATGCACATTATATCTGTATCAGCATAATATGAGTTCTTTTCAAATTAAGTATAGAACACCACAGTCGTGCTATCTTGCACGGCCGTGCTACTGAATATATACCACGATCGTGTTACATCACCACGGCTGGTTGCTAGGGTTAAGGTTCCCTCTTTAATTCACTTATGGTTATTCAACCCCTTTATCTTACAAAGGCATAATGATTACTTATTTCATATTCAAGCATAGAGTATCATGCTTAAAGGCATAACCCAAAATTAGGGTTTACTGCTCATACCATCACATTTCCCTAGATTAGGGTTTACTATTCACATTGTATCACATTACCCTAGATTAGGGTTTACTATTCACATTGTAGTGAATTAAGATCTTACCATCATCATGTATGAGGATTTACTTCCATTAATGCCCTCAAATTAGGTTAAGATTCATTAACTATCATAATTAGGGTTTCCATGATCTCACCATAAAGGATCATACCCTAAATTAGGTATATTCATACATATTGGAAGCTTATTACTTGATTCTCCTTTACATTAGGAGTCTTCTCTCTCCTCTTACCAAAAGATGATGTTTACATCATTCTTGATTAGATTAAGTCAAATCAACCATGATATCATAAGTTATGTCATCACCATGGTGGTCATTAGGGTTTATTTGATCAAGGGGGTACTTAATCACACTATCCCATCAAGGGTACTTTTGTAGTGTTCACCATTGACCTTATCATGCATCAAACCACTAATTACTTGATTCCTTAATGACTTTAGGTATCTTTAGGGTTTAGGTTAATCAACCACTAAACCATCTTGTCCACTAAGTCATCAAACGATCTTGACCTTAAAAGACCCCAAACGGTTTTGCACTTTCAACCTCCAAACAGTTTTGAAACCGCATGGAGTGGTTGACCGTTTGATCCCTTTGAACTTCAAGACTGCATGGCAAGATACAACATCAAGACCATTTGCCCTAGGTGTGGTGAAAATCGTTTGGTCCCATTGACCGTTTGGCCAACGTTGACCTTGAAACCGTATGGACAAATCGTTCTTGAAACATCATGACCAAATTGATCTTTGAAACCGCATGACCACCAAACGGTTTTAGGATCGTTTGGTCCCAAACGGTCTTGAGACCGTTTGGCCCCAAACAGTCTTGAGACCATTTGGACTCAAACGGTCTTGAGACCGTTTGGTCCAAACCACCTCAAAACCGCATGGGCCAAAAAGTGCCTCAACCTATCCAATTGAGTTAGGGTTTCCAAGGTTGAACCCCTCAATCATTCATGCAAGGGTTAGCCACTCATCAATTGAGTCTATTAGGTCAATCCTTACTGATTTGACCCTCAATTGAACCTCAATTGGTCACCAATTAGGGTTTGGATCACTTGAATTAGAGTTTGGAATCGATTACCCTTCGACATGCATCAACATAAGCCTAATGGATGTTGAACCCATTAAACCATTACCCAATTGGGTCATGACCTGACCCAAAACGGTCTTGGGATCGTTTGGATGACCTCCAAACGGTCTTGAGACCGTTTGCCCATAATTTTATCAAAAACCAAGTCATTCACTTAAGGGTTGAACCCTAGATTAGGTCACAAAATCAGCATTTGATTATTCAACAACTTGATATGGTTGGACCCTCAATTGATCAACCCCACTTGACCCTAGGCCTCCAAATGGTCTTGGGTGATCACCAAACGGTTTTGAGACCGTTTGGGTGATCCCAAAATGGTTTTGAAACCATTTGAGTCACTCAACCCAAACTTCAACATGATTAACTTATTGAATTCAGCAATAAACCCAATTAGGGTTTAGGTGACTAATGTGCCTTCAATTGGTGATTTACTTGGAACTAATTGATGATTCTTGGTGATTGTCCATATTATATAAAATAGTCCTCCAAATGGTCAACGCTTGGTCAACACATCCAAATGGTCTTTGAGACTGTTTGCTCCAAACGATCTTATGAAAATGTTTGCCCTTCAAACGGTTTTGAAACCGTTTGCTTCCAAACGGTTTTGCAAACCGTTTGGGCAAGAGGTGGAGGATCATTTGCTAAATTAGGATCAGGATAAAACTTTGGAATTAATTCCACCTTCTTCTACCTCAAGAACATGGACTGTTCTTCACGGTTTTGGTTGCAAGAACACATAGAAGTGTGAAAGAAAGGAGAACAAGCAACGTTTCCAAGGAAAGAAGATGCATAACAAAACTTTAAGGTTTAGAGTTATAAAACCCACCTTAGAATCTGATCTAGAGCTCCAAGCTCCGTAGATTTAATGGTGGCTTGAGCTCCACAGGTCGTCCAAGGCCCTTTCCTCAAGAATTGGATGGAGAAGATGGCTAGAAAGGAGATTTGTGTAAGAAAGACTAACAAACCAACCTTGTAGCAAGACTTCCTCCAAGAATCCGAGCTAGATGGTGATTAAAACTTACCCAATTCAGCTTGGTCATTCTCCTTTGCTCCTAAGCTCCTTCTTGGTCGGTCCAAGCAAAGAGATAAGTGAAGGGATGAAGGGAAACGATCCCTTGCCTTGTAAAAGAGATGTGCTTATATACTTTGGGTATATTTTCAAGATAATAACAATTATTTCCTTATTTCTCATATGGGTCCTTCTCCACTTCATGGCCACGTCTCTCCCTTCTACACAACAATATTACAACATTGTTCAAAAAGGACTGAAATTGAAATTTAAGTTCCTCAGAAGTTTTTAATTACATTACACAAGATAACCACAAGCATTTAATCACATATTTAAGAAAAACACCTAGGGTTAGTTCATAACCCAGGTCAGGGATGTTACAATAACTCTCTGCCAGAAACATTGTTATTACGGATAATAGAATAACATTAAGCAGTAGAATTATAGTTATTCAACAGCAGGTAAATCATTGAATAAGATATGCATAGCAGTATTCTCTATGCATTCATTTCAATTATAACTTGATTAAGCAGCAAGTCATTCATTTAATAAGGAATATGAAGAACATGTATATCATCTATCCAACTATGATATATTACACCATGTATCATCAACCATTGATTCTCCCAATTCAACCCTAAGCAAATATGCTACACGGCTGATTACATTTTACAATCATACTTATGATTATGCCCTGAAGAGATGAGATATACCGCTCAAGCTCCAACCGACCACAATTTCGTAAAGCATCGGTACCACACAAGGTCAATGGGAGAGCCAGATTCCATGACCTCATCTGTCTCGGTCAGTACGAGACTACTTTGGAAGAGACATCATGCGTCAGACTGCAATTAGCTTTCCATGGTATATTGGCATCCTCGCTATAGAGTTATAGCCCGTAGCATATACTCTCTTCAGGGTTATGGCCCATAGCCAATGCCTGGTTATTATATTGGGGAGTTATGGCTCGTAGCCATACTCTTATTGGGGTATGGTCCAAAACCAATCCCGTACATAGGACATAGCCCGTAGCCATTCCTACGGGGCATAAGGATATATTTTCCCAATTACCCCCACATATTCAAAAATATGTGTTTCGAGTCAAACTCATTTCACCATTCAGCTAATTCTGACGCTGATGGATCTGTGGTCAGGGCAACTACATTATATGGTATTACTTGATTAATTAAGTACATTATCATATTCTTTTAGCATCAACCAAGTTTCCAAACATAACTTAATAAGACATCTTCTACAAAGAAAACATGTACTTTTTCCATTAATCACTTCTCAGTCTTTATAAGATATTGGGATCTCAGTCCCTCATTTCAATACTGGGAATTATCATTCCTTTGCAACTCAATGCCATAATCATATGGTCCTGGGTATTCAAACCCTTAGCTCATCATTGAGCATTATTACCACTTTTTCAGGTAACTATCACCTTCAGGTCATCTGACCAAGGTAAATATGATGCTTGTTACATAAGCATCTCACATGGCACTTAAGGCCCATTACCTCTCTTATTACCTCATACTAGGCAATAAGGTATAGCATGGCGCATAAGGCCCAATAAACAATTTCAATACATAAAATGTCATGGCTCATACCTGGCTATGTTCATCATCACTTCATACTTGCATGGTTAGTACAGATGATAATACATCAATTTCATATCAGCACCATGCAAAACAATGTATAACCTCATTATTCAAGGGTAACACCACTATTCCCTTACCAGGGTTAGGGTTTCCCATTTCTTATCAATCAGGGTTACTCATTCCCTATGCTCAGTCAGGACCAATGACTTATCATTTCATTGTCCAAGATTAGAGTTCATGTTATATAGTATAACCCAAAATTAGGGTTTCACATGCCTTCACCCTATTTTAGAATTAGGGTTTATTGTTCACATTACATCGCCCTAGATTAGGGTTTATATTCAATAACCCACAATTAGGGTTTACTATTCATCCTAATTAGGGTTTATCTTCAAAATACCCTAAATTAGGGTTACTCATGTCATCACCCTAAATTCATATCACATCATCCTCCTAGTTTAGGGTTTTACTCAAACTTGCCCTAAATTAGGGTTTGAGTTCATTAATCAACACGATTAGGGTTTTATGATCTCTTTATCAAGTATCATGCCCTAATTGTATATCACATCACTTTGAATGTTTAGGCTTAATTGCTACATGATTATCATTCATGTATACATCTTTCTCTCTCATCTTACTAAGGATGTTCACTACTCAATTCTTAATTACATTGAGCCTATTCTTAATTTCAATACATGCATTTAGGGTTAACATGATGTATTGAACTATTACATCATTATACACTAATTATTAGTCCCACTAAGGGTATCATTCATCTAAGTACATCATGTATCCATATGGTTTAATCAATTGAACCTTCAATTATATGAGGTATTCAAATAGATTGACCAACTAAACCTTCAATCACATTCAGTGATCAATTGGATTAACCATTGAATTTTTAATTGCATTAGGTATCCAATTGGATTGACCCTATTGGACCTTCAATTAAATGAGATATCCAAATGGATCAACCATGTTGATCTTCAAAAGATCTGATTTCATAAGCCCTAAACAATCTTGGTTCTCATAATTCAATTGATAGAAAACAATTTGAGCAAATTGTTCTTGAAACCGATTAAACAAAACATGTGTTGAAACCGTTTGCACGTTGGGTCTCCAAACGGCTTGAGACCATTTGGTCCCAAAAGGTCTTGAGACCATTTGGACTGAAACGGTCTTGAGACCGTTTGGTCCAAACCATATCAAAACCGAATGGACCAAAAAGTCCTTTCAACACCTACACGATTCATGATTCAAATGGATGAACCAATATCAATTGAATCCCTAATTTCTATATCACTTGAACAATTGAATAAACCTTCAATAAGACCATCAAATAGGTTTTTGAACCCAATTGATCTAGGATTTCTACTCAAGAACCTTCAATTAGGGTTTTGAAATCGAGTAACCATCAATGTTCAACATTGTGGAACTGATTCAATTGAAAACCATGAGTTATCATCAAATTATGAAATGACCTGACCTCAAACGGTCTTGAGGTCTTTTAGATGACCTCCAAACCATCTTGAGACCGTTTTCCTCATACTATCCTTGGATTTTGTGAAATTCCATTACGGTTTAGATCATTAGATTGATCATCAATTCAGAACTCAATTGCGTTTCAATTTGGTATCTTTAGACCTTCAATTACTCAACCATACTTAACCCTAGACCTCCAAACGGTCTTGAGACAATTTGGGTGATCCTCAAACGGTCTTGAGACCATTTGGGCTCAATCAACCCAAAACATCAACTCATTCCAATGCAAAATCAACACTTAGCCGATTAGGGTTAATACCATATCTTTGGATCTTCAAACACTTAACCATATCCAATCCTAGACCTCCAAACGGTCTTGGGTGACCCCCAAACGGTCTTGAGACCATTTGTGTGACCTCCAAACGGTCTTGAGACCATTTGGACTCAATCACCCAAAAATCTAAGTTAACCAAATTGAATTTCAGCACTTAACCCGATTAGGGTTTGCTAATTGATTAACCTTCAACTGATGAACCCATTGAATTAATCAATCAAATTTGGTGAGTCATTAACCACCACAATTAGCATCAAATTTCCCAAATGGTCAACCTTGGTCAACCCTCCCAAATGGTTTGAAACCATTTGGTTTCAAACGGTTTGATGAAACTGTTTGCTTTCAAACGGTTTGGTTAAAACCACATGAGCAACTTGATGAAACTGATTGGAATAGGGATTTATTGGGAAAGGTTTCTAGGATGATGTCATCATCATCTACCTTCGTCCCTACAACTTCTAATGCATCTGATTTCATGGATTTACCAATTACAACAAGCAATTAATCAAAAAGATGAAGAAATCAACAAAATTGCAAGATTAATAGTTGAATAACAATGTAGAAGGGTTCAAGTTATAAAACCCGCCTTCAAATCAGATCCCAAGCTCCAAGATTCACGGCTCCAATGGTGGTTGAATCTCTAGAAACCTCTCAAGGTCGTTTCTCAAGCTTTTGGAGTGAAAGGATCGGCTAGGGTTGAAGATGGAGTGAAGAAATGAAGGAATCATGTATTGTTTTATGATTTTCACCATGAAATCTTGAAGAACGAAGGTCAAAGGCTTACCAACAGGTTGGGGACGTGATCCCTGCTTTTCTTAGCTCTCTTGGTCGATTTTTCAAGCAAGGGGAAGAAAGGAATCGAAAAAGACCCTTAGGTGGGTTGGAAAAGGCTATTTTATAAGAAAATTGATGAAAGAGAAAAATGTTTTATTAAAAATCAATTAATTCCAAAAATGGTACCACCTATTCCTCCTTGGTTTGTTTGCATACAAAGGCAACTCAAAGCCACCGAAATCCCTTCCATTATCCATGGATTAAGGGAAAAGAAATTAAGCACCTCAATCCATTATAATATCAATATGTCTTTTTGAGTGGGAATTCTTTTCTTTATAATAAGGTGAGTGGAATTTCACGTACTTAAGATATTTTCGATCCTTGTAAATCTCAAGGACGGTCACACATACATTTGAATTCCACAATTTTAATTTTGTTTGAAGGCCCTTCAATTGTTTTATTTGTTTTTGTATTAATATATCCATTATGCTTAAATCTTGATTATTTTAATATCAAGATTCTCTCTCCTTCAACTTAATTCAAATGAGGTGCCCCTCTCATTTTATTTCCTCCATATGATGCCAAGAAACATTAGGGACCTTTTTGAAGTGGTAAATAACATATTGCACCCTAGAATTAGGGTAAATTGCACTTTACACCAAAATTAGGTTATAATGCACAAACATTGCTTTACCAGCTTTTTCTTGGTATTTAGGCTATCACATGTCATACATTTGCATCATCTTCACTCTCATGATGCTTCAACACATGAGGAATATGTTATCATGCACAATTTGCAATTAAACCCCTCAACTTGGGTAAATTGCACTTTAGTCCAAAACAAGCAAAATATTGATTTCAACAATATTCAAAAAGGACTAAAATTGTAATATAACTTCCTCTTGAGCCCTAATTGTTTTTCAAAGATAAAAGCATGCATGTAATTACTCTCATTATGCAAAACACCTAGGGTTACTTCATAACCCAGGTCAGGGATCTTACAAGTTTATCCACCCCTTACAATGATTTTGTCCCCGAAATCATCAACAAAACATTAAGAGAAAAGAGTAGGATATTTCCTCCTCATCTCATCCTCTAGTTCCCACGTAGCTTCTTCAACGCCACGGTGATTCCAGAGGAGTTTTACAAGACTAATGTCTTTCTTTTTCAGCTTCTTGATTCTTCTCTCAAGAATCAACACAGGTCCTTCAACATAAGATATGTCATCATTTAGTTCTACCTCCACAGGTTGCAGAACTAACTCTGTGTCAGGATGACACTTCCTAAACATAGAGATATGAAACACTGGGTGCAATCTATGCAACTCAGGTGGTAACTCCAGCTTATAGGCTACCTTTCCCATCCTCTCAATGATCGGATAAGGCCCCATAAATCACAAAGCTAACTTCCCTTTCTTTCCAAATCGTAGGATACCTTTCCAAGGTGAAACCTTGAGGTACACCCTGTCTCTGACTTGAAATTCTAAGGGTCTACGACGCTTGTCAGCATAGGATTTCTATCTATCCTGGGCTATTTTCAATTGGTGTTGTATGATCTTTATCTTCTCAGTTGTTTGCTGAACCAGCTCAGGACCCAAAAGTTGATATTCACCAGTTTCATACCAACATAGGGGAGATCTACAACGTCTACCATACAAAGCTTCATATGGTGCCATCTCAAAACTGTGTTGATAGATGTTATTATAAGCAAACTCTATCAAGCTCAGATATAGATCCCAACTCCCCACAAACTGAAGGACACATGCCCTAAGAAAGTCCTCCAAGGTTTGTATTGTCCTCTCAAACTGTCCATCTGTCTGAGGATGAAAGGATGTGCTAAACCTCAGCTGAGTGCCCAAAGCTTTATGAAGTCGTTCCCAAAAATGACTCATAAACTGAGGACCTCTATCAAAAACTATTGTAACGGGTACTCCATGCAGCCACACTATCTCATCTATGTATATTTGTGCAAGCTTCTCAGCTGTGTAGGTTGTTTTGATAGGTATGAAATGTGCTATCTTTATCAACCTATCAACTACTACCCAAATGGAATCATGACTTTTGGCTATTCTAGGAAAACCAACCACAAAGTCCATAGTTACATGATCCCATTTCCACTGTGGTATAGGCAGGGGTTGCATTATTCCTGCGGGCTTTTGATGTTCAGCTTTAACCTGTTGACACACCGGACACCGCATAACAAACTCAGCAACATCCTTTTTCAAACCAGGCCACCAATACATATCTTTTAAATTATGATACATCTTGGTGCTCCCTGGATGCATAGCATACATTGAAGAATGAGCTTCTTCCAGGACTAACTTTCTTAAGTTGTCAACATCAGGTACTACCATCCTATCATGGTAACAAACTACCTGATCATCAGAATCATGGAAGCCATCCCGCTTCTCACTACCATATTATGACCTGATCTGCTGAATCATAGAATCAGTCTGTTGTGCTTCTTTAATCTACTGTCTCAGGGTTGGTTTTATGTGCATCTCAGCTAACAACCCGGCTAACAATGACACTTTAAGCTGTACATTGTCTTTCCTTAAGGAGATAAACATATCTCTCTTAGAGCACACTAAGGAGTTTAGTTGTGCTTTATCTAGGGTTGGTGTTGCTGATTTTCTACTTAGTGCATCAGCAACCACATTGGCCTTCCCTGGATGATAATCAATTGTACAGTCATAGTCTTTGATTAACTCCATCCAGCGACATTGCCTCATGTTCAGCTCATGTTGAGAAAAGATGTATTTTAGGTTCTTATGGTCTGTGAAAATTTGGAATGTTTCTCCATAAAGATAATGTCTCCATATCTTCAAGGCATGAACGACAGCAGCTAGCTCCAGATCGTGTGTCGGATAATTCTCCTCGTGTTTCTTAAGCTGTCGAGAAGCAAAAGAAATCACTTGCTTATCCTGCATCCACACACATCCTAAGCCATTCTTAGATGCATCACAGAAGACTATATACCACTTTCCTTGCTCAGGTAGCACCAGCACAGGTGCACATGTTAACCTTTCCTTTAGCAACTGGAAAGATTGTTGACACTTGTCATTCTAGACAAAAGGAATCTCTTTCCTTGTCAACTTGGTCAGGGGTAAGGCTATTGAACTGAAGTTCTTAATGAACCTCCTGTAATAGCCAGCCAATCCTAGAAAACTTCTTATCTCTGTCGATGTCTTCGGCTGTTCCCATAGCAGGACAGATTCTACCTTTTTAGGATCAACATGAATACCTGAGGCAGATATCACGTGTCCAATAAAGGAAACCTCTGGTAACCAGAACTCACATTTGCTAAATTTAGCATACAACTTATGCTCTCTTAGCAAAGTCAAATCTTGGTGAAGATGTTGTTCATGTTGTTGAGCATCTCTACTATAGATCAGAATGTCATCTATAAAGATGACAACATATTGATCCAGAAAAGGTCGAAAGATTCTATTCATGAGTTCCATAAATGCAGCTGGTGCATTAGTTAGTCCAAACGACATAACTGTGAACTCATAGTGACCATACCTTGTCCTAAAGGCAGACTTAGGTATGTCACCCTCCTTGATACGTAACTGATGGTATCCCGACCTCAGATCTATCTTAGAAAAGACAGTCGCACCACGCAACTAGTCAAACAAGTCATCAATCCTTGGTAGAGGATACTTGTTCTTTATGGCGACTTTGTTTAACTGTTTGTAGTCAATGCATAACCGCATCGACCCATCCTTTTTCTTAACAAAAAGGACTGGTGCACCCCAGGGTGAAGTGCTCATTCGAATAAAACCCTTCTCAAGCAACTCTTACATTTGTTTCTTGAGCTCTGCCATTTCAGCAGGTGCCATCCTATATGGGGTTTGTGCTATTGGTTGCGTGCCCGGGATTAGATTTATTTCAAAATCAATCTCTCAGGGTGGCGGAACACCTGGAAGTTCTTTAGGAAATACATCTTCAAATTCCCTGACTACATGAACTCCAGAAGGATGAGGGATTTCCATTGTGGTATCAACCACATGGGCTAAGAATGCAAGGCATCCTTGTCTCGTCTGCCTCTCAACTACCATAGCTGACACAAGACATGTGGGAAGAATCTTTCTATCTTCCTGAAAGATCCATGTGCCACCACCATCTGTGAACACAGCTTGCTTGGAACTACAATCCAAGACAACCTTATACTTCTCTAAGGTGTCCATCCCAAGGATTTTATCAAAACCCTGCATCTTAAGTGGTATAAGATCCACTTGAATGCGGTGATCAAAAAAGACAAGATTGCAGGGAGAACACACTTCCCACAATACTACAGATCCCATCAAAGGTGTCTCAAACAACAAGCTATCTATTCTCTGACTAACAATCATATAGCAGTCATCAATCACTTCTCGATTGATATAAGAGTGTGTAGCACTCGGATCTATTAACACAGATATGAAGCAGGATAACCACATATCAGAATAAAATAGTTTCATCTGACCTGTCACAACTCGTGGATTAACCACTGCCTCGGCTGATTCATAGCATAGAATCTCATTGTTGTCAGTTGTTGGCCATGTGCTCTATTATTGGATGCAGAATATCCTGCCTGGGATGCTTGTCCATGTCCTCGGGTACCACTAGAAAACTGCTTTCTCTGAGAACCTTGTTGACTTTGTCTCGGGGGTTGATTCACCACAACATTCCCCGTTGGGCAATCCCTTGCCAGATGACCTACTAGTCCACATCGATGACAAATTCTATTCTCTTGGTGTGGTCTACGGGGTCCAGTTACTGATGTTGATGCCGCACGTGGGGCTCTATTTGGAGGAAAACTACGTCCTCTACCCCTACTTGACGTCCATTGCGTCTGGGTATTGAACCTCTGTGGTGCTGTCGGTGCAGAAAACCTAGGCTTCTTGAAATCTTCGGACCTTTGTCCATTAAACTGAGGATACACTTTCTTACTACTGGTCTGTCACTTCTCGATCACAGACCTTTCTATTCACCTTACGGACTCCACGAAGGTAGCAAACCTCTCCCGGTTCTCTAAAGTAGACAGTGGAGTGGTTAATTCAACGTTCAGGCCCTTCTCGAACCGCCAAATTCTCTCCTCATCATTAGATGCCATGTGCGGACAGAACCGCAACAACTCCATGAACCTAGCCTCATACTCGCTAATGTTCATTGGTCCTTGCTTAATTCTCTCAAACTGGGATATCTTCTCATCTAGATACATCTTGGGAAAGTATCTAGAGATGAATTCACGCCTGAATTCATCCCATCCAATCACAACTCCAGGTCTTTTGCCCTCCTCAATGGTCCACCAGTGGCCAGCACTCCCTTTGAGGAAATATACATCATACCTAGAGCTCTGATACCACTAAATTGTGGCAACAAAACGTTATTAACTAAATTAAATCAATGTGGAAGCGATCATTAGCAGTGGAATTACCGAAAATCACTAAAAATTAAAACCATTTATCAAGAGATCCATTCACAGGAAAACTCTTTCATTTAGAACCAAAGTAAAACATTACATCCTGGTTCATATATATACATATCATGCCTCATTGCACAACATCTCAGATCGAAGTATCAAAACACTAACTCCTACGACCCGAGAGTATAGAGACGATGATAGGACTCTCTATATATACAAGACTTGACAAACAATGTCTCCACCTGAGGATCATTGTTTTCCTTATTGTTGTTGCTACTGCTGCTATGGCTGCTGTTACTGCTCACCCACTAAAGGGTTTCTTCTTCCTCGACGTCTACCTAAAAAGTTGAATCCCACAGGGGTGAGACAATTGAAAATTGTCCCAGCGAGAGATATAACTCTCCGCCAGAAACATTGTTATTACTGATAATAGAATAACACTAAGAAGTAGAATTATAGTTATTCAACAGTAGGTAAATCATTGAATAAGATATGCATAGCAGTATTCTCTATGCATTCATTTCAATTATAACTTGATTAAGCAGCAAGTCATTCATTTAATAAGGAATATGAAGAACATGTATATCATTTATTCAACTATGATATATTAGACCATGTATCATCAACCATTGATTCTCGCAATTCAACCCTAAGAAAATATGCTACACGGCTGATTAAGTTTTACAATCATACTTATGATTATGCCCTGAAGAGATGAGATATACCGCTCAAGCTCCAACCGACCACGATTTCGTAAAGCATCGGTACCACACAAGGTCAATGGGAGAGTCGGATTCCATGACCTCATCTGTCTCGGTCAGTACGAGACTACTTTGGCAGAGACATCATGTGTCAGACTGCAATTAGCTTGCCAGGGTATATTGGCATCCTCGCTATAGAGTTATAGCTCGTAGCATATACTCTCTTTAGGGTTATGGCCCGTAGCCAATGCCTGCTTATTATATTGGGGAGTTATGGCTCGTAGCCATACTCTTATTGGGGTATGGTCCAAAACCAATCTCGTACATAGGACATAGCCCGTAGCCATTCCTATGGGGCATAAGGATATATTTGCCCAATTACCCCCACATATTCAAAAATATGTGTTCCGAGTAAAACTCGTTTCACCATTCAGCTAATTCTGACGGTGATGGATCTGTGGTCAGGGCAACTACATTATATGGTATTACTTGATTAATTAAGTACCTTATCATATTCTTTTAGCATCAACCAAGTTTCCAAACATAACTTAATATGACATTTGCTACAAAGAAAACATGTAATTTTTCCATTAATCACTTCTCAGTCTTTATAAGACATTGGGATCTCAGTCCCTCATTTCAATATTGGGAATTATCATTCCTTTGTAACTCAATGCCATAATCATATGATTCTGGGTATTCAAACCCTTAGCTCATCATTGAGCATTATTGCCACTTTTTTAGGTAACTATCACCTTCAGGTCATCTGACCAAGGTAAATATGATGCTTGTTACATAAACATCTCACATGGCAGTTAAGGCCCATTACCTCTCTTATTACCTCATACTAGGCAATAAGGTATAGCATGGCGCATAAGGCCCAATAAACAATTTCAATACATAAAATGTCATGGCTCATACCTGGCTATGTTCATCATCACATCATACTTGCATGGTTAGTACATATGATAATACATCAATTTCATATCAGCACCATGCAAAACATTATATAACCTCATTATTCAAGGGTAACACCACTATTCCCTTATCAGGGTTAGGGTTTCCCATTTCTTATCAATCAGGGTTACTCATTCCCTATACTCAGTCAGGACCAATGAATTATCATTTCATTGTCCAAGATTAGAGTTCATGTTATATGGTATAACCCAAAATTAGGGTTTCACATGCCTTCACCCTATTTTAGAATTAAGGTTTACTGTTCACATTACATCACCCTAGATTAGGTTTATATTCAATAAGCCACAATTAGGGTTTACTATTCATCCTAATTAGGGTTTATCATCAAAATACCCTGAATTAGGGTTACTCATGTCATCACCCTAAATTCATATCACATCATCCTCCTAGTTTAGGGTTTTACTCAAACTTGCCCTAAATTAGGGTTTGAGTTCATTAATCAACTCGATTAGGGTTTTATGATCTCTTTATCAAGGATCATGCCCTAATTGTATGTCACATCACTTTGAATGTTTAGGCTTAATTGATACATGATTATCATTCATGTATACATCTTTCTCTCGCATCCTACTAAGTATGTTCACTACTCAGGTCTTAATTACATTGAGCCTATTCTTCATTTCAATACATGCATTTAGGGTTAACATGATGTATTGAACTATTACATCATTATACACTAATGATTAGTCCCACTAAGGGTATCATTCATCTAAGTACATCATGTCTCCATATGGTTTAATCAATTTAACCTTCAACTATATGAGGTATTCAAATAGATTGACCAACTAAAACTTCAATCACATTAAGTGATCAATTGGATTAACCCGTTGAATTTTTAATTGCATTAGGTATCCAATTGGATTGACCCTATTGGACCTTCAATTAAATGAGATATCCAAATGGATCAACCATGTTGATCTTCAAAAGATCTGATTTCATAAGCCCTAAAAAATCTTGGTTCTCATAATTCAATTGATAGAAAACCATTTGAGCAAATTATTCTTGAAACCGATTAAACAAAACATGTGTTGAAACCGTTTGCACTTTGGGTCTCCAAATGGTTTGAGACGGTTTGGTCCCAAATGGTCTTCAGACCATTTGGACTCAAATGGTCTTGAGACCATTTGGGCTCAAACGGTCTTAAGACTGTTTGGTCCAAACCATCTCAAAACCGAATGGACCAAAAAGTCCTTTCAACACCTACACGATTCATGATTCAAATGGATGAACGAATATCAATTGAATCCATGATTTCTCTATCACTTGAACAATTGAATAAATCTTCAATTAGACCATAAAATATGGTTTTTAACCCAATTTATCTAGGATTTCTACTCAAGAACCTTCAATTAGGGTTTTGAAATCGAGTAACCATCAATGTTCAACATTGTGGAACTGATTCAATTGAAAACCATGAGTTATCATCCAATTATGAAATGACCTGACCTCAAATGGTCTTGAGGTCGTTTGGATGACCTCCAAATGGTCTTGAGACCGTTTTCCCCATCCTATCCTTGGATTTTGTGAAATTCCATTAGGGTTTAGATCATTAGATTGATCATCAATTCAGCACTCAATTGCATTTCAATTTGGTATCTTTAGACCTTCAATTACTCAACCATACTTGACCCTAGACCTCCAAACTGTCTTGGGTGACCTCCAAACGGTCTTGAGACCATTTGGGTGATCCCCAAATGGTCTTGAGACCGTTTCGGCTCAATCAACCAAAAACATCAACTCATTCCAATGGAAAATCAGCACTTAGCCGATTAGGGTTAATACCATATCTTTGGATCTTCAAACACTGAACCATATCCAACCCTAGACCTCCAAACGGTATTGGGTGACCCCCAAATGGTCGACTGTTTGGGTGACCTACAAATGGTCTTGAGACCGTTTGGACTCAATCACCCAAAAATCTAAGTTAACCAAATTGAATTTCAGCACTTAACCCGATTAGGGTTTGCTAATTGATTAGCCTTCAACTGATGAACCCATTGGAATTAATCAATCAAATTTGGTGAGTCATTAACCACCACAGTTAGAATAAACTTTCCCAAACGTTCAACCTTGGTCAACCCACCCAAATGGTTTGAAACTGTTTGGTTTCAAACGGTTTGATGAAACCGTTTGCTTTCAAACGGTTTGGTTAAAACCGCATGAGCAAATTTATGAAACCGATTGGAATAGGGATTTCTTGGGAAAGGTGTCTAGGATGATGTCATCATCATCTACCTTCGTCCCTGCAACTTCTAATGCATCTGATTTCATGGATTTACCAATTACAACAAGCAATTAATCAAAAAAATGAAGAAATCAACGAAATTGCAAGATTGATAGTTGAATAACAATGTAGAAGGGTTCAAGTTATAAAACTCGCCTTCAAATATGATCCCAAGATCCAAGCTTCACGTCTCCAATGGTGGTTGAAGCTCTAGCAACCTCCCAAGGTCGTTTCTCAAGCTTTTGGAGTGAAAGGATCGGCTAGGGTTGAAGATGGAGTGAAGAAATGAAGGAATCATGTATTGTTTTATGATTTTCACCATGAAATCATGAAGAACGAAGGTCAAAGGCATACCAACAGGTTGGGGACGTGCTCCCTGCTTTTCTTAGCTCTCTTGGTCGATTTTTCAAGCAAGGGGAAGAAAGGAATCAAAAAAGACCCTTAGGTGGGTTGGAAAAGGCTATTTTATAAGAAAATTGATGAAAGAGAAAAATGTTTTATTAAAAATCAATTAATTCCAAAAATGGTACCACCTCTTCCTCCTTGGTTTGCTTGCATACAAAGGCAACTCAAAGACACCGAACTCCCTTCCATTATCCATGGATTAAGGGAAAAGAAATTAAGCACCTCAATCCATTATAATATCAATATGTCTTTTTGAGTGGGAATTCTTTTCTTTATAATAAGGTGAGTGGAATTTCACCTACTTAAGATATTTTTGATCCATGTAAAGCTCAAGGACGGTCACGCATACATCTAAATTCCACCATTTTAATTTTGGTTGAAGGCCCTTCAATTGTTTTATTTATTTTTGCATTAATATATCCATTATGCTTAAATCTTGATTATTTTAATATCAAGATTCTCTCTCCTTCAACTTAATTCAAATGAGGCGCCACTCTCATTTTCTTTGCTCCATATAATTCCAAGAAACATTAGGGACCTTTTTGAAGTGGTAAATCACATATTGCACTCTAGATTTTGGATAAATTGCACTTTAATCCAAAATTAAGTTATAATGCACAAACATTGCTTTACCAACTTTTTCTTGGTATTCAGGCTATCACATGCCATACCTTTGCATCATCTTCACTCTCATGATGTTTCAACACATGAGGAATATGTTATCATGCACAATTTGCAATTAAACCCCCTCAACTTGGGTAATTTGCACTTTAGTCCAAAACAAGCAAAATATTGATTTCAACAATATTCAAATTGGACTAAAATTATAATATAAGTTCATCTTGAGCCCTAATTGTTTTTCAAAGATAAAAGCATGCATGTAATTACTCTCATTATGCAAAACACCTAGGGTTACTTCATAACCCAGGTCAGGGATGTTACAAGTTTATCCACCCCTTACAATGATTTCGTCCCCGAAATCATCAACAAAACATTAAGAGAAAAGAGTAGGATATTTCCTCCTCATCTCATCCTCTAGTTCCCACGTAGTTTCTTCAACGCCATAGTGATTCCAGAGGACTTTTACAAGACAATGTCTTTCTTTTTCAGCTTCTTGATTCTTCTATCAAGAATCAACACAGGTCCTTCAACATAAGATATGTCATCATTTAGTTCTACCTCCACAGGTTGAAGAACTAACTCTGTGTCAGGATGACACTTCCTCAACATAGAGATATGAAACACTGGGTGCAATCTATGCAACTCAGGTGGTAACTTCAGCTTATAGGCTACCTTTCCCATCCTCTCAATGATCGGATAAGGCCCCATAAATCTTGGAGCTAACTTCCCTTTCTTTCCAAATCTCAGGATACCTTTCCAAGGTGAAACTTTGAGGTACACCTTGTTTCCGACTTGGAATTCTAAGGGTCTACGACGCTTTTTAGCATAGGATTTCTTTCTATACTGGGCTATTTTCAATTGTTGTTGTATGATCTTTATCTTCTCAGTTGTTTACTGAACCAGCTTAGGACCCAAAAGTTGATATTCACCAGTTTCATACCAACATAGGGGAGATCTACAACGTCTACCATACAAAGCTTCATATGGTGCCATCTCAATACTGTGCTGATAGCTATTATTATAAGCAAACTCTATCAAGCTCGGATGTAGATCCCAACTCCCTACAAACTGAAGGACACATGCCCTAAGCAAGTCCTCCAAGGTTTGTATCGTCCTCTCAGACTGTCCATCTGTCTGAGGATGAAAGGTTTTACTAAACCTCAGCTGAATGCCCAAAGCTTTATGAAGTCGTTCCCAAAAACAGCTCATAAACTGAGGACCTCTATCAGAAACTATTGTAACGGGTACTCCATGCAGTCGCACTATCTCATCTATGTAGATTTGTGCAAGCTTCTTAACTGTGTAGGTTGTTTTGATAGGTATGAAATGTGCTGATGTCAACCTATCAACTACTGCCCAAATGGAATCATGACTTTTAGCTGTTCTAGAAAAACCAACCACAAAGTCCATAGTTACATGATCCCATTTCCACTATGGTATAGGCAGGGGTTGCATTGTTCCTGCGGGCTATTGATGTTCAGCTTTAACCTGTTGACACACCGGACACCGCATAACAAACTCAGCAACATCCTTTTTCAAACCAGGCCACCAATACATATCTTTTAAATTATGATACATCTTGGTGCTCCCTGGATGCATAGCATACATTGAAGAATGAGCTTCTTCCAGGACTAACTTTCTTAAGTTTTCAACATCAGATACTACCATCCTATCATGGTAACAGACTACCTGATCATCAGAATCATGGAAGCCATCCCGCTTCTCACTACCATATTCTGACCTGATCTGCTGAATCATAGAATCAGTCTGTTGTGCTTCTTTAATCTGCTGTCTCAGGGTTGGTTTTATGTGCATGTCAGCTAACAACCCAGCTAACAATGACACTTTAAGCTGTACATTATCTTGCCTTAAGGAGATAAACATATCTCTCTTAGAGCACACTAAGGAGTTTAGTTGTACTTTATCTAGGGTTGGTGTTGCTGATTTTCTACTTAGTGCATCAGCAACCACATTGGCCTTCCCTGGATGATAATCAATTGTACAGTCATAGTCTTTGATTAACTCCATCCAACGGTGTTGCCTCATGTTCAGCTCATGCTGAGAAAAGATGTACTTTAGGTTCTTATGGTCTGTGAAAATTTGGAATGTTTCTCCATAAAGATAATGTCTCCAGATCTTCAAGGCATGAACGACAGCAGCTAGCTCCAGATCATGTGTCGGATAATTCTCCTCATGTTTCTTAAGTTGTCGAGAAGCAAAAGAAATCACTTGCTTATCCTGCATCAACACACATCCTAAACCATTCTTAGATGCATCACAGAAGACTATATACCCCTTTCCTTTCTCAGGTAGCACCAGCACAGGTGCGAATGTTAACCTTTCCTTCAACAACTGGAAAGATTGTTGACACTTGTCATTCCAGAAAAAAGGAATCTCTTTCCTTGTCAACTTGGTCAGGGGTAAGGCTATTGAACTGAAGTTCTTAATGAACCTCCTGTAATAGCCAGCAAATCCTAGAAAACTTCTTATCTCTGTCGGTGTCTTCAGTTGTTTCCATAGTAAGACAGATTCTACCTTTTTAGGATCAACACGAATACCTGTGGAAGATATCACGTGTCCAAGAAAGGAAACCTCTGGTAACCAGAACTCACATTTGCTAAATTTAGCATACAACTTATGCTCTCTTAGCAAAATCAGAGCTTGGCGAAGATGTTGTTCATGCTGCTGAGCATCTCTACTATAGATCAGAATGTCATCTATAAATACGACAACATACTGATCCAGAAAAGGTTGAAAGATTCTATTCATGATTTCCATAAATGCAGCTGGTGCATTAGTTAGTCCAAACGACATAATTGTGAACTCATAGTGACCATACCTTGTCCTAAAGGCATACTTAGGTATGTCACCCTCTTTGATACGTAATTGATGGTATCCCGACCTCAGATCTATCTTAGAAAAGACAGTCGCACCACAAAACTGGTCAAACAAGTCATCAATCCTTGGTAGAGGATACTTGTTCTTTATGGTGACTTTGTTTAACTATCTGTAGTCAATGCATAACCGCATCAACCCATCCTTTTTCTTAACAAAAAGGACTGGAGCACCCCAGGGTGAAGTGCTCAGTCAGATAAAGCCCTTCTCAAGCAACTCTTGCAGTTGTTTCTTGAGCTCTGCCATTTCAGCAGGTGCCATCCTATATGGGGTTTGTGCTATTGGTTGCGTACCCAGGATTAGATTTATTTCAAAATCAATTTCTCAGGGCGGCGGAACACCTGGAAGTTCTTCAGGAAATACATCTTCAAATTCCCTGACTACAGGAACTCCAGAAGGATGAGAGTTTTCCATTGTGGTATCAACCACATGGGCTAAGAATGCAAGGAATCCTTGTCTCATCAGCCTATCAGCTACCATACCTGACACAATACATGTGGGAAGAATCTTTCTATCTCCCTGAAAGATCCATGTGTCACCACCATCTGTGAACACGGCTTGCTTGGAACTACAATCCAAGACAACCTTATACTTCTCTAAGGTGTCCATCCCAAGGATTATATCAAAACCCTGCATCTCAAATGGTATAAGATCCACTTGAATGTGGTGATCAGAAAAGACAAGATTGCAGGGAGAACACACTTCCTGCAATACTGCAGATTCCATCAAAGGTGTCTCTAACAGAAAGTTATCTATTCTCTGACTAACAATCATATTGCAGTCATAAATCACTTCTCGAGTGATAAAAGAGTGTGTAGCACCCGGATCTATTAACACAAATACGAAGCAGGATACAGACATATCAGAATAAAATAGTTTCATCTGACCTGTAACAACTCGTGAATTAACCACTGCCTCGGGTTGATTCATAGCATAGAATCTCGTTGTTGCCTGTTGTTGGGCTCTATTATTGGATGCAAAAGATCCTACCTGGGACACTTGTCCACGTCCTCGGGTACCACTAGAAAACTGCTTTCTCTGAGAACCTTGCTGACTTTGTCTCAGGGGTTGATTCACCACAACATTCCCCGTTGGGCAATCCCTTGCCAGATGACCTACTAGTCCACATCGATGACAAGTTCTATTCTCTTGGTGTGGTCTAGGGGGTCCAATTATTGATGTTGATGCCACACTAGGGGCTCTATTTGGAAGAAAACTACGTCCTCTACCCCTACTTAACGTCCACTGCGTCTCGATATTGAACCTCTATTGTGCTGCCGATGCAGAAAACCTAGGCTTCTTGAAACCTTCAGACCTTTGTCCATGAAACTGAGGATACACTTTCTTACTACTGGTCTGTCGCTTCTCGATCACAGACCTTTCTATTCGCCTTACGGAATCCACGAAGGTAGCAAACCTCTCCCGGTTCTCTAAAGCAGACACCGGAGTGGTTAATTCAGTGTTCATGCCCTTCTCGAACCGCCGAATTCTTTCCTCATCATTAGATGCCATGTGTGGACAGAACCGCAACAACTCCATGAACCTAGCCTCATACTCGCTAATGTTCATTGGTCCTTGCTTAATTCTTTCAAACTGGGATATCTTCTCATCTAGATACGTCTTGGGAAAGTATCTAGCGACGAATTCACGCCTGAATTCATCCCATCCAATCACAACTCCAGGTCTTTTGCCCTCCTCAATGGTCCACCAGTGGCCAACACTCCCTTTGAGGAGATATACAGCATGCCTGACCCTCTCATCATCAGGTATCATGAGGATTCTGAAGGCTTTCTCTAATTCAGTTAACCATAGGTCATCATCTGTTGGATCGGCCGTACCAGCATACTCTAAGGCTCCTACCCTCTTCAGCCTTTCAAAAGTCTTGCCGGCACCATGTCTTTCATCATGGGGTGGTGCCCTAGGTGCTGGTACTGGCATTCTATCCGTCATGTGGGTCATAGCTACCATGAGCTGCCCAAACATAGCCTGGAAGGCTGGGTTCCCCATATCAGCTGGGTTGAACTGGGGCTGTTCAGGTACAGGCTCCTCCCTGTCCTGATCTCTTGCACCTCTTCCTGGTGCAGCTACACTGCTCTCAGTAGTGTGTTCATCGTGTGATCCAGACATCTTTAGTTCTTCTTCTCCTATATGGGAAGAAGACACTATCAGATAAACTTGAAGACACTTAGAACATACTCAACTATCTTAATCCTATGTCTCTGTAGACTCAGCAAACCTAGAGCTTTGATACCACTAAATTGTGGCGACAAAACATTATTAACTAAATTAAATCAATGCGGAAGCGATCGTTAGCAGCGGAATTACCAAAAATCACTAAAAATTAAAACCATTTATCAAGAGATCCATTCACGGGAAAACTCTTTCATTTAGAACCAAAGTAAAACATTACATCCTGGTTCATATATATACATATCATGCCTCATTGCACAAAATCTCAGATCGAAGTATCAAAACACTAACTACTAGGACCCAAGAATACAGAGACGATGATAGGACTCTCTATATATACAAGACTTGACAAATAGTGTCTCCACCTGAGGATCACTACTGTCCTTGCTGTTGCTGATGTGGCTGCTATTGCTGCTCACCCACTAAAGGGTTTCTTCTTCCCCGGCATCTACCTAAAACGTTGAATCCCACGGGGGTGAGACAATTGAAAATTGTCCCAGTGAGAGATATAACTCTCCGCCAGAAACATTGTTATTGCTGATAATAGAATAACACTAAGCAGTAGAACTATAGTTATTCAACAGCAGGTAAATCATTGAATAAGATATGTAGAGCAGTATTCTCTATGCATTCATTTCAATTATAACTTGATTAAGCAGCAAGTCATTCATTTAATAAGGAATATGAAGAACATGTATATCATCTATCCAACTATGATATATTAGACCATGTATCATCAACCATTGATTCTCGCAATTCAACCCTAAGCAAATATGCTACACGGCTGATTACGTTTTACAATCATACTTATGATTATGCCCTGAAGATATGAGATATACCGCTCAAGCTCCAATCGACCATGATTTCGTAAAGCATCGGTACAACACAAGGTCAATGGAAGAGCCGAATTCCATGACCTCATCTATCTCGATCAGTACGAGACTACTTTGGTAGAGACATCATGTGTCAGACTGCAATTAGCTTACTTGGGTATATTGGCATCCTTGCTATAGAGTTATAGCCCGTAACATATACTCTCTTCAGGGTTATGGCCCGTAGCCAATGCCTGGTTATTATATTGGGGAGTTATGGCCCGCAGCCATACTCTTATTGGGTTATGGTCCAAAACGAATCCCGTACATAGGACATAGCCCGTAGCCATTCCTATGGGGCATAAGGATATATTTTCCCAATTACCCCCACATATTCAAAAATATGTGTTCTGAGTAAAACTCATTTCACCATTCAGCAAATTCTGACGCTGATAGATCTGTGGTTAGGGCAACTACATTATATGGTATTACTTGATTAATTAAGTACATTAACATATTCTTTTAGCATCAACCAAGTTTCCAAACATAACTTAATAAGACATTTGCTACAAAGAAAACATGTACTTTTTCCATTAATCACTTCTCAGTCTTTATAAGACATTGGGATCTCAGTCCCTCATTTCAATACTGGGAATTATCATTCCTTTGCAACTCAATGCCATAATCATATGGTCCTGGGTATTCAAACCCTTAGCTCATCATTGAGCATTATTACCACTTTTTCAGGTAACTATCACCTTCAGGTCATCTGACCAAGGTAAATATGATGCTTGTTACATAAGCATCTCACATGGCACTTAAGGCCCATTACCTCTCTTATTACCTCATACTAGGCAATAAGGTATAGCATGGCGCATAAGGCCCAATAAACAATTTCAATACATAAAATGTCATGGCTCATACCTGGAAATGTTCATCATCACATCATACATGCATGGTTAGTACAGATGATAATACAACAATTTCATATCAGCACCATGCAAAACAATATATAACCTCATTATTCAAGGGTAACACCACTATTCCCTTACCAGGGTTAGGGTTTCCCGTTTCTTATCAATCAGGGTTACTCATTCCCTATGCTCAGTCAGGACCAATGACTTATCATTTCATTGTCCAAGAGTAGAGTTCATGTTATATGGTATAACCCAAAATTAGGGTTTCACATGCCTTCACCCTATTTTAGAATTAGGGTTTACTGTTCACATTACATCACCCTAGATTAGGGTTTAGATTCAATAACCCACAATTAGGGTTTACTATTCATCCTAATTAGGGTTTATCATCAAAATATCCTAAATTTGGGTTATTCATGTCATCACTCTAAATTCATATCACATCATCCTCCTAGTTTAGGGTTTTACTCAAACTTGCCCTAAATTAGGGTTTGAGTTCATTAATCAACTTGATTAGGGTTTTATGATCTCTTTATCAAGGATCATGCCCTAATTGTATATCACATCACTTTGAATGTTTACGATTAATTGCTACATGATTATCATTCATGTATACATCTTTCTCTCTCATCCTACTAAGGATGTTCACTACTAAATTCTTAATTACATTGAGCCTATTCTTCATTTCAATACATGCATTTAGGGTTAACATGATGTATTGAACTATTACATCATTATACACTAATGATTAGTCCCACTAAGGGTATCTTTCATCTAAGTACATCATGTCTCCATATGGTTTAATCAATTGAACCTTCAATTATATGAGGTATTCAAATAGATTGACCAACTAAACCTTCAATCACATTAAGTGATCAATTGGATTAACCCATTGAATTTTTAATTACATTAGGTATCCAATTGGATTGACCCTATTGGACATTCAATTAAATGAGATATCCAAATGGATCAACCATGTTGATCTTTAAAATATCTGATTTCATAAGCCCTAAACAATCTTGGTTCTCATAATTCAATTGATAGAAAACCATTTGAGCAAATTGTTCTTGAAATCGATTAAACAAAACATGTGTTGAAACCGTTTGCACTTTGGGTCTCCAAACGGTTTGAGACCGTTTGGTCCCAAACGGTCTTGAGACCATTTGGACTCAAATGGTTTTGAGACCATTTGGGCTCAAATGGTCTTAAGACCATTTGGTCCAAACCATCTCAAAACTGAATGGACCAAAAAGTCCTTTCAACACCTACACGATTCATGATTCAAATGGATGAACCAATATCAATTGAATCCCTGATTTCTCTATCACTTGAACAATTGAATCAACCTTCAATTATACCATCAAATATGGATTTGAACCCAATTGATCTAGGATTTCTACTCAAGAACCTTCAATTAGGGTTTTGAAATTGAGTAACCATCAATGTTCAACATTGTGGAACTGATTCAATTGAAAACCATGAGTTATCATCCAATTATGAAATGACCTGACCTCAAACGGTCTCGAGGTCATTTGTATGACCTCCAACTGGTCTTGAGACCGTTTTCCCCATCCTATCCTTGGAGTTTGTGAAATTCCATTAAGGTTTAGATCATTAGATTGATCATCAATTAAGCACTCAATTGCATTTCAATTTGGTATCTTTAGACCTTCAATTACTCAACCATACTTTACCCTAGACCTCCAAATGGTCTTGGGTGACCTCCAAATGGTCTTGGGTGACCTCCAAACGGTCTTGAGACCGTTTGGGTGATCCCCAAATGGTCTTGAGACCATTTGGGCTCAATCAACCCAAAACATCAACTCATTCCAATGCAAAATCAGCACTTAGCCGATTTGGGTTAATACCATATCTTTGGATCTTCAAACACTTAACCATATCCAACCCTAGACCTCCAAATGGTCTTGAGACCGTTTGGACTCAATCACCCAAAAATCTAAGTTAACCAAATTGAATTTCAGCACTTAACCTGATTAGGGTTTGCTAATTGATTAACCTTCAACTGATGAACCCATTGGAATTAATCAATCAAAGTTGGTGAGTCATTAACCACAACAATTAGCATCAACTTTTTCAAATGGTCAATTTTGGTCAACCCTCCCAAACAGTTTGAAACCGTTTGGTTTCAAACGGTTTGATGAAATAGTTTGCTTTCAAACAGTTTGGTTAAAACCGCATGAGCAACTTGATGAAACCGATTGGAATAGGGATTTCTTGGAAAGGTGTCTAGGATGATGTCATCATCATCTACCTTCGTCCCTGCAACTTCTAATGCATCTTATTTCATGGATTTACCAATTACAACAAGCAATTAATCAAAAAGATGAAGAAATCAACGAAATTGCAAGATTGATATTTAAATAACAATGTAGAAGGGTTCAAGTTATAAAACCCACCTTCAAATCTGATCCCAAGCTCCAAGATTCACGGCTCCAATGGTGTTTGAAGCTCTAGCAACCTCCCAAGGTCTTTTCTCAAGCTTTTGGAGTGAAAGGATCAGCTAGGGTTGAAGATGGAGTGAAGAAATGAAGGAATCATGTATTGTTTTATGATTTTCACCATGAAATCATGAAGAATGAAGGTCAAA
This sequence comes from Alisma plantago-aquatica, assembly GCA_963693085.1. Lineage (NCBI taxonomy): Eukaryota > Viridiplantae > Streptophyta > Magnoliopsida > Alismatales > Alismataceae > Alisma > Alisma plantago-aquatica. Next base: position 414,122,243 of record OY856414.1, read on the forward strand.
GGCTTACCAACAGGTTGGGGACGTTCTCCCTGCTCTTCTTAGCTCTCTTGGTCGATTTTGCAAGCAAGGGGAAGAAAGGAATCGAAAAAAACCCTTAGGTGGGTTGGAAAAGGCTATTTTATAAGAAAATTGATGAAAGAGAAAAATGTTTTATTAAAAATAAATTAATTCCAAAAATGGTACCACCTCTTCCTCCTTGGTTTTCTTGCATACAAAGTCAACTCAAAGCCACCGAACTCCCTTCCATTATCCATGGATTAAGGGAAAAGAAATTAAGCACCTCAATCCATTATAATATCAATATGTCTTTTTGAGTGGGAATTCTTTTCTTTATAATAACGTGAGTGGAATTTCACCTACTTAAGATATTTTCGATCCTTGTAAAGCTCAAGGAAGGTCACACATACATCTGAATTCCACCATTTTAATTTTGGTTGAAGGCCTTTCAATTGTTTTATTTATTTTTGCATTAATATATCCATTATACTTAAATCTTGATTATTTTAATATCAAGATTCTCTCTCCTTCAACTTAATTCAAATGAGGTGCCCCTCTCATTTTCTTTGCTCCATATGATTCCAAGAAACATTAGGGACCTTTTTGAAGTGGTAAATCACATATTTCACCCTAGATTTTGGGTAAATTGCACTTTACACAAAAATTAGGTTATAATGCACAAACATTGCTTTACCAACTTTTTCTTGGTATTCGGGCTATCACATGCCATACCTTTTGCATCATATTCACTCTCATGATTCTTCAACACATGAGGAATATGTTATCATTCACAATTTGCAATTAAACCCCTCAACTTGGGTAATTTGCACTTTAGTCCAAAACAAGCAAAATATTGATTTCAACAATATTCAAAAAGGACTAAAATTGTAATATAAGTTCCTCTTGAGCCCTAATTGTTTTTCAAAGATAAAAGCATGCATGTAATTACTCTCATTATGCAAAACACCTAGGGTTACTTCATAACCCGGGCCAGGGATGTTACATTATATAGGTGTGGCTAGCGTGGCAGACGGCTCTTAGAGCCTGACTTCCAAATGATTTGGGAACTTTCTAAAATCTTCTCAAAAACTAAGCAAACCAGGGTTATTTGAGTTCGGAACTACCTCCCCAACTTGATGGGAGAGTTTAAGTCTATCCAGACTGATCACCTGAGAGAAAATTAGAGAAGGAAAGGAGGCTTTACTATTTACGGATTTGCCTCAACTGTTTTGAGTTAGAAGATGGCCTACCAGCCATCGATCAGTGATCTAAGGGCTACCAAAATGCACGTCACAAAATCCGTGAAAATCCTTTTCCAAAAAGGAAAATCTGTGTGACATTTAATACATTGCTTTCTTATCCCTCTCACCTTAGGAATTCTTACAAAATTCATATCTCCTAAACCACTTACCCATTTGATCCTAAATTTTAGATGAAAGTCCATAATGACTTAAACTACTTGTTTACCAATATTGGGTCTCAAATATGAACACATGAGAGACTTTTATTCATATGCAAGTTATCACATATTAAGGCATATTTTATGCATATTTTCTCTCTCTTATTATTTTATATTCCTTATTTGGATTCCTTTTTCTCATAGAAACCTTGTGGATTTGAAATCTCATCATGATGAATCAATCACACATATTTCCACATATTTCCCATATTTTCATTATTATCTCAATTCTCTTCCTTATTTATGCATTATTTGATTTCCTTCAATTTTCTTTCCCTTTTTAATATCTTAGACTCATTAACACATTATGATCCATGAAATCACATGCACAAAGGAAATATTGCAAAGGAATTCCATTCAATACACATAAATCATACAATTCCCATGATAATACATTTATTAGAGAAATTGCATCTCAAACCATATGAAACCAAAAATTGGGGTTGTAACATCCTTCCCCTCTTATAGGAATTTTTCCCTCAAAATTCCCCCAAACATACAAACAATAAGGATAAGACTTTCCTATGTCCATCATTGGCTCCCATGTGGCTTCATCCTCTCCACAGTTCTTCCAAGGAACCTTTATCATCTTATATTCTTACATCTAAATTCTTTCACATTGATATCTAGAATTCTCACAAGTGACTAAGGATACGACAGCCTCCCTTAAATCTTACTAGGTTCATTGCTCAGCACATGGCTCAGGTACATCACATAGTGCTCTAGATCGCACATATGGAACACATCGTACATCATATTATCCTAAGGGGGTAAGGCTAAACATAAGCAACTCCACCAATCCATCTCAAATTGACCCATGTATCGGGGACTCATCTTTCTTAGCTACAGCTCAGAGGGGTCAGGTTTCATAACACATATCCACTCACAGTGAACTGCATGTCAGTGTGCTTCACATCAGTGTGTGACTCATATCGATCCTGGGCTTCCTCAACCATTGCTCGATCAAAGTGACTTCATCTGCGTACATTGTGGTTTCTCTGACCTTTACAAGGTCCTCTCATTGACATCATCCTAGTGAAGTGGTGACTGAGACGGCCTCCCATACAGAGCTTCATACATCCCAATACTTGCTGTGGTGGCTATCATAACAAGCAAACTCTGCTAGGGGTAGAAACTGCTCCTACGAATCACCCTGAATGAGCATATGTGCTCTCATCAGACACTCTAAAGTCTGGATCATACTCTCTTGATTGTTCATCAGTCACGGGTGATATGTTGTACTCAACTTAAATCTAGCACCAAGTTCTTCATGTACCAACTTCCACCCCATGAAAGTGAACTTGAGGTCATGCTCAAGATATTGAACTCTGATCATGATGTAGTTGAACTATCTCTCTCTCATATATATATAGTTTGACCAGATAGGTCACACTGGCAGTTCTCTCTCTTAGGTAGGGGATTAGGTCAACTTGATAAGGTGATCTACCATAACCCATATTGCATCATGACCTTTCCTGGTCTAGGGGAGTCCCACCACAAAGTCCATGGTGATCTAATCCCATTCCCTCTCGGGGATTTCTCATTATCTATAGAAATCCACTGAGTTACTGGTGTTCAGCCTTCACCCTCTGGCATGTATGGCATCTAGCCACATGCACCTCTATATCCTGCCTCATTCCAAGCCTTCAAGGTATGACTGCAAACCCTAACCATCTTGGTAGTACCAAGGTGTACACTGTACTTAGAAGCATGAGCTTCTAGCACAACATTGTTCTCCCAGGATGAATCCTCAGAAACCCTAAAATACTCTAATAGCGGATTTCACCACCTACATTTCCTGATAGGTGTGTTTGAGGTTCTTATAACAACCCTTTTATCTCATCAAGCCCTAGGCTGGCTAACTGAGCAAACACCAACTTGACCAATGGGTCCAATTGTATCTGAAAGTTAGCCACATAGGTCTAGTCTTCTAACGACCATATGGTTCACCTAGAAACCGCTTCCAACCTCTCTACTGGCTATACCAGACAACTGTATACCTAAGCTGTATCTCGGCTAAGAGTATTTGTTACCACATAAGATTCCTTGCATGCTAGGTTATGGTGAAGACATAGACCCCCATATACTCCACTCATCTTCCTCATCTCGGGTTTAGGTCTAACTGAGTCAAGAAAACTTTGAGCTCAACATCTCAGTTATCAAACCCAAACTTGTGACTCATAGATTCCACACTACTTCCAGAGAGGTACGTCCTCATATTACCTATGTTCTGTTTGTGTTTTGAACCATCTATCCCATGTACTTTCAAAAAGTGTGGTACATCTTCCATCCTCGACCATCGTAGAAGGGTTTCAACTCATATCACCTTTATCCTTAGTATATGGCATGTGTTTTATCCTATCTCTCACACCCATGACAAGATGAAATAGGCATTTGGCTAAAGTCCAAATATAGATTTCATCCTGTTCCAAGAGTAGAGATGGTGCATCACACATCGCCATCACTCTTTCCAATCTAAGTTGAAACATATTTCACATAACTCCTCACCATGAACATCTCCATTATGGGTCTACACCCATGGGAAGACTTTTCCCATCACCTTGGATCTTAACATCTCTCTTATGTACAATCCTTAGTCATTACATCAAGGTCCCTAGGGTGCCAGTACTTTTGGGGTGATCTGATCCTTATGAATCTAAGGAGTGCCTCTCACTTTTACCCCTTAGGCCTCATGAACTCATGAAGGTGGCCAACCTCATAACCCATGGACCTCAGACAAAGGTAGTTGTTACCTCCCGACCCTATGGTCTTGTGCATTTAGGGAACAAACAACTCCTACTCCCATCAATCGTATCCCTACTTGACCTTAGTGTTGACATAGGATTCTATTGTAGCTCGTGGTTTCTGTGTTGATACTCAAGCACATCTCATCCTTGAATCCTCACCTGAAACTCCATCCTCTCTCTAGCCATTTAGGGCTATCTTTGCATCACTCATAGGAATCATGGCGAACTACCTATCTCAGTCTGGCCCCATACAAGTTACCTCCATGGCAGCATATCATCATGCCCTCTTAGAGATGGTCACACATGGGTTCATAGATTCATGTTCATACTATGTGCTCTTACACTTAGCTAATCAAGCCATTATAAGTGACCTCTTTAGGTTACCTCAAACCTAAACAAAAGTTGGTACTCACCCTACATGAAGGGTCCCTTCCCAGGATGGGAGAAAACTATCTCTTGATACTAGCCAAGGTCACAAAACGTTCTTATCTCCAAGGTTCACATCATCATGTATATGCTTAGCCCTATCATACTACCTACTCTCATGACTACCAAGAAGACAACTTATTAAACCATTCTAAGTTCATGGGTATGTCATACTTATTCCTTATTCCTGAAGTTGAACCAATATCATACATGCATATGTCATCAACCTATGTGAGGGGTTCATCAAACAAACAACTCCTTTAAAGTGAGGTTTCCTTTTGCTATAAAACATGGGGATGTCATGCTCAATTCCTATTAACTCAATCAGTCTCGTGAGCATAATGTGCACCACGTAATGCTACTTCCCCTCTTTGGTCTAGGAACCCCAGGTTCACCTCTTATGTATCAGATGTCTAACTGCATGCTTAGTTGTTCAACCATGCACCAAACCTATACTAGATAGGGCATATACATCCTAACAGTCTTCCACGTAAATAGCCTTTAGAGTCCTACACTAGGACTACCAACTGGGTGTGAGGCCTCACAATTTTCTATCATACCATACCTCTTTAGGGTCTTGGAACTCTCCTACCTACACCTAAAAGGTAGGCACTTATATTATCTATATGTTCATTCATGAAGCCTCTTTCTCGTTCTAGGGTTTGGTTCCTCTATAGTCAACCAAGGTGTGACAAGCCTCTAAGGATCATGCATGAGGCAACCACATCTATCTACTTAGGGTTGTCTAAACCAGGTCATGTCATACCCAACTTCTCATGATTCCTCATGTCTCAAAGTCAAGGTCTCCAACCTTCTTCATTGGGTCTTGCCCTCTCTCTAGAGCTAACCCTACAACTGGTCCTACCACTGGAGGTTCTCTCCCAAAATATGGGTCAAACTCTTAAGGCTACATGTCTACACCTACCTGGGTGAAACGTAGTATCAAGACCTCTGTCCAACCAAGATCATCCAAACCTATGTATGCACATCTCATGAACATCAGGAATAACCCTTCCTATCTAGGTCTACAACCTACTGTCATCCTTCCTGTCGTTCTCTTCTACGTAGGTGCATGCCTCTTTTATACTCATATATATCTGTTAGGGTCCCTATACGGTTATCACTAACCTCCTCAATGAGGGAGCAATCCATCACCCTCAATAGGCACGACCACCCAATGTTAGGTCATAAAAAGGCAATAGGTCAAACAACCTCACATAGCTCATGCTTCTCATGGGTACTCAAAACCATTATGTAACGCATGCATGTCAAACCCACATGCGTGTATGCATTGTCAACTATGATATCCAACTCATTGTATCTTCTCTTTCTCTATCCACAACTTAAGGTTTTGGGCTGAGCATCATCCTTAGAGGATGTGCCAGGTCTCTTCCTCTTCCTGGATGCTTCTTCCTCCAAGGATAACTCTCTCCTCATCTTCCTACCTGAAGGTCTAACCTCAACATTCTCCTGAGGGCATGACAACATAGGCCATGCAACCTAAGCATGTAACTGAACTAGTCTGAGTTTCTAATTATCAAAATTTATGTCCATGGCATCTTTCTTACATGCTTTTCATTATTCGGTGGAGGATTCCTTCATCCTTATTACTCTTAACCCCAAAACTCAAGAGGGTGGTGGAGAGAGAGAAACCCTAATCTCTTAAAGGTATTCAATGAACGGGGTAGAGAAGGGACAAAGACAGATGAGAGAAGACCAAGAGGTATCTTATTTCGAGTCAAATCCTCTACTTTCGGTCACGCAGTCACATAGAATCTGGGAGTCCTCATAAACCAACTAGTGAGGCAGAGGAAAATCTTGCCAGCCCCCAGATCGTGATCCTTTTCTAGACACCTCCATCATTAGAAAATCCTCTAATAACTCCCTTGGGTTCTAAAGAGTTTGTAAAATTTAATAATTATTAGAGATTAAATGGAAAACCATGCTTTAATACCAAATGTAATGACCCCACTTCCCGGTAACCCCTAATTAATGAAGACTAAAAAGTCAAACCCGCTATCCTAAAATAGGATCAATGGTTTTGCAAATATCAAAAATAATTATAAATTCTACCAAAGACTAAGCTAAAAATAGGATAAAAATTTACCTTTCACATACCTTTCAAAAAAATAGGAATCTGGAACTTCTACCCACTATATAGTTCTATCTAACTAAATTCTCCTTTATGATTTAACTTTATTCTTCACAAGTTCCACTTTACTGTTTATCCAATTTCAGATATTCCTACAAATGCCGACAAACAAAATGTCAGTCAGTATAATGAATTATACTAGTATGTGGAGGAACCAAAATCTTGCATCTACTTGTAACAACATAATGCAATCAAATTATTGCTTAACAGATCAAACTTTACGTATTAAACAAAACTACTCAATCCCTACATATCCTTGCCTCAGTGATGCCCCTACAATGAACATGGACACTACCTCTCGCATGTGGTAGATCTCTAATAACCCCCCATGATCCTACCTTACAGGTAGATCGCTACATAGGACTGTGTAGTCGTATGGTCCTACCCAAGACTAGACCAACACATCGACTCATGATAAACTAATGATCCTACCTCAAGGGTAGACCTGTACTAGGTCATCCATCTCATCATCATCAAAGCTACAGGGGAGGACTAGAATCTGAGCTAGTCATGCACATCTATTTATGGTGATAGCCTTAGTCACTTTATAGTTGCATGAAATAAATGTCAACCAAGTAGTAAATTTCAAGCAATCGGTAAAACTTCAGAAATCACCGTGAAACTAGAGCAATTAGTCATAAGTGTAATCACATACCTGATTATGAGTCAAGATAAGCAAGATACCCAAGCAAGATAAGCAACCAATCAAGCTATCTTGATCTTGAAAATATGTGTAACACCTGATTATGACATACTCATCATGAACTTCCTTTATTGACTTGGAAATCCCTCCTAGGGTTTCTAGGTTGAATTAGGGTTTCTTTAGATCTATTTACGACTTTCCTCTTTTATGTCCACAAAACCCTAAAAAATAGTTCTAGGTTCAAAACCCTAATTATCCACCTATTCGCATTAAAGACTTATTTCCATAAATTTGGCTTAGGACTAACTTAATATCATGTTATCCAAAGGATCTCAAAATATATCCCATTAAAAACCATTAACACCTAGATTAGGGTTTTTAAGCCCATTAATGCATATCAACTCATAAAAACCCTAAATTAGGTTATTAAACACATGGATCTTCTACCTAGACATCAAAATGTCTTTTTATTAACAACAGGTTAATACGTCATTGATTATCCATTTTACTCATCTCAATTCCTTAGAGTCATCAATTTAGGGTTTTTCCTCATTATAAAGTATTAAGGTTAGCAACTTTAATCACTTTTTGAATTGTGAATAGATTCATGCTTCAAATGTATTTTTATTGAATTACTCAAGTTCTCATGAAAATTCATATATTACATGTCTTAATCTGAGTTACCATTAATTTTCTAGGAAATAAACAAGGTAAGCAATAACTGGCCAATAGGATGTTGACACATCAGTGGAAAATACCTTAGATTTTAGGTCAGCACCGACCTCATTTTAAGGGGTAAAGACACTTTTACCCTTTGTTTCCTTCACCAACGCTAGGGGCAAGGAGGTCTTTTCCTCCTTTCTCATCATCTACCTTGCGAAGGCTTGCCTCCCATGAGAAGTGCCCCACCACGGTCAACCAGGTCATTGATTCTGGGCTCTAGGGCGTTGGAGGCCATGCTAAGGCGGCCATAGCCACGAAGTCATATGCAAGTTATCACTTATTAAGGCGTATTTTATGCATATTTTCTCTCTCTTATTATTTTATATTCCTTATTTGGATTCATTTTTCCCATAGAAACCTTATGGTTTTGAAATGTCATCCATGATGAGTCAATCACACATCTTTCCACATATTTCCCATATTTTCATTATTATCTCAATTCCCTTTCTTATTTATGCATTATTTGATTTCCTTCATTTTCTTTCTCTTTTTAATATCTTGGACTCATTAACACATTATTATCCATGAAATCACATGCACAAAGGAAATATTGCAAAGGAAATCCAATCAATACACATAAATCATACAATTCCCATGATAATACATTTATTAGAGAACTTGCATCTCAAACCATATGAACCCAAAAATTGGGGTTGTAACAGTTTTGGTGTCAGAGGTGACCGTTAATTGTTGGTTCATTAGACCACATATCAAGGCTAATATAAGAAGGAAAAAAAACTATAGCTAATAACTTACCAACAATGCCTAAATGTGGGTGTTATCAACAATTAATACAAAAGTTGTTCTTCAATAGTAACATTGCAAACACCCAACCTCTCAAACACCCCCTCTTTAGTAGACTATGGTCATCACTCAAAAGTAGGGATACCATCTTCACAATAAACTCTCTAACATAAATGGTTTGGGCCATTTGCAGATATATTTTCTGCCAATTCCCCATTCCATCGATCCACCATCAACAATAGGACCATATCAAAATTCTCTATATGGTTGGATGAGTACTAATGGAAATTCCCAGTTCCAATTGCCATCACAAAGCCAGTCTCTCTAGGAATTATATTTCTTTTAGACCTGAAGATACTACTTCATCAAAACCATCACATAATTCTCAAAAAATGGTAGACATAGAAAGAATTGAGATAGAGAAACCTCTTACGAGATAAGTCAGTGAAAAAACAAAAATTACTAATTTTCCTCCCACGTAGGAATCATATACTACAATATATCTGAGGAAGAACACTCTTCACCATAAAGTTTCAGAAGTGTAAACTTAAAACTTTAAATTTTATAGAGCATGAATATAATTGCATTCACTTTGGTCAAAGTTGGGGTAAGACTCTAGATAATATATCTCACTAATATACTCATTTTTATTATCCTTGTGGCATACAACTCGCGAAAACATAATTAACTATTGCGGAAGCGTTCATTAAGCAGCGGATTACCAAAAATCAATAAAAATTAAAACCTTTTTATCAAGAGATCCATCAAGTAAAAACTTTCTCACATAGAACAAAAGTAACACATTTACATTCTGTTTGAAGGTACATATTTTATATCATCTCTTTCTGAGAATTACAAGCATTAACTGTCCCGTCAAGCTAAACACAGGCAGTTCAAAATCTTGAAGCATTGAACCAAAATCTCGAAAGCACAAACTACTACTCTGAGGACTTGAGAGTACAGAGACGACACATAGGACTCTATATACATCTATGCAAGACATAACAGCCAGTGTCTCCACCTGAGACTTCACTGTTTTCCCTGCTGCTGCTACTGTCCTTCTCTTACTGAAGGGTTTCTGTCTCCTTGTCTGTGACCACCTAAAAATGTAGTTCCCACGGGGGTGAGACAATTATAAAAATTGCCCCAGTGAGAGATATAACTCTCTGCCAGTAACATTATTATTGTAGCTTAAGAAGTTACATATGAAAAGAGGAATCATATTTGTTTGACAGTAGTTACTTCAATGTCTAACAGATTAGAATATTAATCTTATTCAACATTGCAGCTATAACTTGAAAGAGCAACATATCACATATCCATTAAGGAATATGAAGAACATGTATAACATTTATCCATTACAGAATCATTATCACAGCATTAACTCTCTTCAGGCTTAGATCATATATTTAAAGCCTGGAATTGTCATTGTGGAGTCATGGCCCGTAGCCATGCTCTTTTCACAAGGTGTTGGGATCTTAATCCCTCAACTCACCAAGTACATTTCCTCTTTTTAACAGGTTCGTCATCATGAATATAGCATTTGGGTAATTGAACCCATAACTCACCATAGGATACTTATTACCACTTGTTAGGTAACTTTTACCTTCCGATCATCTGACCAAGGTAAATATGATGCTTGTTACATAAGCATCTCTCATGGCACTTAAGGCCCATTACTTCTCTTATTACCTCATACTAGGCAATAAGGTATAGTATGGCACATAAGGCCCAATAAACAATTTCAATACATAAAATGTCATAGCTCATACCTGGCTATGTTTTTCATCACATCATACATGCATGGTTAGTACAGATGATAATACATCAATTTCATATCAGCACCATGTAAAACAATATATAATCTCATTATTCAAGGGTAACACCACTATTCCCTTACCAGGGTTAGGGTTTCCCATTTCTTATCAATCAGGGTTACTCATTCCCTATGCTCAGTCAGGACCAATGACTTATCATTTCATTGTCCAAGATTAGAGTTCATGTTATATAGTATAACCCAAAATTAGGGTTTCACATGCCTTCACCCTATTTTAGAATTAGGGTTTACTGTTCACATTACATCACCCTAGATTAGGGTGTATATTCAATAACCCACAATTAGGGTTTACTATTCATCCTAATTAGGGTTTATCATCAAAATACCCTGAATTAGGGTTACTCATGTCATCACCCTAAATTCATATCACATCATCCTCCTAGTTTAGGGTTTTACTCAAACTTGCCCTAAATTAGGGTTTGAGTTCATTAATCAACTCAATTAGGGTTTTATGATCTCTTTATCAAGGATCATGCCCTAATTGTACATCACAACACTTTGAATGTTTAGGCTTAATTGCTACATGATTATCGTTCATGTATACATCTTTCTCTCTCATCCTACTCAGGATGTTCACTACTCAATTCTTGATTATATTGAGCCTATTCTTCATTCAAATACATGCATTTAGGGTTAACATGATGTATTGAACTATTACATCAATATTCATTAATGATCAATCCCACTAAGGGTACCTTTAATCTAAGTACATCATGTCTCCATATGTTTTATTCAATTGAACCTTCAATTATATGAGGTAATCAAATAGATTGACCAACTGAACCTTCAATCACATTAAGTGATCAATTGGATTAACCCATTGAATCTTCAATTGCATTAGGTATCCAATTGGATTGACCTTATTGGAACTTCAGTCAAATTAGATGTCCAAATGGATCAACAATGTTGATCTTCAAAAAGATCTGATTTCATAAGCCCTAAACAATCTTGGTTCTCATAATTCAGTTGATAGAAAACCATTGAGAAAATTGTTCTTGAAACTGATTAGACAAAACATGTGTTGAAACCGTTTGCACTTTGGGTCTCCAAATGGTTTGAGACTGTTTGCTCCCAAACGGTCTTGAGACCATTTGGACTCAAATGGTCTTGAGACCATTTGGGATCAAATGGTCTTGAGACCGTTTGGGCTCAAACGGTCTTAAGACCGTTTGGTCCAAACCATCTCAAAACCGAATCGACCAAAAAGTCCTTTCAACACTTGCACGATCCTTGATTCCAATGAATGAACCAATATCAATTGAATCCCTGATTTCTTTATCACTTAAACAATTGAATCAAGCTTCAATTATACCATCAAATAGGGTTTTGAACCTAATTGATCTAGGATTTCTACTCAAGAACATTCAATTAGGGTTTTGAAATCGAGTAACCATCAATGTTCAACATTGTGGAACTAATTCAATTGAAAACCATGAGTTATCATCCAATTATGAAATGACCTGACCTCAAACGGTCTTGAGGTCGTTTGGATGACATCCAAATGGTCTCGAGACCATTTGCCTCATCCTAACCTTGGATTTTGTGAAATTCCATTAGGGTTTAGGTCATTAGTTTGATCATCAAATCAGCACTCAATTGCATTTTCATTTGGTATCTTTAGACCTTCAATTACTCAACCGTACTTAACCAAAGACCTCCAAATGGTCTTGGGTGACCTCCAAACGGTCTTGAGACCGTTTGGGCTCAATCAACCCAAAACATCAACTCATTCCAATGCAAAATCAGCACTTAGCCGATTAGGGTTAATACCATAACTTTGGATCTTCAAACACTTAACCATATCCAACCCTAGACCTCCAAACGGTCTTGGGTGACCTCCAAACGGTCTTGAGACCGTTTGGGTAATCCCCAAATGGTTTTGAAACCGTTTGGGCTAATCAACCCAAAAAGTCATATCAATCAAGTTGAAAATCAGCACTTAATCCAATTAGGATTTGCCTAATTGATTAACCTTCAACTCATGATTACTTTGGAATTAATCCATAAAATTTGGTGTTTTATCACCCAACATCATTATTAACAGGAATCTCAAATGGCCAACCCTTGGTCAACTCCATCAAATGGTTTTGAAACCGTTTGGTGAAACTGTTTGCTTCTAAACGGTTTGAAACCGTTTGCTCCCAAACGGTTTGGGAAACTGTTTGAGCAACTCCATGAAACCGTTTGGCTTTGATATTTGGTGAGGTGCTTGCTTAAGATGATTTCATCATCATCAAGCTCTAAACCCACGAAACCTGCTGTGGTTTCCATGGAAATTTCATTCATCAACCAAATCTATTATTGTAAATGTAGAAAAGATCATTATTTGATATGGAATTGAATGCAATAGCAAAGTTAAAGGTTCAAGTTATAAAACCCGCCTCCAATTGAGATCCAAAGCTCCAAGATCACGCCAACAATGGTGTATGAAGCTTTTGCAACTCCCCCTAGGCTAGTCCTCAAGCTTTTGGATGAAAAAGTTGGCTAGGGTTGAAGAGGAGATCGAAATAATAAGAAATCAATGATTTATTTTCGATTTCCACCATGGAATCAAGGAGAACGAAGGTCAAGGACTTACCAACAGGTTGGGAATCGTTCTCCTGGTCCTCCCTAGATCCTTGGTCGTTTTTATAGCAAGGGGAAAGAAAGGGATCCGAAAAAGCCTTTGTTTTGGCTTGGAAAAGGTACTTTTATAAGAAAAATGATGAGAGAGAAAATCTCTTATAAAAGTCTATTAATTCCAAAAATGGTACCACCTCTTCCTCCTTGGTTTTCTTGTGTACAAAGGCAACTCAAAGCCACTGAACTCCCTTCCATTATCCATGGATTAAGGGAAAAGAAAATAAGCACCTCAATCATTATAATATCAATATATATTTTTGAGTGGAAATTCTTTTCCTTATAATAAGGTGAGTGGAATTTCACCTACTTATGATATTTTCGATCCTTGTAAAGCTCGAGGACGGTCACACATATACATCTGAATTCCACCATTTTAATTTTGGTTGAAGGCCCTTCAATTAATACATTCATTTTTGCCCTAAATTGAATTAGGGTTTCAATTAGGATTAAATCTTGATTATTTTAATAGCAAGATTCTCTCTCCTCCAACTTAATTCAAATGAGGTTCCCCTCTCATTTTCTTTGCTCTACATGATGCCAAGAAACATTAGGGACCTTATTGAAGTGGTGATTTGCATATTGAACCCTAGGTTTTGGGTAAATTGCACATTATACCAAAACTAGGTTTTAATGCACAAGGACTGCTTTACAAGCTTAATCTTGGTGCCCAAGCTTGTGGGAACCATACCACTACATCACATTCATTCTTATGATGTATTAACATCAGAGGAACATCTTATCATGCAACATTTTCAATTTAACCCCTCAACTTGGGTAATTTGCACTTTAGTCCAAAATTAACAAAACAATGTTTCAACATTGTTCAAACATGACCAAAATTGAAACATAAGTTTCTCATGAGCCCTAATTACTTCTCCCAAGATAAGATTAAGCATCTACTCAATATTATTAGGAAGATACTATCAGATAAACTGGAGGACACTTAGAACAGACTCTACAACCTTAGTCATATGTCTCTGTAGACTCAGCGAACCTAGAGCTCTGATACCACTAAATTGTGGCATACAACTCGTGAAAACATAATTAACTATTGCGGAAGCGTTCATTAAGCAGCGAATTACCAAAAATCACTAAAAATTAAAACATTTTTATCAAGAGATCCATCAAGTAAAAACATTCTCACATAGAACAAAAGTAACACATTTACATTCTGTTCGAAGGTACATATTCTGTATCATCTCTTTCTGAGAATTACAAGCATTAGCTATCCTGTCAAGCTAAACACAGGCAGTTCAAAATCTTGAAGCATTGAACCAAAATCTCGAAAGCACAAAATGCTACTCTGAGGACCTGAGAGTACAAATACGACACATAGGATTCTATATACATCTATGCAAGACATAACAGCCAGTGTCTCCACCTGAGACTTCACTGTTGTCCCTACTGCTGTTGTTGTCCTTCTCTTACTGAAGGGTTTCTGTCTCCTTGTCCGCGACCACCTAAAAATGTAGTTCCCACGGGGGTGAGACAATTATAAAAATTTCCCCAGTGAGAGATATTACTCTCTGCCACTAACATTATTATTGCAGCTTAAGAAGTTACATATGAAAAGAGGAATCATATTTGTTTGACAGAAGTTACTTCAATGTCTAACAGATTAGAATATTAATCTTATTCAACATTGCAGTTATAACTTGAAAGAGCAACATATCACATATCCATTAAGGAATATGAAGAGCATGTATAACATTTATCCATTACAGAATCATTATCACAGCATTAACTCTCTTCAGGCTTAGATCATATATTTAAAGCCTAGCATTGTCATTGTGGAGTCATGGCCCGTAGCCATACTCTTTTCACAAGGTGTTGGGATCTTAATCCCTCAACTCACCAAGTACATTTCCTCTTTTTAACAGGTTCGTCATCATGAATATAGCATCTGGGTAATTGAACCCATAACTCACCATAGGATACTTATTACCACTTGTTAGGTAACTTTTACCTTCCGATCATCTGACCAAGGTAAATATGATGCTTGTTACATAAGCATCTATCATGGCACTTAAGGCCCATTACTTCTCTTATTACCTCATACTAGGCAATAAGGTATAGTATGACACATAAGGCCCAATAAACAATTTCAATACATAAAATGTCAAGGATTTCAATAAACAATTAGGGTTTTATGATCTCTTTATCAAGGATCATGCCCTAATTGTACATCACAACACTTTGAATGTTTAGGCTTAATTGCTACATGATTATCATTCATGTATACATCTTTCTCTCTCATCCTACTCAGGATGTTCACTACTCAATTCTTGATTATATTGAGCCTATTCTTCATTCAAATACATGCATTTAGGGTTAACATGATGTATTGAACTATTACATCAATATTCATTAATGATCAATCCCACTAAGGGTACCTTTCATCTAAGTACATCATGTCTTCATATGGTTTATTCAATTGAACCTTCAATTATATGAGGTAATCAAATAGATTGACCAATTGAACCTTCAATCACATTAAGTGATCAATTGGATTAACCCATTGAATCTTCAATTGCATTAGGTATCCAATTGGATTGACCTTATTGGACCTTAAGTCAAATTAGATGTCCAAATGGATCAACCATGTTGATCTTCAAAAAGATCTGATTTCATAAGCCCTAAACAATCTTGGTTCTCATAATTTAGTTGATAGAAAACCATTTGAGCAAATTGTTCTTGAAACCGATTAGACAAAACATGTGTTGAAACCGTTTGCACTTTGGGTCTCCAAATGGTTTGAGACCGTTTGGTCCCAAACGGTCTTGAGACCATTTGGACTCAAACGGTCTTGAGACCGTTTGGTCCAAACCATCTCAAAACTGAATGGACCAAAAAGTCCTTTCAACACTTGCACGATCCTTGATTCCAATGAATGAACCAATATCAATTCAATCCCTAATTTCTTTATCACTTAAACAATTGAATCAACCTTCAATTATACCATCATATATGGTTTTGAACCCAATTGATCTAGGATTTCTACTCAAGAACCTTCAATTAGGGTTTTGAAATTGAGTAACCATCAATGTTCAACATTGTGGAACTGATTCAATTGAAAACCATGAGTTATCATCCAATTATGAAATGACCTGACCTCAAACGGTCTTGAGGTCATTTGGATGACCTCCAAACAGTCTTGAAACCGGTTGCCTCATCCTAACCTTGGATTTTGTGAAATTCCATTAGGGTTTAGGTCATTAGTTTGATCATCAAATCAGCACTCAATTGCATTTCAATTTGGTATCTTTAGACCTTCAATTACTCAACCATACTTGACCACAGACCTCCAAATGGTCTTGGGTGACCTCCAAATGGTCTTGAGACCGTTTAGGCTCAATCAACCCAAAACATCAACTCATTCCAATGCAAAATCAGCACTTAGCCGATTAGGGTTAATACCATAACTTTGGATCTTTAAACACTTAACCATATCCAACCGTAGACCTCCAAACGATCTTGGGTGACCTCCAAACGGTCTTGTGGGTAATCCCCAAACATTTTTGAAACCGTTTGGGCTAATCAACCCAAAAAGTCATATCAATCAAGTTGAAAATCAGCAATTAATCCAATTAGGGTTTGCCTAATTCATTAACCTTCAACTCATGATTCCTTTGGAATTAATCCATAAAATTTAGTGGTTTATCACCCAACATCATTAGGAACAGGAATCTCAATCGGTCAACCCTTGGTCAACTCCCTCAAATGGTTTTGAAACCGTTTGGTGAAACCGTTTGCTTCTAAACGGTTTGAAACCGTTTGCTCCCAAACGGTTTGGGAAACTGTTTGAGCAACTCAATGAAACCATTTGGCTTTGATATTTGGTGAGGTGCTTGATTAAGATGATGTCATAATCATCAAGCTCTAAACCCACGAAACCTGCTGTGGTTTCCATGGAAATTTCATTCATCAACCAAATTGATTATTGTAAATGTAGAAAAGATCATTATTTGATATGGAATTGAATGCAATAGCAAAGTTAAAGGTTCAAGTTATAAAACCCGCCTCCAATTGAGCTCCAAATCTCCAAGCTCACGCCAAAAATGGTGGATGAAGCTTTTGAAACTCCCCCTAGGCTAGTCCTCAAGCTTTTGGATGAAAAAGTTGGCTAGGGTTGAAGAGGAGATCGAAATAATAAGAAATCAATGATTTATTTTCGATTTCCACCATGGAATCAAGAAGAACGAAGGTCAAGGACTTACCAACAGGTTGCGAATCGTTCTCCTGGTCCTCCCTATCTCCTTGGTCGTTTTCCAAGCAAGGGGAAAGAAAGGGATCCGAAAAAGCCTTTGTTTTGGCTTGGAAAAGGTACTTTTATAAGAAAATTGATGAGAGAGAAAATCTCTTATAAAAGTCTATTAATTCCAAAAATTGTACCACCTCTTCCTCCTTGGTTTTCTTGTGTACAAATTCAACTCAAAGCCACCGAACTCCCTTCCATTATCCATGGATTAAGGGAAAAGAAAATAAGCACCTCAATCATTATAATATCAATATATATTTTTGAGTGGAACTTCTTTTCCTTATAATAAGGTGAGTGGAATTTCACCTACTTAAGATATTTTCGATCCTTGTAAAGCTCAAGGACGGTCACACATATACATCTGAATTCCACCATTTTAATTTTGGTTGAAGGCCCTTCAATTAATACATTCATTTTTGCCCTAAATTGAATTAGGGTTTCAATTAGGATTAAATCTTGATTATTTTAATATCAAGATTCTCTCTCCTCCAACTTAATTCAAATGAGGCGCCCCTATCATTTTCTTTACTCTACATGATGCCAAGAAACATTAGGGACCTTATTGAAGTGGTGATTTTCATATTGAACCCTAGGTTTTGGGTAAATTGCACATTATACCAAAACTAGGTTTTAATGCACAAGGACTGCTTTACAAGCTTAATCTTGGTGCCCAAGCTTGTGGGAACCATACCACTACATCACATTCATTCTTATGATGTATTAACATCATAGGAACATCTTATCATGCAACATTTGCAATTTAACCCCTCAACTTGGGTAATTTTCACTTTAGTCCACAATTAACAAAACAATGTTTCAACATTGTTCAAACAGGACCAAAATTGAAACATAAGTTTCTCATGAGCCCTAATTACTTCTCCCAAGATAAGATTAAGCATATACTCAATCTTATTAGGAAAAACATCTAGGGTTAGAATATAACCCAGGTCAGGGATGTTACAATCCTATTCTTCCGAAAAATGGAATTTTTTCAACTTAATCAAATCTAGGGCATTTTCTACAAATAAAGGGTAACCTAGTGCATCAATATAGGAAAAATGGTTCAAACAAGGGGAACCTTATCCACGCATAAAGAAAACACACCATAGAGTTCGGTTCCAAGAAAAAAAAATTTTACTTTGCCTCTGGTGCATTTAGGTTCCTTCTAGTTCAAATATTTGATATATGACTTTGTTACATTGTTATGATGTAGGTTGTTCCCTTCTAGTTTCTTGAGACTTTCACCTTCGTGCCAATAGGAGCCATCGTACAAGGAATTGATGCTCATGCATGAGAGGTTCATCATAAGAATTGTGAGCATTTACAATTCTAAATAAGAATACAATTTTGTTGAAAGACTCACAAATGTTTCTCAGCAGGTTCCACAATAGACAAGTAATCACTCTTTCTTGTTCAGTTAAACTTGATACTTAGAATGGAACTATCTCTAGCTATGTTTCTTTGGACTTAGCGTCATGGTCATTGGAATGGAGTGGGTTGCTTGAGTGTTCTTTGACCATTGTGAAGAAGAATGAGAGGAGTAGTAAAAGAGATCATGAGGCTGAAAGGGAGTAGTAGAGGAGAGAATGAGAATCCATAGGAGGATGAGTAGTAGGAGAGGACAAGAAGGAGTACAAACTACAAGGTGGTACTCAAGTATCTTGTCAAAATGTTATGCAATCATCAAAGTTTTGTCTAGTATTTCATTATATCCCAAATACTATATCACTTGTGTTCTAATAATGGTTATGTTAGATTTTTTATAATGACATCCTATATACTTAGGTACTACGTCTTGTTGTTATCCATTAGTTGTAGTGGAATACTAGTTACATACCTTTATAATCCAATTACACATTGTACTGGAATTGTGGTTCACATGATTTTTTTGGGGCAATTGATAAAAAACATGGTTAAAGTATACATAATCACCCAGAGATTGGTTCCTTCATTCCCAGGGCGAGGATTAAATAGAAGGCACCCATGGAAGAAATGGTTCATATCTCTATAGACACTTCTACCAATTCAGGTGTTAATATGCAAAGTACCTACTAAATAATACGAAATACGGATGGAGAATGGATTATTGGTGGGGTTGTAAAGCATTTAGGTTGAGACCCTCTCAAAGGAGTACTTCTATCGATTGGTAAAGGCATTTAAGAAGTTCACAATGGAGTGTGGAGGAAATGTGAGATTTGTACTGACTCTAAGAAGTTCACAATGGAGTGTGGAGGAAATGTGAGATTTGTACTGACTCTAAGCTTTCATCTATCTACCCTGAGGACGTTCACTATTGTCCCTCAAAATACCTACCATTAGTGCAAAGAATCAACTTCATTAGGCTTTAGTTCCTGTCTATTAACATTCTCAAAGTCAAAAGGGGGGAAAATAGCCTAGCGAGCAAAATCACATAGTGGTTTCTTAAGATACCAGGACAGGAAATTCAAACACAAACATACACGGAAGAGTTATAGAGGACAGTGCAAGTTGAAAAAACCTAGACTACAACTATTTTCGTTAGTTTTATTATCTCACAAAAAAGAGAAAGATCATAATTTACATATAAAATTTAAAATACAAATTCAAATTACTTCACTAACTATGTGCTCTATTTTAGAATCATAAGGTTACATGTGATAGAAAACATTTGTAGATGTTTTATTGATTGTGGCTAGTTTCATGCAATAATAAGATCGATATTGATTCAACATCCAATGATTTAAACATTATTGTGGCATATTTTCTGTCCATTTACTCATCATTCAAATGATAAAAATACCACAACTCTAACTGTGAAGGACAACATGCATATTTGATTTCGAATCATCCCAAAGAACCTCCCTGACTATTGACAAATACCTATTTAAGCTAAACATGAGGGCTTCATAAATATCCAACATGTGAGCTCGAATATGTGTTGGCAAGGGATGAACCTTATGCATGAATAATTGTTGGTAGGGAAGTCAATAAAAATTACAAAGAAATGATTATCCCGCCACACATGGATCGTAGACTGCAAGAATAAAAATTAAATAGAGAAGTTAATATAAACAAACTCAAAGTGCGGTTACATTGTATATACTTACATGACCATAGGCATCTGTGATTGAAGTTTAGATTGTCTATGAAACAAGGCAGTCAAAAAAATGTATGTATCATGTCTTGGATTCTTAACATTCGTAATTATTGAAGACTTTACATGTTAACATAAAACAAAATGGATATTAGTTAATTGTTTCTATAAAGAAGAAAGTTTCTGAAACCACCAACCAATTTAATTACATCAAATAAGAAAGTGAAACAAACACCTTTATCGTGCCTCAACGTTTCTAATATGTTCAAATTGTACACAATACATCAATGAAACTTTTGTCCAACCACTCATTAGGTCGCAATGTCTACATGTCACTTGCATCGTGAAATATTATTCCATCATTATATTCAAAATAGTTTCTACATGGTGGATGTATGGTTATTTAACATTTACTATTAGAACAAGGTAAACAGTTTTCATAACTTGCTATGGCATTTGATCTTTCCATACATAATCAATGATTTGTTGGTGTATTTGTAGAACATCGCCTTGACTTGGAGAAGGTGGATAAGGACCCAACATGTGACATCCCGCTATCACACAGACAACAAAATGCCACGCGAAAACGTGTGGAACCATCATAAACATTGTATTACCAAAAACACAGATTAATTAAAACTGATTGTGGAAAGCAAATAATAAATAAAATATTACATCCAGATCCTTATCATGCAAGGAAACATATTATATAGATATAAATAAATCTTGATATATGTCCACAGCTCATAAGACCTAACTGTCCCATAGGCACAAAGAGTTCACCACCTGTTTATATACAGAACAGGCCATATCAGGCCAACAGTAGGATAAACAAGCTACATCAACTATACATCGTGAAACGTCATCAAAACACCTCCAAGGACCTGAGAGTACAGGGATGACTCTAGGACTCTACTACAAAACAACCACAACAGCAGCATATCCATCTCTTACCTCCTATTATTCTTCTTGCTGCTCGGTCACAACCTCACGACCACCACCACGTCTAGCCCGATTGCCTAAAAAGGTTTAAAACCAGCGGGGTGAGACACGCAGTCCCAGTCAGAAACATAACTCCCCCCCCAAACTATAAAACTTCAGGAAAGCTAGAACAGATAAAATAGATGACTGATATAAGCAGCTCATATATGCAGCATACTGAACAGAACTAACTTTATTATTAACAAACTTACCAAGATATCCGGGAGGCATATAACCAGATATTTCTTATGAAACATGATTGACAAGACAAGTTATATCAGAACTTATCCTAAGATATGAGTAACGTGTAATTAACTACAAGATATAACTAGGGCAACTATACAAGAAAGGCCTCCACCAATGTTTTGTGTTTTGCCCTAAGCAATATATACTATAAAGCTGGATTACAATTTATTATGCCCTGAGGAAGTGAGTCGTACCGCTCAAATCCAACCTTTGGATGTGAAGCCCAAAACTGGTGCCATACAAGGTCAATGGAAGAGTCGGACTCCATGACCTCACCTCTTCGTGGTCAGTGCACGATATCTAAAGCAGGACCGCAGTCTCATGCTTAAGTGACCTTGTCAGCTCCCGCAGGCTACCCTTTTCTCTAGCCCACCTTGGTATAGGTCTCGGCGCTAGCATACCTTGAGCCACGGGCCTATTCACCGTGATCCTAAGCCATGAAACCATTCATGCTCTATCATACTAAGCCATGGGCATGTTCACCATGCTCTTATCTTGAGTCTACAACCACAGTTGCACTCTAATCCTCCTATTTTCGGCTAGGAGAAACCCCGCATATTCAACAATATGCGCTCCAGGTAATCCCGTAGGATAAACATGTTTCACCATCACCATCCACTGACGATGATGGATCTATGGCCAGGGAAAACTACATGAAATGTTCATCTATAATTAATTAGTATATTTTAAGTGAAGTGTTGAGGCAACCAGGTTATAAACAACATTGTGTCACACCATTACTGTCATTATCATATTGACATGGGATCTCAATCCCTCATCACATAATGCCATGCCCCTCAAGGCTTCATCATCATACTTCATCAGAGGATAACACCTCAAACAGGCACTCAGCCTTTACTAGGTCACCAGACCTTTCTCATCATACCGGTGATACATGTTATCTCATCAATCAAGGAACATCATTATTTAGTGTTATAAAAAACACATACACCTCATAGCTTTTACCTGGCTATGAATTCGTTTGATAATACATGCATGGTTAGTATGCATATCAGGAGAGATAACTTGATCACCAAACACAGATCTTTAGAGAACATATTATGAATAGCATATCATTAAGATTTAAGGTGCATAGGATTGGAACAACATCCATTATTATAAACACATGAAGCATAAGGTTGTAGATGGTATGTCAAACAACTTATATTATTGTTACCAAACTGTGAGCATCCACCATGCCCTATATCTCATAACATCATGAACTCAACCATGATCTTGTCATCTTATCATCCTTAGGTTGCCACCATGTTACTGGGTACAACCCAAATATCATATCTCATCGTCAGAACTAGAGATGTGGGCTCAATACAACAAGGTCACCAACTTAGGGTTACCGGGTTAGGCGCATCCTTCACCAAAGGTGTCGCCTACCCTCACTGAAGGTATCACCTACCCTCACTAAAGGGATCTCGGGTAGAGCACCATCCCTCACCCAAACGATATCGGTCACCATCAAAACCTTAGGGCACCAAGACACATATGGGGAAACCAGCATATCGTGCAACCATGCACAAGAGGGTATCGGTCGGGCAGCCATGAACAAAAGAGTATCGGGCAGCACTACTCCCTATCGGCCAAGACCCTATGTCACCCTCTAGGGTTAGGGTTTCCATGTCAGGAAACCACCAAAACCATATCGCCCAAGGCACACCACTACCATCCATGGCGCCCAAGTAGCTCCCATATCGCCCAAGGTAGCCCTATCATTCAAGCTAGGGTTTCGAACTCTCTATCAGTCAAGGCACCATATCGTCCATCAGGGTTACACCAACCAAGACTCCATATTGGGCAACACCATGTCGGACAAGGGTTGGAGCTCACCGCACAACTCAAGGAAGGAGGGGTGTTGCTCAACCAACAAGGCATGGCCTAACCATGTCGCCCAAGGAACTCAAGAAGTGATGTCAACCAAGCACCATATCGACCAAGGCATATCGCCCAACTACATCTCGCGTAAGGATCCATATCAGTCAAGAGGTCAATAAGGCACCACCTAGCATATCGCCCAAGCTCAACCCTAGAAGAGATATCGGGAAGGACCCAACCTTAGGGTATCGTACAAGGGTTCAAAGGCCATGATGGGGTGGTCATCTTCAACCTCAAGACGGCCACCAAGAAGCCCTAAAAGATCAAGAGAGTTGGCTCACCTCTCAACAACTAAGTGAGAGAGGGGTTTTGCACAACTTCCATTACCTATCGGGCAACAAGGAGGTCCATCACCATATCGTCCAACCCTCCAACCTTAACTAGGTCAACACCAACCAAAGTCTCACCTCTCAAGTCTATAGTAAGAGAGGGGTATTGCCCAAGCAACTAGAGTATAGACTCACCTCTCAACGACTAAGGAAGAGAGGGATTTTGCCTACACCACTAGGGCTCAAGCTCACCTCTCAAAACCAAAGGGAGAGAAAGGGTTTTTCCCCCAAGAACACATCACATGCATCATAGAATTAGGAAACCCTAGGCTCACCTCTTAACAAATAAGAGAGAGGGGTTTTGCTCAAAGAACCCTAATCCAATGGTTCGGCCAACCCAAGGCAACTATCTCAACAAGGTCTAGGGTACATCTAAAGCAACTTTATATCCATTAAAACAAGAAACATAGCTAGAAGATGGCATGGCCGAAACATATAGCAAAGCAACATGATAAAGAAGTAGTATAGGAGGGTTAGGAGTTATGTAACCCGCCTCAAGCTCTAAAGCTCCAAGCTCCAAGGCACCACCATAAGA
Organism: Alisma plantago-aquatica; assembly: GCA_963693085.1. Lineage (NCBI taxonomy): Eukaryota > Viridiplantae > Streptophyta > Magnoliopsida > Alismatales > Alismataceae > Alisma > Alisma plantago-aquatica. Next base: position 414,146,902 of record OY856414.1, read on the forward strand.
GAAGGAAAGGGATAAGCTAGCAAGGTGTGTCGCCCAAGACACCAGTTGTATCGGCCACCACTTGCTCCTTCCTTCTCCCAGCTCGGCCACCAAAGGAAGGGAAGCAACTAAAGGAACCAAAGAGACCTAGAAAGCAAGGGGGGTTCATTTATATACTAAGGGGTAAAGGGGAAGAGCAAGACAAAGTGGCACCCACCCCTAACACACTTGTCCAAGGATTGTGCCACATGCTAGCACCCCAATCCACTTGTCCACGACTTGCCACCCACTTAGCAAAGCAACGGCCACTTGTCCAAAGATGGTGACACAAACGAGGATAGGTCAAGAGGGGTGTGTATCGCCCAACATGGTGCCATGGCCGATACAACCCTGGTCGATACACATCTTACCCGATACAAGCAAGCACTCCCTTGGCCGATACACCAAGGTCCAACCTAATACCAAGCCTCAACAAGGCTCAACAAAGCCCAACAAGGCTCAAGGCTACTCAAGCAAAGAGTCCAACCCATCCTCTCAACCTTAGAGGATGCAAAGAGAGAGAAAGACATCTCTCAAGGTGACAAACTTACACACCCACCCTAAAGTGTGGGTAATTTGCAAGTTGCACCTCCTCCTCTCAACAAAGCATAAACAAACCCTAATCACAACTTCAGGTGATTAGCTAGCATCTAAACACAAGGTTTAGGCAAAGCAAATAGGGTAAGCCCAAAATAGAGGTCAGGGTCCTTACAAGTCATAAACCTCTACAAAAGGATTTTGCCCCCAAAATCTGAAGAGAAAAGTGAGGGATACTTCCTCCTCATCTCTTCCTCGAGCTCCCACGTGGCTTCCTCAATACCACGATGATGCCAAAGAACCTTCATAAGACTCAGATCCTTCCTTTTCAGCTTCTTCACTCTTCTGTCAAGGATCATCACTGGACCTTCCTCGTAGGTCACATCTTCATCAAGCTCAACCTCAACCGACTGTATCACTATCTTTGTGCCTGGATGACTTTTCTTCAGCATACTGACATGGAACACCAGATGTAATATGTGCAACTCTAGCAGTAGTTCTAACTTGTAAGCTACCTTGCCAACACGTGTTATTACCGGATATGGCCCCATATACCTGGGAGCCAACTTGCCTTTTCGGACAAACCTCAGCATGCCTTTTCATGGTGAGACCTTGAGATACACCTTGTCTCCCACCTAGAATTCTAGAGGTTGTCGGTGATTATCGGCATACGAGTTTTGTCTGTCCTGTGTCGCTTTCAACTATTGTTGTATCACCCTGATCTTTGTTGTCTGCTGCACTAACTCAGGACCCAAAAGCTGATACTCGCCAGACTCATACCAACACAGAGGAGATTTGCACTTCCTACAATATAAAACCTCATAAGTTGTCATATCGATACTCCGTTGGTAACTATTGTTGTAGGCAAACTCTATCAGGCTGAGATGCACGTCCCAACTACCTAGGAACTGCAAGACACAAGCTCGAAGAAGATCTTCCAAAGTCTGAATAGTCCTTTCAGACTGTCCATCTGTCTGCGGGTGGAAAGCGGTACTGAACCTCAACTGCGTTCCCAACACTTTATGCAATTGTTCCCAAAAATGACTCGTGAACTAGGGACCTCTGTCGGAGACTATCGTTGCGGGCACACCATGCAAATGCATTATCTCATCCACATACACCTGAGCAAGCTTCTCTGTTGTATATGTTGTCTTTACCGGAATGAAATGTGTAGACTTCGTCAACCTGTCCACTATCACCCAAATGGAATCATGATTCCTAGCTGTCCTTGGCAGCCCAACTATGAAATCCATGGTTATATGATCCCATTTCCACTGTGGTATCGGCATGGGCTGTAACGTACCTACCGACTTCTGATGCTCAACCTTAACCTGCTGACATACCACACACCTAACCACAAACTCGGCTACATCTCTCTTCATGCCAGGCCACCAATGCAAGCCCTTTAGATTATGATACATCTTGGTGACACCTGGATGCATAGCATACATTGACGTGTGCACTTCCTCGAGCACTAACTTCCTCAGATCATCAACATCAGGGACCACCATCCTGTTATGATAACAAACTAGTCCATCCTCAGACTCATGGAAGCCATCACGCTTCTTGCTGCCAAACTCTGTCTTTATCAACTGAACTGTAGCATCTTCCTATTGTGCTTCTCTGATCTGGTGCCTCAAGGTAGGCTTCACTTGCATCTATGCTAACAGTCCTACCAATAAGGAGACTTCCAATTGTACATTCATCTTCCGCAAAGAGATGAACATATCCCGCTTATGGCATATCAAAGAACTCAACTGTGCCTTCTTCATAGGAAGGGAAGAAGACTTCCTGTTAAGCACATCAGCTACCACGTTCACCTTACCCGGATGATACTCAATGGTGCAAACATAATCACTGATCATCTCCATCCAGCGATGTTGTCGCATGTTCAGCTCACTCTGCGGGAAGATATACTTCAGGTTCTTATGATCCGTAAAGATCTGACACACCTCCCCATAAAGATAGTGTCTCCAAATCTTTAACACATGGACCACCACTGCCAGCTCCAAATCATGTGTCAGATAACTCTCCTCATGTTTATTAAGATGTCGCAAAGAAAAAGAAACCACATGATCTTCCTACATCAGCACACATCCTAAGCCTTTCTTGGAAGCATTGCAGAAAACAACGTAGCCTTTCCCAGGTTCTGGAAGCACCAACACTGGAGCACTAGTCAGCTTCTCCTTCAAACTTTGGAAAGCTTGTTGACAACGATCATTCCAAACAAAAGGTACATCTTTCCTGGTCAACTTCATCAACGGCAACGCAATCACACTAAATTTCCTTATAAACCTCTGGTAGTATCCTGCTAGACCCAAAAAACTACAAACTTCAGTCGGCATCTTCAGTTGCTCCCATTCCGCAACTAATTCCACCTTCTAGGGGTCCACTCTGACTCCTTCTGCAATTATCACATGACCTAAGAAAGTCACTTCTTTCAACCAGAATTCACACTTACTAAACTTGGAATACAACTGGTGTTGGCAAAGGAGAGTCAACGCTTGTCGAAGATGATGTTCATGCTCTTGACTGTCCCGACTATAGATCAAGATGTCATCTATAAAAACCACAACAAACTGATCTAGAAACGGCTAGAACACCCAGTTCATCAGATCCATGAAAGTAGCAGGCGCATTGGTTAGCCGAAACGGCATAACCACAAACTCAAAGTGACCATACCTCGTCCTAAAAGCTGAATTTGGTATGTCATCATCCTTGATTCTGAGCTGATGATATCTAGACCACAAATCGATCTTTGAGAACATTATAGCACCACGCAAATGATCAAACAGATCGTCTATTCTCGACAAAGGATATTTGTTCTTGATCATAACTTTGTTCAACTTCTGGTAAGCTATGCACACACACATTGATCCATCCTTCTTCTTTACGAATAGGACTGGAGCTCCCCACGGCGATGTGCTCGGTCTGATGAAACCTTTATCTAGAAACTCTTGTAACTGCTTCTTCAGGTCTGCCATTTCAGCTGGAGCCATCATGTACGGTGTCTAAGAAATTGGATGTGTCCCTGGTACAAGATTGATCTCAAAGTCAATCTCTCAAGGTGGGGGAACACCGGGAAACTCATCAAGAAACACATCCGCGAACTCTCTGACAACATGCACATCCTCAAGGCTAGAACCTTCTGCTTTGGTATCCACAACATGAGCTAATAATGCCTTACATCCTTGCTGTAGCAACTTCTCTTCCACCATAGCTGACACCAAACACGTCGGAAGAATCTTCTTATCCCCTTGGAAGATCCACTTCTCACCACCATCAACAAACACTGCTTGCTTGGAACCACAGTCCAACACAACCATATACTTCTCTAAGGTATCCATCCCAAGGATCACATCGAATCCATACATATCAAGTGGTATAAGATCCACTTGTATCTTGTGTCCCAAAAAAGATAGAACACAAGATGGACAAACTTCTCGAAGCAACGCGGGCCCAACAAGAGGGGTTTCTAACAACAAGTTATCTTTCTTACAACTAACAGGTAAAAGATAGATAGCAAGCATACTACGAGTGATAAAAGAGTGCGTAGCACCCAGGTCAACCAGAATAGATACAAAGCAAGAAGAAGACAAATCAGAATGAAATAAATCCATCTGACCTACCACCACTCACGGGTTGACTATCGCCTCTAGCTGACTCATAGCATAGAATCTAGTTGTTGCTTGCTATCGTCCACATCTTCTGCTTCCTTGAGCAGATGATCCTGTTTGCGACACTTGACCGTGCCCTCGCCCTCTATTATCACTGGACTGTTGTCTATCTAATCCCTATTAACTCTGTCTCAGTTGTTGCGTCACTTCAACATCTCTCCTTGGGTAATTTGACTTCAAATGCCCTATCTGTCCACAGTGATAACATGACCTATCTTATATCTGTGTCCTAGATGGCCCTGTCACTGCCACTGAAGTTGTATTGTGGGATCTAGATGGAGAAAACACGCGCCCTCTTCCTTTACTTGGAGACCACTGTGACGGCGCACTGGAGCTCTACATCGCAGAAGGTGCAGAAAACCTCGGCTTCTTGAAGCCATCAAACCTCTACCTCTGGAACTGAGTAGGCTTTTTATTGGACATGGTCTCTCTGTTCTCCTTGACTGACCATTCAATCCTTCGGACAGACTCCACAAACGTAGCAAACTGCTCCTGGTTTTTTAAAGCAGCAGCAGGTGTTGTCAGCTCGGCACTCAGACCTTTCTCAAACCGTCTTATTCTCTCATCATTTGTTGCTGCCATGTGAGGAAAAAACCTCAGTAGGTCCATAAACTTGGCTTCATACTCGGTGATGCTAATAGTTCCTTGGCAAAGACACTCAAACTGACTGATCTTTTCATCCAGATAGGTCTTTGGGAAGTATCGACTCACAAACTCCCATCGGAAGATGTCCCAACCGATCACCTCACCAGGCCGCTTCTCTTCCTCAGTGGCCCACCAGTGGCCAGCACTACCATTCATAAGGTAGACACCTTGCTTAACTTTGTCTGCTTCGGGGATGTCGAGAATCCGGAAGGCCTTCTCAAGACATGTCAACCACAGATCTGCATCCGCTGGATCAGCTGTTCCAGCATAATCTAAAGCTCTGACTCGGCGAAGCCGCTTAAAGGTCTTCCCCATACCCGAAGATTCATCATGGGGAGCCTGTGCTCTTGGCGTAGGCACTGACAATCTTTCCACCATGAGATTCATTGTAGCCATTACTTGTCCCATAAGGTGCTGGTAGATAGGATTCTCAAGAATGGCTAGGTCAATTTGGGGAACCTCAGGCACAAAATCTTCATGTACCTGCATACTCACTCCATCAATAGATGCAGCATCACTGCTCTCGACAGCATGTTCTTTGTGATTTCCAGACATCTTCAAGCTTTATCTTCTGCTGGGGCAGAAGGTTATTATGAGAAAATCTAGAGAAAATCACAAAAATAGACACAAGCCTAGTCCTAGATCCATGTAGACGCAGTGAACCTAGGGCTCTTATACCAAAACTTATTGTGACATCCCGCTATCACACAAACAATGAAATGCCATGTGAAAACATGTTGAACCGTCATAAACATCGTATTACCAAAAACACAGGTTAATTAAAACCGATTGAGGAAAGAAAATAATAAAGAAACTATTACATCCAGATCCTTATCATGCAAGGAAACATATTATATAAATATACATAAACCTTGATATATGTCCACGACTCATAGGACCTAACTGACCCATAGGCACAAAGAGTTCACCACATGTTTATATACAGAACAAGCCATATCATGCCAACAGTAGGATAAACAAGCTACATCAACTATACATCGTGAAAAGTCGTCAAAACACCTCTAAGGACTTGAGAGTACAGGGATGACTCTAGGACTCTACTACAAAACAACCACAATAGCAGCATATCCATCTCTTACCTCCTATTGTTCTTCTTACTGCTCGGCCGCAACCTCACGACCACCTCCACGTCTAACACAATCCCCTAAAATGTTTTAAAACCAGCGGGGTGACACACACAGTCCCAGTGAGAAACATAACTCCCCACCGAACTATAAAACTTCAAAAAAGCTAGAATAGATAAAACAGATGACTGATATAAGCAACTCATATATGCAGCATACTGAACAGAACTAACTTTATTATTAACAAACTTACCAAGATATCTGGGAGGCATATAACCAGATATTTCTTATGGAGCATGATTGACAAGACAAGTTATATAAGAACATATCCTAAGATATGAGGAACGTGTAATTAACTGCAAGATATAACTAGGGAAACTATACAAGCAAGGCCTCAACCAATGTTTCATGTTTTTCCCTAAGCAATATATACTATACGGCTGGATTACAATTTATTATTCCCTGAGGAAGTGAGTCGTACCGCTCAAATCCAACCTTCGGCTGTAAAGCCCAAAACCGGTGCCATATAAGGTCAATGGAAGAGCCGGACTCCATGACCTCACCTCCTCGTGGTCAGTGCATGATATCTAAAGCAGGACCGCAGTCTCACGCTTAAGTGACCTCAGTCATAGGGTCAGCTCCCACAGGCTAACCTTTTCTCTAGCTCGCCTTGGTACAGGTCTCGGCGCAAGCATACCTTGAGCCACGGGCCTATTCACTATTCTCCTGAGCCATGAAAGCATTCATGCTCTATCATACTAAGCCATGGGACTATTCACCATGCTCTTATACACATCTTGAGTCTACAACTACAGTTGCACTCTAATCCTTCTATTTTTGGCTAGGAGAAACCCCGCATATTCAACAATATGCGCTCTAGGTAATCCTGCAGGATAAACTTGTTTCACCATCACCAGCTACTGACGATGATGGATCTATGGCCAGGGCAAACTACATGAAATGTTCATCTGTAATTAATTAGTATATTTTAAGTGAAGTGTTGAGGTAACCAGGTTATAAACAACATTGTGTCACACCATCATTGTCATTATCATATTGCCATGGGATCTCAATCCCTCATCACATAATGCCATGCCCCTCAAGGCTTCATCATCATACATCATCAGAGGATAACAACTCAATTAGGCACTCAGCCTTTATCAGGTCACCAGACCTTTCTCATCATACTGGTGATACATGTTATCTAATCAATCAATGAACATCATTATTTAGTGTTATACAAAACACATGCACCTCATAGCTTTTACCTGGATATGAATTCATTTGATAATACATGCATGGTTAGTATACATATTAGGAGAGATAACTTGATCACCAAACACAGATCTTTAGAGAACATATTATAAATATCATATCATTAAGATTTCAGGTGCATAGGATTGGAACAACATCCATTATTATAAACACATGAAGCATAAGGTTGTAGATGGTATGTCAAACAACTTATATTATTGTTACCAAACCGTGAGCATCCACCATGCCCTATATCTCATAACGTCATGAACACAACCATGATCTTGTCATCTTATCAAGCTTAGGTAGCCACCATGTTACTGGGTACAACCCAACAACATGGTGCCATTCCCGATACACCACTTGGCCGATACAACCCTGGCCGATACATAGCTTACCCGATACAAGAAAGCACTCCCTTGACCGATACACCAAGGTCCAACCTGATACCAAGCCTCAACAAAGCCCAACAAGTCCTAAGGCTACTCAAGCAAAGAGCCCAACCCATCCTCTCAACCTTAGAGGATGCAAAAAGAGATAAAGACATCTCTCAAGGTGACAAACTTACACACCCACCCTAAAGCTTGGGTAATTTGCAAGTTGCACCTCCTCCTCTCAATAAAGCACAAACAAACCCTAATCACAACTTTAGGTTATTAGCAAGCATCTAAACACAAGGTTTAGGCAAAGCAAATAGGGTAAGCTCAAAATGGAGGTCAGGGTCCTTACACAACATTACTCTCTTTTTCCTCTTTGTTGGATCCTAGATGGGTGATTGGATGCTCTATAGGGCAGGGGTGAATTCAGCTGAATGCACTTAAACAAAATTATCTAGACCTTCAAGTTATATCACAAGATAAGGTTGCTAAATGGGAAGTTTGAGTGCAACTAAAACATACATAACAAGGGAGAGAGAGATTGAACAAGCACTAATTGACAATCTATGTAGAGTGGTTCCACACTCCAAACTAGGAGTATGTCAGTACACTACCTAGAGAGGTCAACCTCTATGATTTCTTAACCATTGCACTCTTATATTCATTCATAAGACTTACAATGCATGACCCACCAAAGGACTTACTATCCAATACAAAGAGTCTTCAACCTTACCAAGGACTTACCCACTTTGCAATGAGTCTTCAGCCTTCTCCAAGGACTTACCCACTCTTACAAAAGTCGTCAGCCTTCTAGGAATTACCCACTCTTCTTGGATCTTCAGCCTTTGACTTCACCTTCACTCGAAGAATCTTCCACCAAGGACTTACCCACTTGAGCAAGGAGTCTTCTGCCTTTACCAAGGGCTTACCCACTCTTGCTCCAAGTCTTCAGCCTTGATCTTCACCAAGGGACTCCTTCCCTTGTTCTTCTTCACCTCTCTTGGCTAAGAGAGAGAACCTCCATCTTCATGTTTGAAATGAGAGATAGGGAGGTGATGGAAGTGAGAGCCTCACAAAATATACATGTAGGACAAGCTCTCTTACAAATCTCCTACTCACTCTAATGGATGTAGCAAGTGATTAAGCTTAGAGAGAGAGGAGGCTGTAGAATCATTCAACTATTGAATAGGGACCTTCATAGTTCTTGGCTTAAATGCTCAACCTTGGAATGAATCCCAAGGGGTCCTATTTATAGCTGGGGATACCTATTAGCCTTTGGGAACACTTAAGAATGAAAACTAGCCTTTTTTGGCTTGTAACGGATATATTTGCAATTTTTGCAACTCCACAATGGCTGGAAACACTTTTCTACACTTTTCCGTATAGTGTTATCGTTTGAGTTTCTATAAAGATAACTCGGCCGAATGTGCTATGCGACAAAGCTAATTTGACCAAAAGATCAAGTTTATCCTGGATGAAACTTGACCTATCACTTAAATCATTTTTGTTCAAGTGTAGGGATCGGTCGAGTTTTGTGAAGTGGCACTCGACCGAACCATGACATTCTCAAAATCCATCAAGGATCAGTCGAGATTGTAACTCGGCCGATAAAGTGTCTGTAATGAATCTAGGAAAATGTCATTAAAGTGATTAAATATTTGACTTAAGTCCTCCTATTTTTTTCTAAGCTTAATTACAATTCATACAATCATTACAAATGATTTACAATATGATTCTAATGGATTTGTATCATATTCCAATAATGTGCACTTGTATTGACTTTGACTTGTCTTTTCTCCAATTTGAGATGCGCAAGTTAGGGCATTTGGAGTGTGTCTATACCTAATCTAAAACCACTCAACTAGAGACATTAGACACAAATAATTGGAATGGTTTAATCATCATCAAAATAAGGGTTTAGTCAATTTAGACCTTGAGTCAACATTCTCCCCCTTTTTGAAGATGACAAACCATTCCATAAATGTATTGAAATCATTTAAGTAAAGTCATACCTTTGGAGAAACCTATGGGTTTCAATATAATTGAGTTCGTATGCCCCCCTCAATTGATTCTAGTGGAGTTCTCATACTCCCCCTCGATTTATTCTATTTCTCCTGCATGGTTATCTTTCACAACATTTATAGAATGCTATGTCTTTTACTCATATATGTTCTAGACATATATGTCTTCCCCTCTTTACCTTCTCCCCTTTACATAAGAGATATGCTTCTCCTCTTCATGTAAGACATGCTTTTCTCCCCCTTTGTCATAGGAAGACATGTTCCTTCTCCCCCTTTCTCATAGGAAGACATGTTCCTTCTCCCCCTTTGTCATTCCAAAATGTGTGGGTGTGAAGAGATAAGAAACACCACTTATTAAAAGAAAGAAGATAACAAAATTTATAAAAGGAGAGTAGAAGAGCACAGTTAGGGGATCGTCCAAGCATAGAATAAAAGCAAGTTAAAGCATGCACTTGAACAACCCAAAAAGTAAGATGAAGTGTTGTTGAAAAATAATAAATCACAATTTTAACCCTCAAGATGACCAAATTTGCCCAAAAAGAGTTAGGGCTCATGACAAAGCGATGATCCTTGCTCATTAGGCCATTTCTACATTAAAAAACATTAGTCTTGCACCAAACACTAAAACTAGAGAAAAATATGGATGAAATCCAAATGCTCCAATTTCTACATACAATGTAGATCTATGTATTCTGCATCACAATGTTATGCAAGCAACTCAAGATAGTAGGTATGCAAGTTAAGGAACAAACTTGAGCAAGTATGAAACAAGATACAAGCATAACATATACTGAATACCACTAGATGAAAAGATAAGTAATGCTAGAACTACATGTATATGAGCTAGTAGTAGATGTTAGCACAAGTTAGGGCTACTAGAAGGATCTAGATCATAGAAAGAGATGCACAAAATAAAAGAAGCTATGATTAGATGTAGAGATATATCCAAACAAAGAGATATGCAATATTTGAAGCATGAAAGGATATAACTCACTATCAAATATGCATCATTACCAAAAGATGATTACCACTAAGAACATCAAGGTTGTATCTAAACAAGATATACAACTAGATAGATGTAGCAAGTTAGAGCACAACATAAGCAATTTAAGACACAACCAAGAGATCCAAAGAGATCATCATAAACACCTATAAAACAACTCAAAGTAAATAATTGCAAGGTATGGATATACCAATTTAGATACATTAGAGAGATAGAGTTGTATGCAAGATAGGCAATTTAAAAACATGGAAATATGTGTATATAAAGGTACCAAGGGAGTGCCAAAGAATAAGGCTATTGATTGAGAAAATCTAGTTGAGAGGGAAATTATCATTCAATAAGCCATATGTATATTATGTGCACAGTGTTGTCAGTCAATTATGTGTATTGACAACTCGACCAATGACAGTTGTTAGCAACACCCATTGGTGTTGGTCGGTCGAGTTTCTAACATGACAAACTCGACCGAAAGTTGTTTCCAACAAGCACATATATATAAAAACATATCTAGAGGCATGATAGAAATATAAACCATATCCAAACATGTGTAAGCAAGTTAGTAAGACACTATGAAAGTATTCAAAACAATTTTTGAGCAAGAGTGTGATGAGAAACACAAAATACCACTTTTAACACAAAAACTATATGGATGGTGCACACTAACTTGACAAGAACAAGTTAGGATTGGCTATAAGTAAGAAAACCTTGACCTTTGTTCTTACCATTCCTTTTCCACTTGTTACCACCCCATACACATCTCACCTTTCTTCATTCATGTGGATTGAGAAGTCAATTTGCAAATCCATAGCTCAAGTCAACTCATTTGCAAGTACCTACAAGAAGAAAGATGAAATGGTCCCCAATCATGTTTTTGGGTCCGGAGGGGTTAGCTTAGCAACCCAAGTCCTGGTGCTCTTGGGTGCTTTCCTAAAAGGGCAAGAAGTATAATAACTACCAATTTCATTGCAATAGTTGCATGTGCCCATAGCCTTAGAACTAGAGGATTCTCCATGAAAGATTGGAGTTCCTTTACCTTTTTGGTCCTTTGGCTACCATCATACCCCAAACTATTTCTACCAATTTGTTTAGTAGTATGGTGTAGGATATCATTAAGATTCTTCTTACAACTAAGAATCTTTGCAAAGAAGATCTCAAACTATGATTATCATGCATAAGAGAAGAAATAGTAGAAGACAAATTATTGATATAATCTCTAGCATGAAAAAGATCATTTTCTAAGAAAATAGCTTTAGTTATATAAGAATCTCTATCAATATGAAGAGCAACAACATTATTCTCTCTACTAGTAGAACTAGAACAAGATTCAAGCACATCGGTTTTAGCAAGCAAGGAGGCATTTTCTATTTCAAGCAAATCAATCTTAGAAAGATAAACACCATTTGCATATTCTAATCCTTGCACAACAAAATCTTTGTCCTTGTTTTCAGATTTAAGAACATCAATATCATGCATGAGAGAATCAACAACTAAGGTATGTTCTTCATTAGAACTGCTCATAAGAGGTTGACCTTCTAGAAATTTAATCTTATCAAACAAACTAGTATTTTCAAGTTTAAGAGAGTCTACTTGGCTAAGACGAGCAGTTTTATCATCAAGTAAGCAAGTATTAACATGTTCAAGATCATCTAATTCTACATGCATATTATCAACAATTCTAGCAAGCTTTTTCCTTTTCTTTTTAGAAGACTTAAGAGAGGCATGAGAAGCATTAGTGATAGAAATTAAAGGTTCTTTATCTGAAGAGTTTATATTTACCTCATTTGGGTCTTCATTCATTGAACATGGTGGATGTATGGATATTTAACATTTACTATCAGAATAAGGTAAAGAGTTTTCATAACTTGCTATGGCATTCGATCTTCCCATGCATAATCAATGATTTGTTGGTGTATTTGTGGAATACTGCCTTGAATTGGGGAAGGTGGATAAGGATCCAACATTACTTCCTTTGTCCTCTTATCTAAAAATATGATGGATGATTCAACCATTACAACTAATGACCCAATATATATAGTTGGAGATGCAAACAGTTATGTAGATTGAAATAAGTAAGAGAAGGGATGCTCTAAAAAAATAAGTAAGAGAAAGGATGAAGGATGAGAGGCATGCTGAATGATGAGTACAACTAACCAGATAGAAGTGGGGGCTTGAATAAGATTCAGAGAGGTACAAAGAGGCAGCTATGTTTGACTATAACAATTTTGGTGTAAACTCCAAAACTTATGCTACAAGCTCCAACAGGTATGAATCAACTCCAATAAGCTACCACTCTACAACTCTAATGACTTGGAGGTACTTGAAACCAAAGAGAAACGGTGGCCATTCATTTTTTTTTTAGCGATGAGATACAATAATACCTTATAGGATCTATGTGTCAATCAATCATAAATGTTGGGATCTATTCAAGTAGTGCATGCAACAAGAATGAAGAGTTAGTAGATACACTGAACAAGAACTATTTAAGTGACGAGTATTTTTACTAATGGAAATTTTGGTTTATTTAATTCTTGAAACCATTTGAGGTGATAAAGAGATTTGGTTAGTAATGACAATGAAGTCTAATTAGTTGTTTTTGAGAATGTTGAAAGTTATTTCCCTGTATCCGGTGATGTAATACATGTTCTGCCAAGAGCTATGGTTCAGGAAATGTTATGATACAAATAATATTGTATTGAAGGTACCATGTTATGTGACACATTCAATACTTCATATTCATTTTGTATAATACTAGATCATGGTCTGTTAAAGGAAGGGGTGCATTTACACAATTAAGTAAAATAAGGTTATCTACTTTTTTTAAGTAGATTAAAATTTCCATCACGTGTTGGGTTTTTAAAGACTAAATAATGTTTATTTGAGGTTGAAAATGTGGCTACTTGTTCAAATGTTGATAGTAATTCTAACGAGAGAAGGAAATCCAATCACATGCTGGGTTTTTAAAGACTAAATAATGTTTATTTGAGGTTGAAAATGTGGCTACTTGTTCAAATGTTGATAGTAATTCTAATGAGAGAAGGAAATCCTTAATGAAGAAGGTAACTAAAAGATGATAGATTCTACTATATACACATTTACTATCATACAATAGTTGAGATCAAAAGATAACATTTAAAAGCCCATCCTCTCAAAGACCTTTTCTCTTAGTATATTGTGATCATAAATTAAAAGTAGGGATACCACCTTCATCCTAAACTCCCTGATATATATCAATTGAGGACACTCTCCAACATATCTAACAACTATCCCCCATCTCAAAGTTCCATCATTATCAACAGAGATACATCACAATTTCAATAATCTGGTCGAACGGGTACAATCAAAACATTTCAATTTCAGTCACCCCTTGAAGTATATTTCTTAACAACTCCAAATATAGCCACATGAAAAGCATCATGTCGTTTCTAATATCATAGTATACATAATCTAATATATCTTGGAAAAGGAAACTATTGAGGTAGAGAAACCTCTTACATGGGAAGTGGGCACAAATATAAAAATTTCACAGGAGAATCATATACTGCAAGAATATGAAGAATACTATAACCGAAAGTTTATGAAGTGAAAACATAAAATTTTGGAATTTTACAAATATCTCAGGTAATTACATTCATTTTGATCAAAATAGGGGTGGCCATTCAGATAACACATATAAGTAATAATTTATTTTACTTTCTCATATTTCAGTACATAAATGACTTCTTTTAACTTCATAAGCTCTAGGACATTATCCTACAACCGAACTGTAACCTAGTTCATCAATTTTGGTAAGCTGATATAAGAAAACCACTTATGTGTTCATAAAGAAAAGATGGTGCAATGAAAGGGGAAACGTAGTACACTAAGGCTAATACCATAACATTTGGTGAAATGTAAAGGTTTTTACTCTCCCTCCATCACGCTTAAGCTCTCCTCCAGTTTAGAAAGTGGATGTATGACTCTATGACATCGTGATGGATCTAATTGTTTCCTTATAGTTGTCTAATATTGTCACCTAAGAGCCTATGGAATCCATCATAGTATAAGTATCTATACATATATAACAACTTCATAAGCATTGAGCACTCACACAATCTTAGTAGGGTCTACTTACAAATTCACATAAGATTTTTCATGGTGTTGACCTAATAGTTATACATTGTCCATATTTTGATGATGACTTAACCATTCCATTTCATATGTATCTAATATGTCTATTTGAGATTGATTTGAGGTATTAGGTACATGAAAAGGATCAATTCAATCAAAAGACCTAGCTTGACCAAATACAAGCCAAAGTCAATACAAATGCACCTTGTGGAAGATGCCCTATAACCCTTAGGACAATTTTGGTAATCATTTGTGTTGATTCTATGACTTGTAATTAAGTTGGAAAAAAACCATGAGCACTTAAAACAAATATTTAAGGACTCTAATGACATTTTCAAAATTTTATTATAGGGTTTTTTGTCGGGTGAGTTTCATCTTTGATAAACTCGAACGATACCCTTGATGGATTTTGGAAATGGCAGGGTTGACTGAGTTTTCCCAGGAAAAACTTGACTGACACCTCTGCACAAGCAAAATAAATTTAAGTCGTCGGCCAAGTTTCATCTAGGATAAACTCGACTAAAAATTCAAACTTTTTTATCGCATAGTTCTATTGGATGAGTTTGCTTTATTGAAACGTGACCAACCGTACTATATGAAATGTGCAAAAAAAGTGTTTCTAGTCACTGGAGTGCTGCAAAAATAGATTCGTTGCAACACCCTAAACGACTAGAATTCATTCCCAAGTGCTTCTATTGTCTAGTAGACACCCCCAACTATAAATAGGGACCCTTGGGCTTCATCCCAAGTTTGCTTCTTATGCTCCTAGCTATAGTTGAGTGAATTTTTCTACTAAGAGCCCCTTTCTCTCTCTAGCTTATTACGGATCAACATGAATTTGAGTGAGATAGGTTATTTGTGAGAGAGCTACTTCATTTTACTCCTTGTGAAGCTCTCAATCTTGCCTTTCTCGATCTCTTCTCTCAAGTTGTGATGGTGAAAGATTCTCCTTCGTGAAGGATAAGTTGAAGGCTAAAGATCCAAGAGGAGAGTAGGTAATTCCTTCAAGGCATAAGAGGGAGATCCTTAGTGGAGGTGTCTAGCTCATTGCAAAAGTAGGTAAGCTCTTACAGAGGTTGAAGACTCTTTCTCTAAGGATAGGTAAGACCTTATAAGGTTTATTGGATCCTTTTGATCCTTAAAAGGGAGGGCTATGTATCCTTACCCTACAAAAGGAAGGTCTTATTGTATCTCTTACAATGGAATATAATGAAGGTGTAATGGTTGCAAAATCCTAGAGGTTGACCTATCTAGGTAGTCGATGTACACTCTCCTAGTATGGATTTTGGAACCACTACACATATCTTGTGCTTGATCTTATTCAATCCCTCTCATCCTTGCTACGTATGTTTGATTACACTAAAATTCCATATTTCTAATCTTATTTCTTGAATTAATTAGAAGGTCTAATGAATTTGCTTTTAGTGTTTTAGTTCTATTCAACCCCCACCCTTCTAGATCCCATTGATCCAACAAGTGGTATCAGATCCATGGTCTTCCTTGACTAGATCTCTTATGAAATGAGAACATGGGTGCAAACCTTCTAGATTCTCTCAACTTGGAGGGTGAATTCTCCATGAGACCCCGAATGTTTGATGATACAAACTTCCTCTATTGGAAGTAGATGATGTAGTTCTACTTGCAAGGGATGAGCTACAACATGTAGAAAGTGTTCATCCTTCCCTACAAGGAGATGGGAGGAGATTGGCTCCTTGGGATGAAGCTACCTTGAAGAAAGTGAGCTGAATTCAAAGGTAATTAGCATCATCTATGCAACCATCACTCCTTCTGAATTCAACTGGATATCTTCTTAGGACACCACCTACGAGATATGGAACAAACTATGCATTATCTATGAAGGTACCAAGCAAGTTAAGGAGTCTAAGGTATACATGCTCAAAGGTGTTTTTGAGAACTTCAATATGGGTAAGAGAGAGAGCGGAAGAGATGTATTCCAAGCTCAACACCATTGTGAATGGACTTTCTTTTTTGGGCCAACCTATGGATCAAGCACTATCAACTCCATGATCCTTAGATCTCTTCCCAAGAGGTGGCATACAAGGTGACCTCCACTGAAGAAATAAGAAGTCTTGGTGAAATTTCTACCAAAGAACTCATTGGGAATCTCCAAGCTTGTGATCCTAGACTTGACAAGTAAGAAAAATAGGAAAAGCTAGAAGAGAAGGAGTCTAAGAAGATGAAGGAAAATGCCTTCAAGGCTCAAGTGCAATCCATTGTTCTTCAACAACAACTTGCTTTTAGGACCACTCCTTCCTCAAGTGAAGATCAAGCCCCTAGTGATCATGAATCTAACTACTCCAAGGGGAAGCACTTCAAGGGAAAGCCCTCCTAATCCTCAAATCCAATGTGCTATGAGTGTGGTAAAAAGGAACACTACAAAAATGATTGTCCCAATGGAAAGAAGTCCTACTACAAGAGAAGCTCCAAGAAGAAGGAGGGCTACAAGAAGGAAAGCAAGTTTAATAGGAAGGACAAGAAGGAAATAAGAAGCAAATATGCAGTTCATGCCGCATGTGAGGAGTCTTCCTCAAGTAATTCCATCTCCAATGAAGGAAAATGTCACCTTGCTCTCATGGTCTCAACTAGTGAAGATGTATGTGAGGTAAGTCAGGTAAGCTTGAATGAACTATTTAAAGAATCTCTCATTGACATGATTAATGTTTCTTCTTCTTCTTACTCTAAATGCAAATCTAAGAAGAAAAGGTTAGGGAAAATCATCGATGATCTATATGCTAAGATTGATTTTCTTAAGCAGAATGAAAAAGTTCATCTTGATAACATAAATTTCTTGCAAGGTCAATTTCTTGAACTTGAATTGCAACACAATGGATTTGGGTTAGAAAATGGTATTTATATTAAGAACATTAATAGTCTAAAAGATGAAAACCAAACTTGTCGTAATAAACTTGTTTTGGTTAGAACTGAAAATGACAAGATTGTTGCCAAGTTTAATGATCTTAGGCAACTATGTGATGGTATTAAGAATGAAAATAGAATATATCTTGACAATCTTACTATCTTAGAATTAAAAATGCTAGATTTTTTGCTAGAGTTCATGATCTTGAATCTAGACATATCTTGCATAGTAATAAAGTTGCTAGTATTGCTCTTAAAAAGGATTTTATTTAACTAAATCCCTCTATTTAGAGGTCGGTCTTTTACATGCTCAAGATGATATTGATATTCCTTCTTCTATGTTGATTACTCTTAGTGATGATAATCATAGACTGATACACTTTGCAAAAGTTCCTCAAAGGGAAAAAGTCCCTAAATGTTGCCCTAGAGCACTCTACCAAACAAGTGGGTAGAAGTGGTTTGGGATATGAGTAAGTCCCTAATATCACGGTAAAAGGTAAGAAAAAGAGAAATAGGCCTCCAATATACCATGGAGAGACCTCCAACTATAATTCTTCTATGGTTTGTCTCATTGCAAGAGTGATGATCATTATTCTACATTTTGTCCTTATAAGGAGAAGGGTGTTGGATTAAAGGGCTCTAGAGGGGGATATGATGGAGTGGACTTTTGGAATCCTTAAATTTCCAATGACATAAGTGAATTCATGCATGTTGAGTTACTTTGAGAGTTCCAAGTGTTTTCGTCAACGTTTGGATGTCAAATGATATTTACATCATGATTAAGATCCTTAAATTTATACCTTTGTGAAGTATTTAATTGAATGGCCAAATATTTGATTTTTGGCACCAAAATTAAATGGATTGTGCCTTGAGGTATGATAAATCTATGGTTAAATTTTGGTGGCAATTAAAGGATCCAAGAAGAAGTTATTTAGGCTTGAAATGTGTGAAATGATGTGCATTATTGAGGATTTATATACCTAAGTTAGGCTTAATCTGGTGTCATGTGCCCCTTTTGTTTGGAGCCAGTTTCATGGCCCTTTTCTGGCCCTAGATATTGGATCTAATAGTACTCCTGGTCCTTGTAACAGTGAATCCATGGATAGGCTTGCATGATGGAGTAAACTAGACCCTAGGATGAGAGATCAATGTCTCTGATGTTCTCTCCTACCTTGCAATTACTACCTTGACATCAGGTTGTGACCACGACGTCATGAAGCGACAAGATCATGGGGTGAGAGGATAAAATAAGCTAGAAGTTGGTCTCGAATCATAGTAACAAGGAGTTAGACCCCTTCTATCAGTCTTTCATAGATGTGTAGAGGGAGAACAAGCCATCCTTTTCCATCGGCTCTCCACCGCTGCGAGCAGGTGGTAGCTGGTAGTAGAATAAGGAACTAGATATATTGAAGGAAGATAAGAGAAATAGAGGGAACAAGGAGATGCGAACAACCAGTTCTAGGTGGTTTTTGGACTGCCATGAGGATTTTCCATGGTGGATAGGCTCACCCTAATCAAAGAAGAAGGTGGAGGTCTGAAAAGGCTTGAGGGGCTTTCCCACCACAAATAAAGATTATGGATGAGTTCTTCTAGACTTTGAGTTGCTTGTGAGAAGTTATCGTAGAGATTCCTTGCATGAGGGAAGTTTCCCCCTTTCTCTCCATCACAGAGGTCACTGACGTCAGCAAGATTTTTGGCGGCAAGGCCTAGGGTAGCGTTCAAGATCTCGAGGAGCCGTAGAGGTCATGTAACACTTCTCAGAAGATGATGGGAGTCTTTTGGTCTGACAAGGAGCCACATAATTTCTGGAATTGCTCATCGATGATCTTCCCCTACAACGTCTGGGTTATGCCTAGTCATAGCATTGGGCATTTATGCGAGAAGGAGGGAGAGCAGGCAGTCTAGAGAGCCTAAACCAGTCGAACCTAGACCATCAGACATGAACCTTCTGACTCGATACTAAACTCGATGGGTCCATGAGCCCAAAACCGTAGGAGGAGCTGCAACCCTAGTGGCCATGTGATGGACTTTGATTGACTCCAAAAGTTAAATCATCTCAGTAAATGCTTAAATCATAGAGAATTCTTAGTAATTAGCATGGTAATCAGAAATATACAATCAAGGTATCATTTTTCTCAAGAAAATGAGTAGGATAACATGGAACCATCACATCAATCTTCTTATGCTTAAATAACATAGATATTATATCATGTGTTATAAATATCAAATGATGGCCGAAAATTATGATAATATGTCAATAAATCCATATTCATGTTTATAATCCATTTAAGGTATGTGCTTATGATGTTGATGCACGAAATCATGCAATTTGCTCCATATGTCTAATTAGGGCTAATAACCCTAATTAATATGCAATAATTACAAGTATGCTCAATAAATCTTAGAAACTCCAGAATATATTCATAACAGTATACAGAACAAAATGTGAAACTAACATATCAATATTATGCACTTGATTCATGATTATGTGGTGATGACTCATAATTAGAAGTTTCTAACCCTAATTGGATTAATGCATGTAATCTTGGGTTAATATGATCACCTACTTATATGAAACATAATATACATATGATCTATGATGTTATAACAAATAATTGGAAAATAATATCAGTAGGATAAGCATAAGAAGATAAGACAAGTAATGATGGGAATATCCTAATGAACTAAGATAAACCCTAAAATGAATCATACTAGGGTTGAGATGATGAGAACCTGATGATGGTATATGATCACATGTCCACTGATCTGTCTCTTTGGTAAGCATATCACATGTACAATGATCTATCTCTTTGGTAAGTAGATCACATGTACAGTGATCTATCTCTTTGGTAAGCAGATCACATGTACAATGATCTATCTCTTTGGTAAGGCCTTAATGCATCTATCCCATTGGTAGGAAGATGCTCGAGCATATAATGGAAAATGTGTCTAAAATATGTGTTCTCATTTGGCAATAAATATCTTTGTGCAATTATATGATTTTTCTTATATTTTTTTATTACCTCCAAGTTCTAGTTTTATCTTATTTCCAAGTCTTAGTAATGATAGGTATATAAAAGACACGTAGGCATACTCATTACAATATTCTTGAATATTGTGCTAACGTGTACCACACGTAATCTTTGTTTTAGGTTGTGGACATATGATCTTGAAGAACCTGGATAGTTGAGAGTTGTGTGGTGAGCTGATGTACAGGTGGACCTATTGTCTATATGATCATGTGGTAGATGTAGCATGTGTACATGTAAAGTTTATCATTCAATGTTGAATATCAATTTGTAATAAGTCATCTTGTAATTATATGTTGAATGGTAATCTTGTGTTGTTATGGTTTGTTTATTGTTTGTATGCATGTGCTACTATTGTTTCTTGTTTACTTCCTCTAATTTTCTTATTCTTAGCCTAGTGTGTGGTGTTTGAATTGGAATTCTCACTGAATTGAGGATTTGAATTTAGATGTCACACATCAGATTAAGTTTTAGAAAATCTAGGGACGTCACAAGGGCGAATAGAGCAAAAAAGCACTTAAACAAAAATCCATTAGACTTTCAAATTACTTCAAAGAGTAGGATTGCAAATATGGAATTTGATGTGCAATGAAACATACACAACAAGTATGAGAGAATTCAAGAAGCACAAGAACAAGCTATGTAGACTAGTTTCAATCTCCAAACTAGAATAAAGTTAGTCCACTACCTAGAGAGGTCAAGCCCTAGGATTTTGCAACCATTGCATACTTATATTTCATTATAAGACATACAACAATACTTTCTTTTTGTAGAGGAAGGAAACCTATCCTTCCTTTTAAGGATCAAAAGGAGCACATAAACCATACAAGGTCTTACCTATCCTTCAAGCAACAGTCTTCAACCTATATAAGAGCTTGCCCCTTTTGCAAGTAGCTAGACACCTTCACCAAGGATCACCCCTTCTTGTGACAAGTCTTCCGCCTTGAAGGAATTACCCATTTTTTCAAGGATCTTCATCCTGCACCTTCTCCTTCAACTTGGAGAAGCTTTCACCAACATAGATTGAAAAGAGGGGTTTGGGAAAGAGAAGATTGAGATCTTCACAAGATTATAATGAAGTAGCTCTCTCAAAAATATCATATCTCACTCATATGGATGTTTGGATTTGTAAGGAACAGATATGAGGCTCTAGTAGACAAAATCCACTCAACTATAGCTAGGATGCTTGAATAACATGATTGAACAAACTTGAGATGAAGCCCAAGGGGTCCTATTTATAGTTGGTGATGTCCACTAGCCACTAGAAGCACTTGGGAACAAATTCAAATAATTTGGATGTTGTAACATATCTATTTTTTATGTTTGGAACACTCAAATGGCTAGAATCACTTTTTCTACACACTTCGTACATTGCAGTTGATCAATTTTTAATAAAGGTAAATCAGCCAATTGTACTATGTGACAAAGAAAATTTGAAACATTGGTCGAGTTTTTCTAGGATGAAACTCAGGTGATGGCTTAAATTTGTTTTGGAAGTGAGTTTGATCTGGGACAAACTTGTCCGATTCTAGAAATTACCAAAATCCATCAAGGATTTCGGTCGAGTTTATTGAGGATGAAACTCGACCGAACATGCATTCTTTGATGAATTTTAGGAATCATCATTAAAGTGCTTAAATGTTCAAATTAAGTGGTCCTAATTTTCTTCATTTTAATTACAAGTCATAACATCAATTAAAATGGTTACAAGAATTGGCCTAAGTCATTTAGGGCTATTTTTACAAAAGTGCATTTGCATTGACTTTGGCTTGTATTGAGTCCAGTTGGAACTTGATTGAATTGATCCTTTTCTTGTACCTAATACCTTAAATCAATCTCAAATAGACATATTAGATACATATGAATGGAATAATTAAGTCATTATAAAAATATGGACAATGTATAACTATTAGGTCAAAATTCTCCCCCTTTTTGACAATGACAAAGCATTCCTCAACATATTGAAAAGGACTTGGAAATTTAAACTTTTACTTTGTGAATTTTAAGGGGATACATGAATTAACAACTACAATTTCTCCCTCTCAATTCATGCTTACCTTTGCATACATGGTTAGTTTCTCTAAAAAGCAACCATAGCATATATATACTATTGAGTCCTCTTACAAGTCACATGATATTTCAGAAAAAATACTAGAAAAGGATCACAAAAAATATGATTGAGATTAGTTCTCCCCCTTTTTCATATCAAAAAGATAAGTTGGTATAAGAGCTAAGAAATACATGCCTTATCCATAGGTATAAACTACACAAGAAACCACCATAGCAAGCTCCAAAATAGACAAACTTAGAGAGAATAGGCATGCTAGTGTCATAATCAAAATATGAAAGCACATACTCATAAGATAAATCCAAGCATAGAGCTAAGGTACATGTAATCATATTACAACACCAGATATGTCCTCTATAGATGAAAACTAAAAAGCAATGAAAAATAACAAGATATGAAAATATTATGCCTCGTATATAGTGCATAAATGTCAAGTACATTATAGTCTACAAAAAGATATATATATATGAGCACTCTATATACTAAGAACTAAACATCTATGGCATATATGTCAATGGCCTCATTATCATCTGGCTAGTAGTCCTCATCTCCATTTGAAGGTGCATCTGGGGCAGAAGGGGTATCCTCGCCATCATCTTCATCTAAAGAGCCATCATCACCATCTTGACCGTCTCCCTCATCACCATCATCCACATCATCCTCGATGAACTCGTCTTCCATCTCCTCATCCTTAGGAGGTCCAAAAGAGTGAGTTGTAGGCCACTTGGCATGTTGCTCTGTCCAAGACATACTACATGCATACAATGTATTTACTTGCTTAGAACTAGGTCTACAAACCCAATCAAAGACAACAAGCAAGGTGGCAGTCGGTCCAACTAGAAGAGAAAGAGGTTCAGAGGCATCAGGGGTAGGTCTACCATCAGAGGTAGGGGGTACAACAGAGCAGTAGGTGGTAGAGGCTGAGTAGAACTAATTGGTATGCATAGGAAGCATAGTCAGCACCTGGGTAGAGCTGTAGGTGGGGTAGGGATGGTTTCCTAATAAGTTCATGTTAGACATGATATGAACTAGATCATGATGGATGTGGTCCTGAACTAGAGGTTGTATGCCCATCGGTGTATCATGTAGCCCATCAGGGTTTCATTAGACATTGAGAACGAGGCATGGTCAGGTCGAGGAGGAGGTGGAGGAGTCTGGGTGGAGGTAGAAGCACTAGATGTGGTAGAGGAGGTAGGATGAAAAGACTTCTTGGCAGTGGTTTCACCTATGTGACCTATCCTACTTGTTTTGTATACAAGATCACAAAAAAAGGATTTCTTAGAATGATGAGAAAACAAGCCACAAATCAAGTTGGGATAAGGTGGGTGGGTACCACTATTGTTCTTCCCTAAGTCAAAACATGTCATGTGTTGAAGAATGTAACGAGTCTATTTGACTCCAACATCATTCAGGAGATAGT
The DNA here is from genome assembly GCA_963693085.1 of Alisma plantago-aquatica. Lineage (NCBI taxonomy): Eukaryota > Viridiplantae > Streptophyta > Magnoliopsida > Alismatales > Alismataceae > Alisma > Alisma plantago-aquatica. Next base: position 414,171,020 of record OY856414.1, read on the forward strand.
ACATTGACACAATCGTGTTTTCTACAATATCCATTTGGTTTTTCTTTGGTGGATATTACAGTTGAATACTAGTGCAATCATGCAAGTCTCGATGTCAGGGGAAGAAGAGGGAAGGACGAATTTCTTCCTATAGGGAACGTCAAGTTTCTTCAAAAACTTGTGGATGCCATGTAGGGTAAACTCGAGATCAAAGCTTTTGTAGAACTTCTTGGGGTCAAGCAGGTCAAGATACTTGTGATAGGAGGTCAACCATGTATACACGATGTCGGTACCATTGATCTCAAAGATGGTAATTTGGTACCCGCAATCATGGAGGTTAGGATCACTTGTTATTTAGGGGGTGAAACAAGGGTAGCATAGTTCCACGTGAGATTAGCATAGAATTCATGGACCACTTTTGTGCTAGAAAGAGAATTTGTATAGCACAATCTCTCTACACAAAGTGCACTAAGATAGTGAGTTTTGAAAATAGCAGCAACCTCTTACATCAAACCACTAGGTGATCAAAGCAAAGCACAAAAAGGAAAAGGATTTCTAGGAAGAATATCCTTATACCTATTTACATCTAGTGTAACATCCCTGACCTGGGTTATGATTTAACCCTAGGTGTTTTTCCTAAATATTAAATTAAATCCTTGTGATTAACTTTGGGCATGTAATTAAGTTTCTCAGAAGCATATATTTCAGTTTTTGCTCCTTTTTATATAAAGTTGTAGCATTGTTTTGTAATACAGGGACCTATGTGCAAATTACCCAGTTAGAAGGGTTAACTTGAAATTTGCACATGTTGAGATGTTCCTATGATGTTGAGACATCATGAGAATGATGATGGTAAGGTTTGAGGGATTTCCCAAGTTTGGGCACCAAGGTGCAGCTGTGGAAGCAATCCCGGTGCTTGAAAACCCTAAATTGGGGAAAAGTGCAATTTACCCAATTTGAGGGGTGCAACTTGTAAAATACATCATCGAAAATATCTTTTATAACTTTTGTCATCATTTAGAGTAGAAATGATGAAGAGGGCACTTCATTTGAATAATCATATAACAAAGAACACCTTTGTGATTGAATAAACAAGGTGTATGTATAATAGCCCTTTTATGTGTATGCTTTAGTGATGGGTTGATCCTCTTTGCCTTCAATTCTTGATCTTAGAAGAAGTTTGTCCTTAGAAATAAGATGTGGGGACGTTCAAAGAAGAAAGGAAGGACTTAGATGAGAAACGAGGAAAACATATATTCTTATGTTGGAATTTCACCCAATATATATATATACCACTTCCTTTGCAAGCAAAGGAACGTTTCTTTCATTCCCTCACTTATCCCCCTTGCTCAAACCGGCTAAGGCAGAGCTCTGGAGCATAGGAGAACGACCAGGGAGTTCAAGGTAAGTTTGGATCATCCCTTTTGCTTGAATTCATGGATGAAACTCGGATTCAAGGTCAAATTCATGGCTAGCTCACTTAGCTCTATCTTTCTAGCCATCTCTTTCCAACTTTTCCTTGGAGAATTCACCTTGGCCGACCTGTGGAGCTCAAAGACGCCATTAAAGACCTGAATCTTGGAAACTTGGAGCTCAAGGAACAACCTTTAGGTGGGTTTTATAACTCTAAACCTTATGCTTTGATTATACATATTTTTCTATGCATATAGTTGCTAGTTCTTCTTCTTCCCTATCTTCCCTTGTATCCTTTCAAGCAAAATCGTGAAGAACTGCTACTGTTCTTGAGGTAGAAGATAAGGGCGTTAATTCCTATGTTTATCCACGGATTTCCACTTTACCAAACGGTCCTAACCAATTGCCCATGCGGTTTGCACAACCGTTTGGTGGGCAAACGGTTTCAGGGTCGCATGGAGGAAAACGGTCTTCAAGACCGTTTGGTCCAGTTGACCAAGCGACGACCGTAAGAGAATCCTGTTCCTAATTATGTAGCCTGATCACCCACAAAAATTTAGGGGTTAACTCCAAAGGAATCGTGAGATATAAGCAAATCAATTAGCAAATCCAATTGAATTAAGTCCTGTTTTTCAAGCTATTTAATTTGCCCTTTTTGGGCAAACGGTCTCAAAACCATTTAAGATGGTTGACCAAGCGTTGACGGTTTGGCATTACTGTTCATAATAATGTTGATTAATGACTCACCAAATTTGATGGATTAATTCCAAACGAGTCATGAGTTGAAGGATGATTAATAGGGAAAACCCTAATTGAAATCAGTGCTGAAATCCCAATGAGTTAGTTAGAGTTTTTGGGTTGATTAGCCCAAACGGTCTCAAGACCATTTGGGAAATCATCCAAACGGTCTCAAGACCATTTGGGGATCACCCAAGACCGTTTAGAGGTCTGGGGACAAGTATAGTTGACCAATTGAAGGTCCAAAGGTACCAAATCATATTGCAATTAAGTATTGATGTGATGATCAACTCAATAGATCCAACCTTGATGAATTTTCACTAGAGTCCAAAGATTGGATGGGAAAACGGTCTCAAGACCGTTTGGAACTCATCAAAACGGTCTCAAGACCGTTTGATGTCAACCCAAGACCGTTTGGAGGTCTAGGGTTAAGATAAATTGATCAATTGAGAGCCCAATTACAATGGGTTATTGAAATAATCAAATTGCTGATTTGTGACTTAATTAAGGTTCAACCCCTATCAAATCAACTTAGATTTTTATGATTTCTTGGGAAAACGGTCTCAAGACCGTTTGGAGGTCATCCAAACGATCTAAAGACCGTTTGGGCCAAGTTTGGGCCCAATTGGAGGTCAATTGATAGGTTCAACCTTGAATTGATTCACATTGTTGAATATTGATGACCATCCGATTTGAAACCCTAATTGAGATGGACTTAACCCTAATTGGCTTTCAATTGAGGGTTAATTTGGTGTCCAATTGATTGAGGCTCATCCTAATTGACTCAATTTATAAGTGGTTAACATGTCTTTGGCCAATTGAGGGCTTCAACATACTTAATCATAAACATTTGTAACTTTTGAACCATGTTGGAGGTCCAAACGGTTTGAGCCCATTTGGACCAAACGGTCTCAAGACCGTTTGGGTCCAAACGGTCTCAAGACCATTTAAGCTCAAACGATCTCAAGGTCATTTGGACCAATCGATCTCAAGACAAGTTGATCAAACGGTTTCAAACCGCATAAGCTCAAACGGTTTGGAAAGTCAACCTTTCCAAACGGTCAACGCACCCAAACGGTTTGGGCAAACGACCTTGAGGTCATGCGGTCTTGGAGTCAAACCTAGCAAACGGTCAACGCACCCAAACGGTTTCAAACCGTTTGGTGGTTGAAGGTTGAAACCGTTTGGAGGTTTTCAATGTTATTTATACATAATCACTTGAAGTGGTAATTGGTTCAATGGTGATCTAATATAAATCTTAATGGTAGCTTAGAAAATTAAGGGACTAAGTGATTAATGAATTGACCCATGATGGTGATCATGAGGTAAATTACCAAAATACCCTTGAGGGGTTTAATTGAGTAATACCTGTTTCTAATAAAACCATAATCACATGTTAATGATGTTTTGGCTTATGTTAGCCCATGAGGACTTAACCCAACCTGATCTAGAGAGGTGTTATCACCATCTACTAGTGTGACGAGAGAGAAAGCATCTTAAGAGATAGAAAGTACCTTAAGAGAGAGAAAGTACCCTTTTAGAGTGGAAACTCAAGTAAAGAACCTTCAATACACATGAATGTACATGATTAGGGTATGATCCACCTATGTGAGATCATGAAAACCCTAATTATGATATATGATGAATCCTAAGCTAATCTGAGAGCATCAATGATGATGTTCCTCATACATGATGATGTTATGAGTTCAATTCACCATGTGATGTGAATAGTAAACCCTAATTCAAGGGTAATGACATGTAATGTGAATAGTAAACCCTAATTCAAGGGTAATGACATGTGATGTGAATAGTAAACCCTAATTCAGAGGTGATGACATGTTATATGAGTATTAAACTCTAGTTGATAAGAATCAAAGAACTTAGCTCTTATGACAAGAGTGGAAAGTATAATCATTGTTTTGAATTACCTTTATTAGTTGAATTAACCATGCAGGTTCTGATATGGAGGTGATCATATCCAGGTATGGATGATGATACTATATTCATTAAAGGCATATTGATAGCTTTATGAATAAATAAAGTATCTTGATGCCTTGTCAGTGGCATTCTATGATAATAATGGGCTGTGAGAGCCATGAATACCATCAAAGTCATGCTTTAGAGATGACTTGTGATGAGTATAATGAGAAATGATGATTGATGTCAGTTAGGCTTGTTACATTTAGTATTCTCCTTTTATAGTTGTTATGCTATTGTTATTGTTTGGAGAACAAAGTGTGATGTTAAATGAATATTGAATGTACCTAACTAATCAAGTATAATGTAGAGCCCTGATCATAGACCCATCATTGTCAGAGATCAAATGATGGCGAAACAGGTTTTCCTAAGGGAACTCCTGGATCACATACTAGTGAGTATGTGGGGTATATGGATGTGTAGAACCTTACATCCTAGTGTAGGAAATTGATGTAGATATGTAATCTGTCAATCCTTCACTACAATCCCATACCGTATCAGTAGTAGGTAAACATGAAACCTCCTGATGACGAAGAAAACATAAATATATGTATCAGTGGAGATAAACATGAAATCTCCTGATGACGAAGAGAGTACAGAACGCCACTGTAACTCTAGAATAGCGAAGGACCAGTTTACCCTGGTGAGCTATAATAGTAGAGACACAAGATGTCCTACAAGTAATCCTCTTACTGACTGAGGAAGGTGAAGGTCATAAGAATCCGGCTCTCTTAATGACCTATGTATGATACTGATGTGACTTCTTAGCAATCAGTTGGAGTATGAGTGGTATGCCTCATCTCCACAGGGCATAATATTGTTTGTAAAACATAATCAACCGTGTAGTATACATGTTAGAGATAACTACGAGTTAGTTGATTGATGATACACTGTAATAGTGCTTATATTCTTCATGTCTCATAAATGTTTAGCTCTTGTTTATAGCTGCAACTACTATTGAATACTTTGAAAGCTTTACTACTTAAGATATTCTTTGATGTTATAATAAAGCTTCTGGTGGAGAGTTATAACTCTCACTGGGACAATTATGTAAAATTGTCTCACCCCGTAGACTTCAATTTTTTAGGTGGACGTCGAAGACGGAGGAACCGGTCTATAGGTGACCAGTCCCAGCAGTAGCAGCAGCTGCACCAGGAGCAGCAGTAAATCTCAGGTGGAGATTTAGCCTGCCATGTGGTGTAGTTAGAGTCAGTCCTATGTGTCCTCTGTACTCTCAGGTCTTGGAGTCTTTTGTTATGAGTTCTTGAGATTTTGTATCTTGATGTATATAATTACTCAAGAAGTAATTATCATGAGATGTAAACAGTTTATCTCTTGTTAGGAAAGAAGCTTTTATGGATTCAAGCTCTTGTTTCGAAAAGTTTTAATTTTCCATGATTTTTGTCTTCCGCTGTTAATCGAATCTCTTCCGCTAAGTTTGAATCGTGTTTATATCGTGGTTTGGAGATCAGAGCCCACAATTAGTGGTATCAGAGCTCTAGGTCAGTTGAGTCTACAGAGGCATAGGACTTAGGATGTCGAGTCTATCTTTAGTACTCCTTCCTTATCTAATAGAATCTTCTGCTCCTCAGGAGAAGAAGATACATAAGGATGGCTGAGCCTCATGATGAGCACGTGGAAGAGAGTAGTGCTAGTGCACCTCAAGGCGGTGCAAGGGTTCCAAGAATAGAACAGCCTGCACCAGAGTCACCAAGAGAGCCACCCCAGTTTGACCCAGCCGACATGGGTAACCCAGCTGTACAGACAATGTTTGGGCAGTTCATGACTACCATGACACACATAATCGACAGGATGCCCATGCCTACACCTAGGGCGCCTGTCCAACCTGAAACACAAGGTATCGGTAAGACGTTCGAACGACTTCGTCGTGTCGGAGCTACCGAGTACTTTGGGACTGCCGACCCCGCAGATGTTGATTTATGGCAGCTGACAGAGTTGGAGAAGGCTTTCAAGATTCTTATTATCTCGGAAGCTGAGAAGGTTAGACATGTTGTCTATCTTCTCAAAGGCAGTGATGGTCACTAGTGGAACATGGAAGAGCAGAAGAGACCTAGAATAGAGTTCTCATGGGAAGAGTTTCGTCGGGAATTTATCAATAGATATTTTCCAAAGACCTTCCTAGATGAGAAGATCTCTCAGTTTGAGAGACTAAGGCAGGGTATGATGAACATTAGCGAGTATGAAGCTAAGTTCATGGAGTTGCTGCGGTTCTATCCGCACATGGCTGCCACAGAGGAGGAAAGAATCAGAAGATTCGAAAAGGGTTTGAATGCTGATATATCAACCCCTGTGTCTGCCTTAGAAAACCGAGAGAGATTCTCTACCTTTGTTGAGTCAGTCCGAAGGATAGAGAGATCTGTGGTTGAGAAGAGACAAACTCAGAAAAGATATCCACAGTTCCAGGGTTCTTCATCTAGGGATTCCAAGAAACCTAGATTCTCTGCACCTAACCCTCCACCACCCAGGTCAAGTTTTCAAACTCAATGGACACCAAGCAGAGGTAGAGGACGGAGTCAACTACCTCAAGGGACGCATAGTTCTGCATCAATGTCAGTAACTGGACCACCCAGACCACAACAACAGGAGAGGAGTTGCTACAACTGTGGTAAGGTGGGATACTTGATGAAGGATTGCTGTTCTAGGCCTGTCAGTGTGACACAGCCTCCGAGACAGAATCAACAAGGACCTCAGAATAGACAACATCAAGGAGCATCTCGAGGACGTGGACAAGCGTCTCAAGCTGGATCATCAGCACCACCTCAACACCAGGCAACAGCGAGGTTCTATGCTATGAACCCACCTGAAGCAATGGTCAATCCACGGGTAGTGGTAGGTCAGATGAAACTTTTATATTCTGATATGTCTACATCCTGTGTTGTATGTGTTCTGATTGACCCGGGTGCTACGCACTCTTTTATCACTCGGAGAGTGATTCGTAACTGCAATATGACGGTTAGTCATAGGGCAGATAGTTTGTTGTTGGAGACTCCGTTGAGTGGGTCTGCCATTTTGCAGGAGGTATGTTCTCCCTGCATCCTCTTCTTTTCTGATCATCGCATTCAAGTGGACCTTATACCACTTGATATGCAAGGATTTGATATAATCCTCGGGATGGATACCTTAGAAAGGTATAAAGTTGTCTTGGATTGTGAATCCAAGTTGGTTGTGTTTACTGATGAAGGCGAAACATGGATCTTTCAAGGTGAAAGAAAGATTATGCCCACCTGTCTTGTATCAGATATGGTTGTTGATAAGCTGTTGAGGCAAGGATGTTATGCATTCTTGGCCCATGTGGTAGATGTTACCAAGGAAGGTCCCAATCCTACTGAAGTTCCCATAGTCAGGGAATTCGAGGATGTGTTTCCTAAAGAACTTCCTGGTATACGACCACCTCGGGAGATTGATTTTAAAATCAATCTGATCCCAGATACGAAACCCATAGCCCAGACTCCGTATAGGATGGCGCCTGCCGAGATGGCAGAACTCAAGAAACAGCTTCAAGAGTTACTTGAGAAGGGCTTTATCCGACCAAGCACTTCACCATGGGGTGCTCCGGTTTTGTTTGTTAGAAAGAAAGATGGGTCAATGCGGTTGTGCATTGACTACAGACAACTTAATAAAGTAACAATAAAGAATAAGTACCCTTTGCCTAGGATTGATGATCTTTTTGACTAGTTGCGTGGTGCAACAGTCTTCTCAAAGATAGATTTGAGATCTGGATATCATCAACTTCGTATTAAGGATAGTGACATATGCAAGTCTGCTTTTAGGACAAGATATGGTCACTTTGAGTTCACAGTTATGTCGTTTGGACTAACCAATGCACCAGCTGCATTTATGGAACTCATGAATAGAATTTTTCGACCCTTCCTTGATCAGTGTGTTGTCGTCTTCATAGATGACATTCTGATCTATAGTAGGGATGCTCAGCAGCATGAGCAGCATCTTCACCAAGCTTTGACCTTGCTAAGAGAACATAAGTTGTATGCTAAGTTTAGCAAATGTGAGTTCTGGCTGCCGGAGGTATCTTTTCTTGGACATGTGATATCTGCCTCGGGAATTCGTGTTGACCCTCCAAAGGTAGAATCTGTTCTACAATGGGAACAACCGAAGACACCGACGGAGATTCGAAGCTTCTTGGGGTTAGTTGGTTACTATCGAAGGTTTATTAAAAACTTTATCTCTATAGCCTTACCTTTGACCAAGTTAACCCGGAAAGATGCTCCTTTTTCTTGGAGTGATAAGTGTCAACAGTCTTTCCAGTTGTTGAAGGAGAGGTTGACAAGTGCACCTGTGCTTGTGCTACCTGAGCAAGGAAAAGGATATGTAGTCTTCTGTGATGCCTCTAAGAATGGACTTGGATGTGTGTTGATGCAGGATAAACAAGTGATTTCTTTTGCTTCCCGACAGCTTAAGAAACACGAAGAGAATTATCCAACACACGATCTAGAGTTAGCTGCCGTGGTTCATGCCTTGAAGATCTGGAGACATTATCTTTATGGAGAGACATTTCAGATTTTCACTGACCATAAGAACCTTAAGTATATCTTCTCTCAGCATGAACTCAACATGAGGCAACGTCGCTGGATGGAGTTAATCAAGGACTACGATTGTACAATTGATTACCATCCAGGGAAGGCCAATGTTGTTGCAGATGCCTTGAGTAGGAAATCAGCAACATCAACCATGGATAGAGCACAACTAAACTCTTTAGTATGCTCTAAGAGAGATATGCTTATCTCTTTAAGGCAAGACAATGTATAGTTGAAGGTGTCATTGTTAGCCAGGTTGATGGCTGAGATGCATATTAAACCTACCCTAAGAGAGCAAATTAAGGAGGCACAACATGTTGATGTTGGAGTTCAGCAGATTAGATCTGAGTATGGAAATGAGAAGCGAGATGGTTTCCATGACTCAGATGACCAAGTAGTCTGTTATAATGGAAGGATGATAGTGCCGGATGTGGATGACTTGAGGAAGGTAGTCCTAGAAGAAGCTCATTCTTCCATGTATGCTATGCATCCAGGGAGCACCAAGATGTATCGAAATTTGAAAGATCTATATTGGTGGCCTGGAATGAAGAAGGATGTTGCAGAATTTGTTCTGAGATGTCCTGTGTGTCAGCAAGTTAAAGCTGAACACCAGAAACCTGCAGGAACAATGCAACCTTTACCCATACCACAGTGGAAGTGGGACCATGTGACCATGGACTTTGTTGTTGGCCTACCCAGGACAAATAAGGGACATGATTCCATTTGGGTAGTTGTAGATAGGTTGACTAAGACAACGCATTTCTTACCTGTCAAAACAACCTATTCTGCTGAAAGGTTATCACAGTTGTATGTGCAAGAGATAGTGCGTTTGCACGGAGTTCCTGTCACAATAGTTTCTGACAGAGGTCCTCAGTTTACAAGTCGTTTTTGGGAACAGTTACACAGAGCCTTAGGCACCAAGCTAAGGTTTAGTACGGCCTTTCATCCACAGACTGATGGACAGTCAGAAAGGACCATACAGACCTTAGAAGACTTGTTGAGAGCATGTGTTCTCCAATTTACCGGGAGTTGGGATCTACACCTAAGCTTGATAGAATTTGCCTATAATAATAGCTATCAGCATAGTATTGATATGGCACCTTATGAAGCCTTGTATGGTAGACGTTGTAGATCACCTCTGTGTTGGTTCGAGACTGGTGAGCGTCAGTTGTTAGGTCCTGATCTTGTGCAGTAGACTACAGAAAAGATTAAGATAATACAACAACAGATTAAGACTACACAAGATAGGCAGAAATCTTATGCTGACAAGCGTCGTAGACCCTTAGAGTTCCAGGTTGAAGACAGAGTGTATCTCAAGGTCTCGCCTTGGAAAGGGGTCCTTCGTTTTGGAAAGAAAGGGAAGTTAGCTCCTAGATTTATGGGACCTTATCCAATCATTGAACAGATTGGAAAAGTAGCCTACAAACTAGAGCTGCCACCAGAGTTACAGAAGTTACACCCTGTGTTTCACATTTCTATGCTAAAGAAATGTCACCCAGACACCGAGTCAATTCTACAACCTATGGAGGTAGAATTGAATAATGATGTATCCTATGAGGATGGACCAGTGTCAATCCTTGATAACAGAATTAAAAAGTTAAAGAAGAAAGATATAAGTCTTGTGAAAGTCCTCTGGAACCACCGTGGTGTTTAAGAAGCCACTTGGGAATTAGAGGATGAGATGAGAAGGAAGTATCCTGCCCTTTTCTCTTAATATGTCTTATCGATTTCGGGGACGAAATCCTTGTAAGGGGTGGATAATTTGTAACATCCCTGACCTGGGTTATGAGTTAACCCTAGGTGTTTTGCCTAAATATTAAATTAAATCCTTGTGATTAACTTTGGGCATGTAATTAAGTTTCTCAGAAGCATATATTTCAATTTTTGCTCCTTTTTATATAAAGTTGTAGCATTGTTTTGTAATACAGGGACCTATGTGAAAATTACCCAGTTAGAAGGGTTAACTTGCAATTTGCACATGTTGATATGTTCCTCTGATGTTGAGACATCATGAGAATGATGATGGTAAGGTTTGAGGGATTTCCCAAGCTTGGGCACCAAGGTGCAGTTGTGGAAGCAATCCCGGTGCTTGAAAACCCTAAATTGGGGAAAAGTACAATTTACCCAATTTGAGGGGTGCAACTTGTAAAATACATCATCTAAAATATCTTTTATAAATTTTGTCATCATTTAGAGTAGAAATGATGAAGAGGGCACTTCATTTGAATAATCATATAACAAAGAACACCTTTGTGATTGAATAAACAAGGTGTATGTATAATAGCCCTTTTATGTGTATGCTTTAGTGATGGGGTTATCCTCTTTGCCTTCAATTCTTGATCTTAGAAGAAGTTTGTCCTTAGAAATAATATGTGGGGACGTGCAAAGAAGAAAGGAAGGACTTAGATGAGAAACGAGGAAAACATATATTCTTATGTTGGAATTTCACCCAATATATATATATACCACTTCCTTTGCAAGCAAAGGAACGTTTCTTTCATTCCCTCACTTATCCCCCTTGCTCAAACCAACTAAGTCAGAGCTCTGGAGCATAGGAGAACGACCAGGGAGTTCAAGGTAAGTTTGGATCATCCCTTTTGCTTGAATTCATGGATGAAACTCGGATTCAAGGTCAAATTCATGGCTAGCTCACTTAGCTCTATCTTTCTAGCCATCTCTTTCCAACTTGTCCTTGGAGAATTCACCTTGGCCGACCTGTGGAGCTCAAAAATGCCATTAAAGACCTGAATCTTAGAAACTTGGAGCTCAAGGAACAACCTTTAGGCGGGTTTTATAACTCTAAACCTTATGCTTTGATTATACATCTTTTTCTATGCATATAGTTGCTAGTTCTTCTTCTTCCCTATCTTCCCTTGTATCCTTGCAAGCAAAATCGTGAAGAACTTCTACTGTTCTTGAGGTAGAAGATAAGGGCGTTAATTCCTATGCTTATCCACAGATTTCCACTTTACCAAACGGTCCTAACCAATTGCCCATGTGGTTTTCACAACCGTTTGGTGGGCAAACGGTTTCAGGGTCGCATGGAGGCAAACGGTCTTCAAGACCATTTGGTCCAGTTGACCAAGCGACGACCATATGAGAATCCTGTTCCTAATTATGTAGGCTGATCACCCACAAAAATTGAGGGGTTAAATCCAAAGGAATCGTGAGATATAAGCAAATCAATTAGCAAATCCAATTGAATTAAGTCCTGTTTTTCAAGCTATTTAATTTGCCCTTTTTGGGCAAACGGTCTCAAAACCGTTTAAGATGGTTGACCAAGTGTTGACCGTTTGGGATTACTGTTCATAATAATTTTGATTAATGACTCACCAAATTTGATGGATTAATTCCAAACGAGTCATGAGTTGAAGGATGATTAATAGGGAAAACCCTAATTGAAATCAGTGCTGAAATCCCAATGAGTTAGTTAGAGTTTTTGGGTTGATTAGCCCAAACGGTCTCAAGACCGTTTGGGAAATCATCCAAACGATCTCAAGACCGTTTGGGGATCACCCAAGACCGTTTAGAGGTCTGGGGCCAAGTATAGTTGACCAATTGAAGGTCCAAAGGTACCAAATCATATTGCAATTAAGTATTGATGTGATGATCAACTCAATAGATCCAACCTTGATGAATTTTCACTAGAGTCCAAAGATTGGATGGGCAAACGGTCTCAAGACCGTTTGGAACTCATACAAACGGTCTTAAGACCGTTTGGTGTCAACCCAAGACCGTTTGGAGGTCTAGGGTTAAGATAAATTGATCAATTGAGAGCCCAATTACAATGGGTTATTGAAATAATCAAATTGCATATTTGTGACTTAATTAAGGTTCAACCCCTATAAAATCAACTTAGATTTTTATGATTTCTTGGGAAAACGGTCTCAAGACCGTTTGTAGGTCATCCAAACGATCTCAAGACCGTTTGGGCCAAGTTTGGGCCCAATTGGAGGTCAATTGATAGGTTCAACCTTGAATTGATTCACATTGTTGAATATTGATGACCATCCGATTTGAAACCCTACTTGAGATGGACTTAACCCTAATTGGCTTTCAATTGAGGGTTAATTTGGTGTCCAATTGATTGAGTCTCATCCTAATTGACTCAATTTATAAGTGGTTAACATGTCTTTGGCCAATTGAGGGCTTCAACATACTTAATCATAAACATTTGTAACTTTTGAACCATGTTGGAGGTCCAAACGGTTTGAGCCCATTTGGACCAAACGGTCTCAAGACCGTTTGGGCTCAAACGATCTCAAGGTCGTTGGGACCAATCGATCTCAAGACAAGTTGATCAAACGGTTTCAAACAGCATAAGCTCAAACGGTTTGGAAAGTCAACCTTTCCAAACGGTCAACGCACCCAAACGGTTTGGGCAAACGACCTTGAGGTCATGCGGTCTTGGAGTCAAACCTAGCAAACGGTCAACGCACCCAAACGGTTTCAAACCGTTTGGTGGTTGAAGGTTGAAACCGTTTGGAGGTTTTCAATGTTATTTATACATAATCACTTGAAGTGGTAATTGGTTCAATGGTGATCTAATCTAAATCTTAATGGTAGCTTAGAACATTAAGGGACTAAGTGATTAATGAATTGACCCATGATGGTGATCATGAGGTAAATTACCAAAATACCCTTGAGGGGTTTAATTGAGTAATACCTGTTTCTAATAAAACCATAATCACATGTTAATGATGTTTTGGCTTATGTTAGCCCATGAGGACTTAACCCAACCTGATCTAGAGAGGTGTTATCACCATCTACTAGATGACTTGTGATGAGTATAATGAGAAATGATGATTGATGTGAGTTAGGCTTGTTACATTTCGTATTCTCCTTTTATAGTTGTTATGCTATTGTTATTGTTTGGAGAACAAAGTGTGATGTTAAATGAATACTGAATGTACCTAACTAATCAAGTACAATGTAGAGCCCTTATCATAGACCCATCATTGTTAGAGATCAAATGATGGCAAAACAGGTTTTCCTAAGGGAACTCCTGGATCACATACTAGTGAGTATGTGGGGTATATGGATGTGTAGAACCTTACATCCTAGTGTAGGAAATTGATGTAGATATGTAATCCGTCAATCCTTCACTACAATCCCATACCGTATCAGTAGTAGGTAAACATGAAACCTCCTGATGACGAAGAAAACATAAATATCTGTATCAGTGGAGATAAACATGAAATCTCCTGATGACGAAGAGAGTACAGAACGCCACTGTAACTCTAGAATAGCGAAGGACCAGTTTACCTTGGTGAGCTATAATAGTAGAGACACAAGATGTCCTACAAGTAATCCTCTTACTGACTGAGGAAGGTGAAGGTCATAAGAATCCGGCTCTCTTAATGACCTATGTATGATACTGATGTGACTTCTTAGCAATCAGTTGGAGTATGAGTGGTATGCCTCATCTCCACAGGGCATAATATTGTTTGTAAAACATAATCAACCGTGTAGTATACATGTTAGAGATAACTACGAGTTAGTTGATTGATGATACACTGTAATAGTGCTTATATTCTTCATGTCTCATAAATGTTTAGCTCTTGTTTATAGATGCAACTACTATTGAATACTTTGAAAGCTTTACTACTTAAGATATTCTTTGATGTTATAATAAAGCTTCTGGCGGAGAGTTATAACTCTCGCTGGGACAATTATGTAAAATTGTCTCACCCCGTAGACTTCAACTTTTTAGGTGGACGTCGGAGACGGAGGAACCGGTCTACAGGTGACCAGTCCCAGCAGTAGCAGCAGCAGCACCAGGAGCAGCAGTAAATCTCAGGTGGAGATTTAGCCTGCCATGTGGTGTAGTTAGAGTCAGTCCTATGTGTCCTCTGTACTCTCAGGTCTTGGAGTCTTTTGTTATGAGTTCTTGAGATTTTGTATCTTGATGTATATAATTACTCAAGAAGTAATTATCATGAGATGTAAACAGTTTATCTCTTGTTAGGAAAGAAGCTTTTATGGATTCAAGCTCTTGTTTCGAAAAGTTTTAATTTTCTGTGATTTTTTTCTTCCGATGTTAATCGAATCGCTTCCGCTAAGTTTGAATCGTGTTTATATCGTGGTTTGGATATCAGAGCCCACATCTAGAGTGGAGATAAACGAGGTTCCATCAAAGGAAACATGCCTAGGAGCAGTGGAGTATGAGGGTACTCCAGTTGATCTAGTCCCTTTTCTCAATTTGAAGCCATGGAGGTCAAAAGAGATGAAATGGCCAAAAAAGAAGAAGATGGTGGGAGCTACATGTCTCTAAAGCACCTAAGTCAAGGTTGGGAGAGCTAGGGTAGGTGATCCGGGGCTATAGAAGATAGGGAAGGGTTTGGGTAGCCCTAGGGTTTAAGGATGAACAAGGTAGAGTGGCGGTCAGTCAAATTTCTTTAGTTGAGAGGGAGAAAAGTCAGCTGATTTCCTATATATTTTCCTCCCAATAGTTTTGTCAGTTGAGTTTGAGTCTTAGAAAACTCGACTGAGACTGTAGTTTAGTTCAATCATTGGCTTATTGTTGGTCGAGTTTCTCCCACAACAAACTCGATAGAACAAACTCGGACGACAGGTCAGTCTTTCCAAAAGATAAGAAATTTAATTCTAGGCCACTAGAGCGCTATATAAATTTATTTTTCTAGCCTATCATATATTTTGAACATATCGAGGCACATTATACTCATCATTTTCTACTATTGTGGGGTAAAACATACGCTTGTGAAAAATAGCCAAAAACAAGCAAAACAAAGCATAAAAACAAGGCAAATATAGCACAAACAAGCAAGAGATGAGCAAATAAAAAGCAAGAATATATAGGTATGATAACATCTAGCTAGAAGGCATGTCAATATCATCAAGAGTAGTAATAGTCAGTTTTGATCTAATAAAGGTAAATTTCTCTCTATCTAGAGGTTTTGTAAGAATGTTTGCAAGTTGATTATTCATATCCACATGTGTGATATAAATATCCTTTTTGGCAATGTAGTCATGAAGGAAGTGGTAGTGGGCCTCTATATTTTTGGCTCTACTATGAAATATAGGATTGTAAGAAAGATTGATTACACTGGTATTATCACTGTAGATAGGAGAAGCATCAAAATGAATGCTAAAGACTTGAAGATTTGATCCATCCATATGACTTGGGCACAACAACTTCTAGCTATAATGTATTCAGCCTCGATAGTTGAAAGAGCCATTGTGCTTTGTTTTTTAGAGAACCAAGAGACCTAGCATGGTCCTAGGAGGAAGCAAGTGCCACTTGTGCACTTTCTATCAATTAAGCACCCTACATAATTTGTATAACAATAAACAGTAAGAGTAAAATCCCTTGACTAGGAATACCATAATCCAAAATTTTGGATTTTGTCTAGGCACCTCAAAATCCTCTTAACCTCTATAAGATGGGATTTTCTAGGGATTGATTGAAATATATACACAAGCCAATACCAAACATAATATCAGGTTTTGAGGTAGTTGAATAAAGTAAGCTACCAAGCATACCTCTATAGAGATTTTCATCTACCTTCTCACCTTCCTCATCTCTATCAAGTTTGGCGGCGTTTGACATGGGGGTATCCATCGGCTCTATCCATCCCAAAGCACTTCAAGATCTACTTGTATACTTGCCTTGGTTTATGAAGTTTCCTTCCTTCGTTCGTTTGATTAGAAATCCAAGGAAGAAAGTAAGATCCCCCATTATACTCATCTCAAATTCACTCTGCATAAAAGAACTAAACTCCTTGCAAAATCAAGATCAGTTCCGCCAAATATGATATCATCAACACATATTTGAATGAACAATAAGTTTCTAGAAGTTGTTTGAGAAAGAGGGTAGAATCAACTTTGCCCATGATATAGCCATTGTCTAGCTAAAACTCCTTTAATTTCTCATACCAAGATCTAGGGGCTTGTTTGAGTCCACAAAGAGATTTTTGTAACAAACAAAACATGGTTGGGAAGCTTATCATGTTCAAAGTCGGGAGTTGACTACATAGACTTCCTCCTCTATTGTACCATTCAAAAATGCACTTTTAACTTATGTTTGATAAAGTAAGAAATTCTTATAGCTAGTAAAGGCAAGTAACATTCTAATAGTTTCAAGTCTAGCAACATGAGCATAAGTTTCATCAAAATCAATACTTTCCAGTTGATTCTAGACTTTAGCAACTAAACTTCCTTTGTTCCTTACCACTTTTGTCACTTTCATCTAGCTTGTTGCGGTAGACCCACTTGGTGCCAATGATCTTCCTATCATTTGGTCTTGGCACTAAGGTCCACACTTTGTTCTTTTCAAACTACTCTAACTCTTATTACATGGCTAGGATCCATTAATCATCCGTGAGAGCTTATTTGATGTTCTTTGGCTCAAGTTGCAAGATGAAGGCGTTGTTGGCTTGTTCATTGTTGAATGCAGCCCATGTCTTTGCCCTTTAAAGAGGATTGCCTATGATGAGCTCTTTAGGATGATGTTTTGTGAAGCGGCGAGTTGGGTCCTTCTTTTCTTCTTCTTTCTCTTCTTCATCTACTATCACCTCTTTTCCTTTATCAATGACGTTGAGCCCTTTCAAGTGAGGAATCACATCATCTATAAAATCATCATTTACAATATTCTTGGAAATATAGGGGTTAGTTTCAATGAATTTAACATTGATAAGTTCTTCCACTTTAGACAATTTAATGTTAAACACTCTATAAGCTTTGCTAGTAGTGATATAGACAAGAAAGAAAGCCTTGTACGACTCTGCATCAAACCTATCGAGAGAATCCTTGGTGTTTAAGAAAAGACAAGGACAATCAATAACATTAAAGAAATCAATAGAGGCCTTCTACCATGCCCTAACTCATAGGGGGTCATCTTTAAGGACGAATGAGTGAAAACCTAATTTTGCACAAAACATGAGGTGCTAACAGCTTTGGCCCAAAATTCTTGGGAGCATCATACTCTAGAAGCATGGTCCTAGCCATTTCCTTTAGTGACCTATTCTTTCTCTCTATAACCCCATTTTGTTGAGGTGTACTGGGGCAAGAAAAGTTATGCATGTAACCAGATTCCTCACAAAACCTTTCAAACAAGTCATTTTCAAATTCTCCTCCATGGTCACTGTGAATAGAGACAATCTAATAAGAAGCTTCATGTTCAACTTATTTGCAAAAAGTATAGAAAACATCAAGGGTATCACTTTTTTAAACTAAGAAGAAGGTCCAAGTATAGCGAGAAAAATCGTCAACATTCACAAGGCAATACTTGCTACCATGAAGTAGTTGAGTTCTCATAGGTCCAAATAAATCAATATGAAGAAGTTCAAGAACTCTCTTGGTGCTAAGGACTCCTTTGGATTTAAAGGAGGATTTGGTTTGCTTTCCTTGTATACAAGGTTGGCATTCCACATCCTTCTCAAAGTTCAATTTAGGAAGTCTCGTTAACAATTCCTTTTTGCTCAACTTCTTCAATTGATGCATATTTACATGACCAAGCCTATGGTGCCATAAAGATATATCACTCTTGTCAACAATAAGCCATCTACTGAGAATAAGCTTAAGAGAATCAAGAACAATAACATAGATGTTTCCATTTCTAGTTCCCTTATATATAACATTGTAGGAGATGGAATCTAGAAGCAAGCATTCAAGTGAGGTAAATAAAACAAGATAACCATTATCACATAATTTGCTAACATTAATTAACTTGTGATGTAGGCCATCCACAAGAAGAACATTCTTGATGTATAGTGAATCACCTACATCACCCTCACCTATCACTTTATCTCTGTTATTGTCACCAAAAGTCATTGATCCTCCTTTCTTCTTTGTGAAGTTGTTGAAGTGGCTTATTTCACCTGTCATATGCTTGGAGCAACCACTATCAACAATCCATTTAATTTTTACCTCGCATATATCATCACTATTTGAGGCCATGAGAGCAAGGTGGTATTCTCCCTCATTGAAGTTGGAATCACTAGAAGAAGACTCTTCCCATGTGGCATGGGTTGCATCTTTGTTTCTTCTTTCCTTCTTGGCCTTCCTCTTATACTTGTCATCCTTCTTGAGTCCTCCTTCTTGAATCTTCTCTTATGGTAGGACTTATTTGCCTTGGGGCAATCATTCTTGTAGTGTCTTTTTTGTCCACATTCATAGCAACTTGGAGTAGAGGAGGAGGAGGGCTTTCCCTTGAAGTTCTTCCCCTTGGAGTAGTTAGCTTCATGATCACTAGTGTCACGCCCCAATCTCACAATAACCACAAACCATGAGATTAGGACGCGACAGGATGGGATTTACACAAAATCCAACCACTCTTTACTTTTTAAAACATTTTAAAGAGATTGAAAAGATAATCTGTTTAATGCTGTAAAATGAAACTAAACAAACTGCGGAAGCATCTTTATAAACTGACTAGCAATATAAACAGAGTCTACAACATTTTACATTGTTTGACATAAATAAAGCATAACAGTTAATTTACATCTTATACACATTCTCTCTCTCTCTCACACCTTGTCCCACAGATCGAGGGGAAAGGACTAAGAGACCTCTAACTACTAGCTACGAACCTTCTATTGACTAGGCGTTAGGATGAAACGATTCTTCAGATTTCCTGCTGCTGATGATAACCTGAAAATGTTTTGAGTAGAGGTATGAGTCTACTCGCTCAGTGAATAGCATTTCACTTAGCTATCACTAAACAACTCATCAGGTTTATAAACTGAAAATAAACATATATGCAGAACTAGCAAGGCAGTTCTAATAACATAACAGATTTACAGAATACAAGCACATTTCCAAGCATCAACAGGTAATTCAGATAAATGAACAGTTATATAAATTTACTGTGAACCTACTTGATTATTTATTCATTTTATTATTATGCCCTAAATATATGCAGTGTACTCTGCATATAAAGATCCGCAGCAAGTTCATGCTACGGCCCCACCGTACAAGACTTAGCGACACACCCGGGGAGTGCTAAGTCTGACTACTCATCCTAGTCTGCATAGGACACAGGCTCCTCGGCCTCCTCGCACAACCACGTGTGCTCTCGACTCCTCCTAAAACCTGAGTACACCGGCGGAGAGTCACAGGGTTACCTTCGCGACACAAGCACGAATGGTGTTAGATAACCGTGTTTTCTGTTGATATCGCAGTGCCATTGTGACACAAGCACAATTGTTGTTAGACACTGCCCTTTTCTCTTTCCTCGTTTGTCCGCGACACAAGCACGGATGTTGTTGCAACACGAGTTTCACCCCAAAGTTGCAGACCCGTCTAAGGGGTTCTACGGTGTTAGGGCATCTAGGTCTATACTTGATTAAACAATAAACAAATAAACAGGAAAATTACATTTCATACATAATGCACAATCTGAACATCACAAGAAGCGCATATATAACCTTTATCGTAATTAAACACAAATCAGAATCATTTATCCAGTTTCTATGTTAAACATCTATTTTGAAATTAGTAAATACATTGCAACTATAATACAGGAAATTGCATCATTTTCGTTAAGCATATCATGTAGTTCAATTCTAATAAATCTAACATACTCTATTGAATGAACTATACTGTTTAGGAGTTATATCAATTAATATAGAAGCAATAAAATAATCAATTTGAGTTAAATATTGATTTCTAAATGAACTACTACTCACATTCTGGAACTCGGCCGACCAAACTGGGAACTCGGCCGATCGGCTGGTAACTCGGCCGATCCACCTGCAACTCGGTCGATCCAAACCCTGCTCGAAAACCTATAATGGGAAACTCGGCCGAATCATGCCCAATTCGGCCGATCAAAACACTGATCGTCAAATCTAATTAAGGAACTCGGCCGAATCATACGCAATTCGGCCGAACAGTGTACAGACCAAAAACTAAAACGAACCTGTTGCAATGGAACAGTGCACGCACACACGTCTAGGTTGGGATCAAGCTCAACTGGTGCTAATACTTGGCTATTGGTTGTGGATTTGTGGTCTGAACCTCAAGGTGGATTCGAGGTATTAGTCGTGCCCAAAAGGACCTGCTTCATGTGTCGTTGGGTCACCTTCCTCCTTGAAACTTCCCAGCCATGAACCTGCTTCGCGCACAGGTAGAAGAAATGAATTAGGAACGCAGCTAGTTGCTGCTCGTGGCTGCGAGGGCTACGGATTCGTGCACTAGGCTCTTGGCCGAAGTCGGGGCGGCAGTTTTGGTGCTGCTAACTCGCGCCCAGCTGCCCCTGGCCGCTGTTGCGGCTGCTGGCCGGCGCTGCTCTGTGCAGCAGGTCGGGCTGCGGGTAGGGTGAGGTAGAGGAAGGATGGAGGGCGGGGAAAGGAGAAGAAGAAGGGTGTGAGGCTGGTCGGAGCTGAAGGGCTGAGAAAATCGCCCCTCAATCGCCCTCTCGCGGCTTCCCCCCCTCCCCCCTTCCTTTTGTTCTGTCGGCACTAAGTGCCGCCTCCCCTGTTCTATCGGGTGGGAAAGAACGAAGATAAGCGAGAAAGGGCTAGGGGGCGGATTATAAATTACCCAGCAAAGATCAAAATTTACAACTAGGTCCCTGAACACTCAAATGTCCGTATCTTTTAACTCGGAAGTCTATTTCGAGTGATTTTTCTTGCAACGGTTTAAGCTCGGAATTCTCTATAACCTCAAAGCATAAAATTATGCTAACTAGTTTGTCACAACAGGTCAAATCGCTAATTGAAACAGTGAGTACTCAGCTCAACATAATGTACTAAATAATCAACATTGACACCATTAATAGTCTCAGGTGATTCAAACTCAACTATTGATTCACATATTTAATTATTTGATTATCCATGATATTTAATTTGATACTCAACACTAATTGAGGTGTTTTACGTAATTCGAGGTATTTATTGACTAAGCAAGGAGTGGGTCATAACAACCTTTTCCCCTTAAAAGAATTTCGTCCCGAAATTCCTAAAAGAGAAAGGAAACGTGCTACTCATTTCTGACTCGTATTCCCACATGGCTTCTTCTATGTTATGGTTCCTTCATAAAACCCTCACTACTGGTATCTCGCGCATTCTTGAACTTTTGATCCTCTGATCAGCTATCGGTATTGGTCCCTTAACCTAGGACACATCTGATCTGATTCCAGATCGACCCACAAAACATTGTCTTTCCAAAACTGTTATAGCAGTATCTCACTTTATGGTAATTACCAAGAATTTATTATACTATTCATGCAAACAAACTAAAATTCTTAAATATACAGAATGCATGTCAATCTGGTACTGAATTAAAATCATGCAATTTAACTGTTGAACATCATCACATCATACTGAGAATTGATATCAAAATACTTGATTCATCGTACACCCTATCCTTAGGGTTTCATTTGCCTTGTTCATTTATCACATGCCAACACCCTACTCTTAGGGTTTCCATTATCTCATCTGTTTGATTGCAATTCAAATCACCATACGGTATCATTCTGGAACTGGCAGAGTAGTATATTTCAAATCATTGTAATTACTGAGTAATGTTTATATCATGCATGCAGACAGATTAAAAATTCATAAATATTCCAAACTCAAATCAATTTTGGCACATACATACTGAATTTCATGTAATTGAACATCTTATTATACCAATAAGAGTGATTTACTCCACTTATAAGAAACCATCTGTAATATTTATCAACTATCTGAAATTTCTCGAAGTACGTGCATATTAACCAAATTCCTGGTTTATGCACCACATAACTCAATTAAGAGTTATTTACGTATCATAACACAAATATTTAATAGTACTTGAGAATTTCTGATAATATCTTCAGAGAAATGTGCCAATTCATGTAAATGTCAGGTCACACACATTAATCATAACAGGAAGCATGCAATTAGATTTATTTACATATTTTAATGTTGTCTTACTAGCTTGAAATCATGCATCTAATGGTTTACCAAATCTGTGTTTCCTGGGTTCATACTCAAACCGTACCATTATCAGTTATGTATTTCTAAACTCAATGTGATATGATTGAAACTGGATTACCAAGCAATCTAATTATTTTATCCATGTATATCTTAGTCAAGTCTCGAGACATCAAAGGTCGACTTAATATGAAGAAAGTGAGCAGACTAAATTAGTCTATTCACAATCATTCCTATTAAATCACAACCTCTAGGTGTCCTGGGTAATCTTACCACAAAATCCATTGTGATAAGTTCCCACTCCCACTCAGGCATAGAAAAAAAAATTGCAAGGTAACTATAAGTTTCTAGGGTTCAACCTTAACCTACTGGTATACACTACTTCTAACCACGTACTCAGTTACATCCTTCTGCATATCTAACCATCCATTTCAACTTCTTGGAATTCATATACATCTTAGTGTTTTCCTCAAAACATAGCATACATCAATACATACACTTCCATAAGAATCTTTTCTTTCAGGCTTTTCCCCTTAAAAGAATTTTACTCTATCTCGAGATACACACAACATGTCATGCTAAAACAACATCTTATCATCTAAAAACTTAAACTCTAGTCTCTTTTCCTCCTATCAGGTCATGCATGGTATGGCTTAAGTCACTATCACCCTTTTATAGTTTCTTGATTTGATCACAAAAAGTAAGCTTAACTTACATCTGTACAATCAAATCACTCTGTGTTATTACCCCTAAGTTTAAGTTCAACTTCCACATTTCTACTAGCAGGTCTCTATTGAAACCTGTCATAGAGAATGCATTGGCTGTTGAACTTGACTTTCTGCTGGAAACATCATCCACCACATTCTCTTTACCAGGGTGATAATCTATTGTCACATCATAAAGATAGTGACACCATGTCTTTAAAACATGAACTACATCAACTATCTTTAGATCATAATCGGATAATACTCTGCTTTCTATGTTACTTACTTATTGTTACATTTTAGGTTTATGTCTTACTCATTCCTCTAAATCATTTCATGTTGTTCATGTACCGTTTAGATTATCTACCTCAAAACCCTAGGTTACTATCAAAGCCAGTTTACTTTTCATACAACAAATCTCAAGATCTTGTTTTACAAAGATACTAGTATTCAAGGTTACATCACTAATGATATCCCTTAAACTACTACAACTTTAATTATTATAGGGTTTGATTCTTATTAATAACATAGCATTATTGTGTGTGTGTGGTCGATTATATAAATCAAATTGAGTTGCTTGGGTCAGTAGCATATTAACCCAACACTCAACTTTAATTACATTAGCTGAAAATTCAGTTTTCACAATAGTTTCTGTAATTCGTTTATTAAACTGCTAACAGAAGCTCCAAAAATTCTGAAAATTTTATATGTTGTGCCTAATAAAGTTTTAGACCTCCAGTAAAAATTTTAGATCATTTCAAGTTACCAATAATTAATTAAAAATCAAACAGTGCGCTGCTATATAGCAGTCTGCAGCAGATTCGGTCGAGTTGCAACTCGACCGACACCTTACTGTAGAGATCAAAAGTCATCCAAAAATTACGCCAAATTAATAGAGTGTCTAAAATTTGTGATTTTCAAACATAGTTAAAATTTGAGATCAATTGGATATACCAATAAAAAGATAAAATTCAATTACCACATTGCTATATCATTCAGAAAATGTGATCGGTCGAGTTTGAAACTCGGCCGATTAACAAGTCAGAACATTATTCAAAAATTTTGATATTCTCCAATGTTGTTTATATTTCATATATCCAAATCATATCCAAAATTTATCTAAATCATAGTTACACATAAAATACTAAAAATCATTTAGAGAGACATTGTATTTATCAAATTCTGAATGCATATGTCATTTGAATCCTAATTTGGGCCAATTAGGGTCTATGTTTCTCAAACCCTAATTCTCAAGATAAAAGAACATTTAGACTTCTATTCTTATTTTACTTGTTAATAGGAGTCATTAGATCCCAGTAACGTATCCTGCCAGCCGGACCAGGCCGAACCTGTAGTCCTGAAGCCAAGAGCTACTCGAGATTAATCAACCCCTATTAACCTTAAACATGTGGAAAGAATATCCACTTAGGGCAACTTACTTATACATGATTTAGGATCTACTTTAATACAAAGAAAACAAACATTAAACAATTCACTTCATGTCACAACAATATAAAAGAATCATGTTTACTTTGCAAACTGAAAATTTCATTTCATGCATATAAAGCATTTCAAGTGATCTTTAAATCAAATAAGCAATATAAAGTCAGAACTGTATCGCATCTTATATTTAATCTCTTATTCCTACATTAATTTCTTATCTCATAACCCTAAGATTTCTAGGGTTTCTCTCTAGCCTATCCTTCCTCTGCATACCTGGCCAGGGCATCCAGAGAAGAACAGACAGAGTAGCTTGATACTGGTCAATCTAAGTATTCAGACACCTGGCCAGGGTATCTAAACACTCAGACCTTCCAGAGCTAAAACTCATCATTTATTATTCGTCTCACTTATAACTTTATCTTTTGACCTTAATTGTTCTGAACGACTCAACTTAAACTCTTTACTTGGTTCTCGTGACCACATCCTCTTCCTGCTATCTGCAATAATATAACAGAACACTTCCTGTTAGAAAATTACAGATAGAAGAAAGACACCTAAACCTTAATCCTATTGGTCTCTTATCGTCCCCTGACCTTGAGTAACTATGTACTCAAACCAAAGCTCTGATACCAAAAATTGTCACGCCCCAATCTCACATTAACCACAAACCATGAGATTAGGACGCGACAGGATGGGATTTACACAAAAGCCAACCACTCTTTACTTTTTAAAACATTTTAAAGAGATTGAAAAGATAATCTGTTTAATGCTGTAAAATGAAACTAAACAAACTGCGGAAGCATCTTTATAAACTGACTAGCAATATAAACAGAGTCTACAACATTTTACATTGTTTGACATAAATAAAGCATAACAGTTAATTTACATCTTATACACATTCTCTCTCTCTCACACACACCTTGTCCCACAGATCGAGGGGAAAGGACTAAGAGACCTCTAACTACTAGCTACGAACCTTCTATTGACTAGGCGTTAGGATGAAACGATTCTTCAGATTTCCTGCTGCTGATGATAACCTGAAAATGTTTTGAGTAGAGGTATGAGCCTACTCGCTCAGTGAATAGCATTTCACTTAGCTATCACTAAACAACTCATTAGGTTTATAAACTGAAAATAAACATATATGCAGAACTAGCAAGGCAGTTCTAATAACATAACAGATTTACAGAATATAAGCACATTTCCAAGCATCAACAGGTAATTCAGATAAGTGAACAGTTATATAAATTTACTGTGAACCTACTTGATTATTTATTCATTTTATTATTATGCCCTAAATATATGCAGTGTACTCTGCATATAAAGATCCGCAGTAAGTTCATGCTACGGCCCCACCGTACAAGACTTAGCGACACACCCGGGGAGTGCTAAGTCTGACTACTCGTCCTAGTCTGCATAGGACACAGGCTCCTCGGCCTCCTCGCACAACCACGTGTGCTCTCGACTCCTCCTAAAACCTGAGTACACCGGCGGAGAGTCACAGGGTTACCTTCGCGACACAAGCACGAATGGTGTTAGATAACTGTGTTTTCTGTTGATATCGCAGTGCCATTGTGACACAAGCACAATTGTTGTTAGACACTGCCCTTTTCTCTTTCCTCGTTTGTCCGCGACACAAGCACGGATGATGTTGCAACACGAGTTTCACCCCAAAGTTGCAGACCCGTCTAAGGGGTTCTACGGTGTTAGGGCATCTAGGTCTATACTTGATTAAACAATAAACAAATAAATAGGAAAATTACATTTCATACATAATGCACAATCTGAACATCACAAGAAGCGCATATATAACCTTTATCGTAATTAAACACAAATCAGAATCATTTATCCAGTTTCTATGTTAAACATCTATTTTGAAATTAGTAAATACATTGCAACTATAATACAGGAAATTGCATCATTTTCATTAAGCATATCACGTAGTTCAATTCTAATAAATCTAACATACTCTATTGAATGAACTATATTGTTTAGGAGTTATATCAATTAATATAGAAGCAATAAAACAATCAATTTGAGTTAAATATTGATTTCTAAATGAACTACTACTCACATTCTGGAACTCGGCCGACCAAACTGGGAACTCGGTCGATCGGCTGGTAACTCGGCCGATCCACCTGCAACTCGGCCGATCCAAACCCTGCTCGAAAACCTATAATGGGAAACTCGGCCGAATCATGCCCAATTTGGCCGATCAAAACACTGATCGTCAAATCTAATTAAGGAACTCGGCCGAATCATACGCAATTCGGCCGAACAGTGTACAGACCAAAAACTAAAACGAACCTGTTGCAATGGAACAGTGCACGCACACACGTCTAGGTTGGGATCAAGCTCAACTGGTGCTAATACTTGGCTATTGGTTGCGGATTTGTGGTCTGAACCTCAAGGTGGATTCGAGGTATTAGTCGTGCCCAAAAGGACCTGCTTCATGTGCCGTTGGGTCACCTTCCTCCTTGAAACTTCCCAGCCATGAACCTGCTTCGCGCACAGGTGGAAGAAATGAATTAGGAACGCAGCTAGTTGTTGCTCGTGGCTGCGAGGGCTACGGATTCGTGCACTAGGCTCTTGGCCAAAGTCGGGGCGACAGTTTTGGTGCTGCTAACTCGCGCCCAGATGCCCCTGGCCACTGTTGCGGCTGCTGGCCGGCGCTGCTCTGTGCAGCAGGTCGGGTTGCGGGTAGGGTGAGGTAGAGGAAGGATGGAGGGCGGGGAAAGGAGAAGAAGAAGGGTGCGAGGCTGGTCGGAGCTGAAGGGCCGAGAAAATCGCCCCTCAATCGCCCTCTCGCGGCTTCCCCCCCTCCCCCCTTCCTTCTGTTCTGTCGGCACTAAGTGCCGCCTCCCCTGTTCTATCGGGTGGGAAAGAACGAAGATAAGCGAGAAAGGGCTAGGGGGCGGATTATAAATTACCCAGCAAAGATCAAAATTTACAACTAGGTCCCTGAACACTCAAATGTCCGTATCTTTTAACTCGGAAGTCTGTTTCGAGTAATTTTTCTTGCAACGGTTTAAGCTCGGAATTCTCTATAACCTCAAAGCATAAAATTATGTTAACTAGTTTGTCACAACAGGTCAAATCGCTAATTGCAACAGTGAGTACTCAGCTCAACATAATGTACTAAATAATCAACATTGACACCATTAATAGTCTCAGGTGATTCAAACTCAACTATTGATTCACATATTTAATTATTTGATTATCCATGATATTTAATTTGATACTCAACACTAATTGAGGTGTTTTACGTAATTCGAGGTATTTATTGACTAAGCAAGGAGTGGGTCATAACAACTAGGGCCTTCATCTTTACTTGAAGAAGGAGGGCTAGTCCGGCAAGCAAGTTGTTGTTGGAGAAAAATGGCTTTAACTTGAGCTTTGAATGCATTGTCCTTGATCTTCTTTGACTCTTTCTCTTATTGCTTCTCATATTCCTCTTTCTTGTCAAGTCTAGGCTCATAGGCTTGAAGGCTGCCAATGAGCTCTTCGGTGGCAATGTCACCAAGGCTTCTTATTTCTTTAGTAGAAGTCACTTTGGATTCCCACCTTTTCGGAAGAGACCTAAGGATCTTGGAGTTGATGGTGCCTTGATCCATAGGATGACCCAAAGAAGCAAGTCCAATGATGATGGTGTTGAGTCTTGAGTACATCTCGGCCACTCTCTCCTTCTTGCCCATCTTGAAGTTTTCAAGGAGACCTTTGAGCATGTAGATCTTAGACTCCTTTACTTGCTTGGTCCCTTCATAGGTGATGTAAAGTTTATTCCATATCTCATGGGTTGTATCCCAAGAAGAAATCCAGTTGAACTCATATTGAGTGAGGGATGCATAAATGATGCTTATGGCCTTTACATTATGCTTTGCCTTCTTTAGAGTAGCTTCATCTCAAGTGGCTACATCTTCATATGGTTCCTTGTAGAGAAGGATGACTACTTTCCAAATGTCATAGCTCATTCCTTGCAAGTAGAACTGCATTTGTCTCTTCCAATAAAGGAATGTTGTGTCATCAAAAATTTGAGGCCTCATGGAAATTCCACCCTTCAAGTTGAGAGAACCTAAGAGGTTGTCTCCCATTTTATTATCTTGTGGAAGATCTTATCAGAGAAGACCATGACTCTGATACCACTTGTTGGATTAAAGGTGGGGGTGAATAAAGCTAAAAAAACTTAAACAAAATCAATTAGACCTTGGAATTACTTCAAGAAGTAGGATTGCAAATATGGAATTTGATGTGCAACTAAACATACATAGAAAATATGAGAGAGATTACACAAGCACAAGAACAAGCTATGTAGAGTGGTTCCAATCTCCAAACTAGGAGAAAGTCACTCAACTACCTACAGAATTCAATCCCTAGGATTTTGCAACCATTGCATACTTATATTCCATTAAAAGACATGCAATAAGACCTTCCTTTTGCAGAGCAAACATACCTAGACTTCCTTTTTAAGGATCAAAAGGAGCCAATAAACCATAAAAGGTCTTACCTGTCCTTTAAGAAAGAGTCTTCAACCTCTAAAAGGGCTTACCCATTTTAGCAAGGAGCTGGAAGCCTTCATCAAGGAGCTCCCCTTCTTGCAACAAGTCTTCCACCTTAAAGAAATTACCCACTCTTCTCAAGGATCTTCATCATTCACCTTATCCTTCAACCTGGAGAATCTTTCACCAAGATAACTTGAAGAAAGGGGTTGGGGAAAGAGAAGATTGAGAGCTTCACAAGATTACAAAGAAGTAATTCTCTCACAAATATCCTACATCACTCATATGGACATTTGGATTTGTAAGCAAGAGAGAGAAGGAGTCTCTAGTAGACGAAATCCACTCAACTATAGCTAGAATGCTTGAATAGCATGAAGGATCAAACTTGGGATGAAGCCCAAGGGTCCTATTTATATTTGGTGATGTTCAATAGCCACTAGAAGCATTTAGGAACAAATTCTAGTCATTTTGAGTGTTGCAATAGATCTATTTTTTATGTTTGCAACACTCAAATTGTAAGACCCCTAACCTAGTTTTTTGGCTAAACTTTTTTTCTTAGCATAATAAGGTGATTAGAACTTTAATATAATCTATTGAGATGCTTTAATAATATGTGATGTGGTTGTGTTTTCAGTTTGGTCATGTTTGCATGATGTTTGAGTTAATTATGCTATATGTGTGTCTATTTTGGACCAAGTTGCAAATTTACCCATGTTGAGGGTGTATCTTGCACTTTGTCACATGTGTATGTGCCTCCTTTGTTTTAGCATCATGAGAGAGAGAACGATGCTTAGGGGAGCCTTGTTGTACCTTGGATGTTGGGGTGGAATAATGAGTGTTAGGGTTTGCTTTTGGCACCTTATGTAGGTGGTTCACCTTGCTTGAGTGTTGACCATTTGAGTTGGTTTTCTGTGACCCACCTTGTTGTTTCCTTGAACTTGAAATCAATGGTCAATGAGTTTTGGTTGTTCCTTGTGTCTCTTCGACAAATGATCTATTGACCTCTTTCTTGGTTGCTTAACGAGATAGGGTTGCAATCTAAGTGGCCAATGGGTTTTTGTTGTGGTGGTCGCTTAGAATCCCCTTCGACCGATGGTCCTTTGGACCAAGTGAGGTCACTCATCTACCTTGGTTTTCACAATCTTTGATGCATGCATGGTTTTAGTGGTTGCATGGATGTCCTATGATGGACAAGTGGCATGTTTCGTTGGACACCTATCCTTCCTTACCTCTCCCCTACCCTTGGATATATATATATATACCTCCCTCCTTGCATGCATATGATCCTTTTGCATCCTCTCTTTCTCTCCTCTTGCTTTGAGCTTGTCCCTATTTGGTGCTTGTAAGAGAAAAAAGGAGCCCAACCTAGGAGTAAGGAGGTCGAACTTTGCATGTGTGGATCTAGAGATGGAGCTACTCTCTTTTGGTGATCCTTGGTGTTCCTTAACTTTGGTAAGTGATATACTCTCATTGGTTTCATTTTTCTTGCAACCCTTTATCCCTTCCTTCTTCTCTTGGACCAAATCCCATGATTTAGCCTGGTAGTGTTCAAAGTTGAGTTGAGGAACTCCTCTCTCTCTTTGTTTTTCAGTCTAGGGTTTGCACCCTCTTCTCTTGAGCTTTCCTTTGACCTTTGTATGCTCTTATTCTTTTGAGGTGGTCTTGCTTGGTTGTAGAGTTGATCCAAGTTGTGGTTCTCTTCTCTCTCTTGGAGCTTCGTGGCTTGGGAGTTGATCTTCACCTCAAGACGGGTTATATAATTCTCTCCTCTACTATTGTTGCACTTTAATCTTACATGCAAGTTTATCTAATCTCTAAGACATGATTATGAGATGCTTGATGATGATACCTTATTTAGGGTTTACTATTTTTTAGTAATCTTATATAGATTAACTCTTTTTCATGAACACTAGTTCTTGTACCTGAGATTTTATAGATGGTGAGAAGTTGGTTCTTGCATGTACTCCCTGCAATGTTGGTTTTATGTCCAGGGTCATGGTTCGGCTATCTGGTGGATGAATGGAGGTTTTGATCCTCAAGTGCATATGTTTGATGTATGGTTTTCTCTCTCATATCATGGTTTGGGTTTGTATACCATGTTTACTAGTGTCGTGCCTATATACCAAGGTGAACTAGGCTATTATGCAGTTGGACTCTATGTCACCCGACAGACTCGTACTGACTGAGGGTGTGGGAGATCATAGGATTATATCTCTCCAAGATCTTGAATGACACTAATTTCAACTTAGAAGTGGTTATTTGGAGTATGAGTGGTATACCCAATCTCCACGAGGCATAATAATAAAAGACATAATACAATCATGTAATATATTTGTTTTAGGTTAAACACAATCCACTTGGATGTTACCCTTTTCCTTGTTTCTTATACTATTCAGTTGTTACCTTTTATCCATGTTCATCATATTCCTTCTAATTTTATATAATATTCTACTGATCAGTTATAGCTGCTTCATCTGCCTAATCTATATCATCATATTTAATTATTGATTTAGCTGACTCTGCTCATCCTGTTAGTGATGAAACTTTCTTACTTAAGTATATATGTGTTAACAATAGCTGTTGGTGGAGAGTTATATCTCTCGCTGGGACGTTGGTCTCCCCAATGGGTTTCCACATCTTTTAAGTATATATGTGTTAACAATGGTTGTTGGTGGAGAGTTATATACTTCTAGTCATGGTAGAGATCATGTGGCTGAGGAAGAGTAGCAAGGGGATCAATAGTTATTGAGTTTGGACATGCTGCTAGTGTTTTTTAGTAGAGTCCTATGTGCCGTCCATGTACTCTCATATCCTTGGTGTGTTTTATAGATGGTGTACATCAATATGTGGTTTTTGGTAGTATGTCATGGTTGTACATGTATGGCTTGTATATGTGAACATGTTATCCTTGTAATAGGTTTCGGGTTGTGGCATGAGGGCCATTGAATAATGATGTGTATACCTTATGGTATGATATGTGATACATGTGGCGGCAGGTTGTGAACCTTGATATTTATGTTTCCACTTGAGATGGTTATATCAGATTGGTTTTAATTTACCTTGTTTTGTGGTAATGTGCTTGTTTAGTAATTGATAATTCTGTGCTTTGTTTTGAGTAATCTCACTTTTGTGGTGATGGGTCATCACACAAATTCCTAGAATCACTTTTTCTGCACACTCTATATAGTGCAGTGTCAAGTTTTGATAAAGGTAACTCGGCTGATTGAACTATGGGATAAAGAAAATTTGAAGCATCGGTCGATTTTATCCTAGATGAAACTCAGTTGATGGCTTAAATATGTTTTGGTAGTGCAGAGTGTCAGTCGAGTTTGATCTGGGACAAACTCAGTCAATCCTGGAAATTACCAAAATCCATCAAGGGGTGTCGGTCGAGTTTATCAAGGAAGAAACTCGATCGAACAGGAATTCTATGATGAATTTTAGAAATCATCATTAAAGTGCTTAAACGTTTGAATTAAGTGTTCATGATTTTTTATCATCCTAATTACAAGTTATAAAATCAATACAAATGATCACAAAACTTGTCCTAAGTTGTTTAGGGATATTTCCATAAAAGTGCATTTGCATTGACTTTGGCTTGTATTGA
Organism: Alisma plantago-aquatica; assembly: GCA_963693085.1. Taxonomy (NCBI): domain Eukaryota; kingdom Viridiplantae; phylum Streptophyta; class Magnoliopsida; order Alismatales; family Alismataceae; genus Alisma; species Alisma plantago-aquatica. Next base: position 414,203,810 of record OY856414.1, read on the forward strand.
GTCAAGTTGGAACTTGATTGAATTGATCCTTTTCTTGTACCTAATACCTAAAATCAATCTTAAATAGATATATTAGATACATATGAATGAAATGGTTAAGTCATTATCAAAATATGGACAGTGTATAACTATTAGGTCAACAAAGCACACCAACTCAAAGATGAAATGGGTCCCCAAGATAACTCATATCCCAAGGTTTGAAGTGGGCACCGATATCTTCCTTTCTTGTAGGTAAAAGGAAAATGAATTTTTAATAGTGCTTTCTCCAAACACATGGCATGTGGGATGAGCCATTTCAACAATTTCACAAAAAAGAAAGGAGGATTAGTGACTTTTGGGGATAACAAGAAAGGTAAATTTATAGGTGAGGGTGATGTGGGTGATTCACAATGCATCAAAAATGTTCTTCTTGTGGATGGCCTACATTACAATATCATTAGTGTCAGTCAATTATGTAATAATGGATATCTTGTTCTATTTACTTCTCTTGAATGCTTGCTTCTAGATTCCCTCTCCTACAATGTCATATATAAGGGAACTAGAAGTGGAAACATTTATGTTATTATTCTTGATTCTCTTAAGCCTATTCTTGGTAAATGCCTTTTTGTTGATAATATTGATATGTCTTTGTGGCACCATAGGCTTGGTCACGTAAATATGCATCAAATGAAGAAGACAAGCAAAAAGGAATTGGTCAAAGGACTTTCAAAATTGGATTTTGAGAAGGGTGAGGAATGACAACCTTGTACACAAGGAAAGAAAAACAAATTATCTTTTAAATCCAAAGGAATCTTAGCAACAAAAGAGCTCTTGAATTTTTCACATTGATCTATTTGGACCGATGAGAACTCAATCGCTTTATGGTAGAAAGTATTTCCTTGCGACTGTTGACGATTTCTCTTGTTTTACTTGGACCTTCTTCTAAGTTTCAAAAAGTGATACTCTCGATGTTTTCTCTACCTTTTGCAAAGTAGTTGAAAATGAAGCTTCTTGCCAAATGGTATCTAACTGTAATGACCATGGGGTAGAGTTTGAAAATGATTTGTTTGAGAAGTTTTATTAGGAATCCGACTGTACACATACTTTTTTCCCTCGTACACATCAAAAATGGGGTTGTAGAGAGAAAGAATAGGTCATTACAAGAATTGTTTGGTACCATGCTTTTAGAGTATGATACTCCTAAGAAATTTTGAGGTGAAGTTGTTAGCACCTCATGTTTTGTGCAAATCTGAGTTTTCACTCATCCTTCCTTATAGAAAACCCTCTTTGGGTTGTGGCATGGTAGAAAGCCCTCTATCAATTTCTTTCATATCTTTGGTTGTCCTTGTTTTATTTTAAACACCAAAGATTCTCTCGAGAAGTTTGATGCAAAATCCTATAAGGATTTCTTTATTGGCTATAACACTATAGTAAAACATATAGAGTATTTAATATTGATTTGTCTAAAGTAAAAGAATATATCAATGTTAAAGTTGTTGAAACTAACCCATCTATTTCCAAAGATATTGTGAATGATGATGTTGTATATGAGGTGATTCCTAGATTAAAAGAACTCAATGTCAATGACAAAGGAAAATAGGTGGTAGTAGATGAAGAATCAAAAGAAGAAGAAAAGAAGGATCCAACTCCCTGGTTTGCTAAAGATCATCCAGAAGAGCTCATCATAGGCAATCCTTTTAAAAGGGTGAAGATGTGGGTTGTATTCGACAAAGAACAAGCTGAAAATGCCTTCATATCATAACTTGAAACAAAGATTGCCAAAGAAGCTCTTAAAGATGATGAATGGATCCTATATATGCAAGAGGAATTAGAGTAGTCCAAGAAGAACAAAATGTGGACCTTAGTGCCAAGACCGAATGATAGAAATATCATTGGCACCAAGTAGGTCTATCGCCACAAGCTAGATGAAAGCGGCAAAGTGCTAATAAACAAAACAAGGTTAATATCTCAAGGGTATAACCAATAGGGAGGTATTGATTCTGATGAAACTTATGCTCATGTTGCTAGACTTGAATATATTAGAAATCTAGTTACCTTTTCTAGTTTTAAAATTTCTTGCTATAGCAAATGGGTGTTAAAAGTGAATTTTTGAATGGTAGAATAGAGGAGGAAGACTATATGGCTCAACCTCCCAGATTTGAACATGACAAGCTTCCTAACCATGTTTATTTGTTACAAAAAATCTCTTTATGGTCTTAAACAAGCCCCTAGAGCTTGGTATGAGAGATGGAAAAACGTTTGTCAGACAATGTCAATGTCATGGGCAAAGTTGATTATGCACTATTTCTTAAACACAGTTCTAGCAATTTTTTAATTATCTAAATATATGTTGATGATATCATTTTTGGAAAAATTGATCTTGATCTTTACAAGGATGTTAGTTATCTCATGTAGAGTGAATTTGAGATGAGTATGATAGGGGAGCTCAGGTTCTTCATTGGCTTCCAAATCAAGCAAACAAAGGTAGGAAACTTCCTCAACCAATGCAAGTACACAAGCAAACTCTTGAAGTGGTTTGGGATGGAGAACATGAAGCCAATAGATACTCCCATGTCCAACACCACCAAACTTGATAGAGATGAATAAGGTGAGATGGTAGATGAGAAGCTCTATAGAGGTATTATTGGTATCTTGTTATACTTAACTGCCTCTAGACCTGATATCATGTTTAGTGTTGGCTTGTGTGCTAGGTTTCAATCAAGCCCTAGAAAATCCCATATTATAGTTTTCAAGAGGATTCTTAGGTACCTAGCCAAAACCCAAAATTTTATACTATGGTATCCTAAGTCAAGGGACTTTACTCTTACATCTTATAGTGATGCGGATTATGTTGGTTGCTTAATTGATAGAAAGTGCACAAGTGGAACTTGCTTTGTCCTAGGACCATGCTTGGTTTCTTGGTTCTCTAAGAAACAAATCATAGTGGCTCCTTAAACTACTGAGATTGAGTACATTACAGTTGGGAGTTGTTGTTACCAAGTCCCATGGATGAAGCAAATGCTCTAAGACTTTAATGTTCATTATGATGCTTCTCCTATCTCTTGTGATAATACTAGTACAATAAATTTATCTTAAAACGCTAACTGCATAGTAGAGATAAACATATAGAGGTCCACAATCATTTCCTTCATGACCACATTGCTAAGAAAGATATCTAAATCACTCATGTGGAGATGGGAAACCAACTTGCGGACATTTCGACTAAGCCTCTAGCTAGAGAGAAATTTACTTTCATTAAATCAAAATTTCTTATAACTGCTCTTGATGATAATGGTATGCCTTCTAGCTAGATGTTCATATATCTATATGTTCTTACTCATAAAATTTTCATCTTATCCTTGTTTGTGCTACATATTCCTAGTTTTAATGCCTTATTTTGCTTTTTTTGGCTCTTTCTTGCAAACATTAGTTTTATTGCAAAACAGTAGCCAATGATGAGTGGAAAGTGTCTTAATATGTTCAAAATGCATGATAGGCTTGAAAAAAAAATTATATAGCACTCTAGTGACCTATAATTAATTTTTTAATCTTTTTGACATACTTCTTTGCCAGCCAAGTTTGCTCTACAAAAACTCGACCGAAAACATATCTAAGGACTGAACACACAATAGTATTGGTCGAGTTTCCTAAATCTCAAACTCAACTGACAACACTGTTGATGGACATATATATAGATTTTTGGATGATTTTCTCCCTCTCAACTAGAGAAAACTCATCCGACTCATCTCCCTCTCAGTTTGTCCTTAAACCTTAGGTCACCCAAACCCCTTTCCTAGCCCTTGTTTGCCCCATTTGACCTTCCCCGATCTTGACCCTAGGCTTGGGCGTCCTACTGCTGCTATTTCCTTCCTTGATTGGTGTCATCTTCATCAAGCTTGCCCATAGCAAACTCTATGGCATCTGATAGGTGGAAAAGAACAGGTCCATCTGGAGTCCCATCCTCATCCATAATCTCTATGCTCATCTCCTATGATGGTACCTCTTTTATCTCAAATCAAACTATCAATCATTACAAGGAGTTTTTACCTAGGAACCCTTACCCCTTTAGGCCCTTACTTACCCATAGCAATGAGCTTCTGAAAGAGATTAAGAAGATCTTCAAAAACCAACACCTAGATGCTCTTTCCTATGAATGCAGGACCTATAACAACTTCCTATGGAGCAAGAAAGTAGTGCATGAGTTCTATGCTAATCTTACCTCAAACTACACCACTTTAGTGCCTCCTCCCAACTCCCAAGTGGTTTTGACATCCATGATTGTTGGGATAAGATTTCAAATATGAGCATTCTTTGAATACTTGCTTATCTTATTCCTCGTTGAATTAGATGCCTTGCTATCCCACCTACCATGACCTCCTTGACCCTGAAGCCTTCTACAAATGTTTTAACCTCGAGTTGACCCTCTCTGATTTTCATAAAACCTTAAAGGAGTCTAAGGTCCCATATAGAAAGAAAGTCATCTTACATTCTTATTATTTGGATATTAAGACTTGCTTGGTTGCTTTCCTAGTTAACTATGACATCCATCTGAAAAAGAATCAAAGGGATATTGTAGAAAACTTGATGGTGATCATGTATTGTCTTCTTCAAATATATGTGTCAAATGGGCAAGCCCATTCTACATCACATGACTTGCTTTGACACAGAGAAGAACACTAGAGACTCCCACCCATCCTACCACAACCTGATTTGTGGTGTCTTTCAACATCACACTGCCCAATCTATTTTCAAGCTATCTTGCCTACAAAGCCAGTAGGAAAGGAGTTTACATCAGTGAAACCGCGATCAAGAAATCCTTCCATCCCACCTCCTCTACCCTAGTGCACAATATGGTGCACGATATGGAACCAAGCACATAGCATGTACCTGATATGGGGTCAAGTACCTAGCTCATACCCGATACAAAGCTAACTTGAAGTAATAAGATCTAAGTGATAGTCCATCTGATATGGGTACACGATATGTTGATTAGGGAAATACACCCTAAAATATGACATGGTGATGAGGTTATACCACATGCCCGATATGGATACACGACGTGAAGTAAAGAATGTGGTTTAAAGTATAATATGAAAATACACACATTTTGACACCTAAAATGATAGAGACACTACAATCATGTGAAATTGATTGAGTGGCATATGTTGCATGTGGTGGTAATTAAAATATGATGTGAATTATAAATGATGAACTAATATTCCTCAAGAGGAGGATCGAACCAAAAGTATGATGTAATCAATATCCTAGTGAGGATGAGAGAGAAACTCATACACTATGTTGATAATCATTTAATGATAAATGATGAGAATAAACAAGTATGATTGAATACATATGATATCAATGTATGCTCCTAGATGTTTGGAGCAATGGATTAGGGTTTGGATTGATAATATGAACATGAAACCCTTTTCAGTTATAAAAGGGGAAACCCTAACCCTAATAATGGGAAGGTTGTATTTCTCCCATCGAATAAGCCTGATAAAGTATGTTAAATACTTGTATAACAAGTATTATGTCTATAGGTATTATGACCTAGAAATAGTTGTCACCTAGTGAGAGGTGACAAGATGTGTAATGGCCTTGTGAGCCATGTGAATAAGTTGTTGCCTAGTAAGAGGTGACAAGATGTGTAATGGCCTTGTGAGCCATGTGAATAAGTTATTGCCTAATGAGAGGTGACAAGATGTGTAATGGACTTGTGAGCCATGTGAATAAGTTGTTGCCTAGTGAGAGGTGACAAGATGTGTAATGGCCTTATCAGCCATGTGAATAAGTTGTTGCCTAGTGAGAGGTGACTAGATTTGTAATGGCCTTGTGAGCCATGTGAACAAGTTGTTTCCTAGTGAGAGGTGACAAGATGCTTAATTAAACTATGTGAGCTATGTGGAATACTTGTTTAACAAGTGAAATGAATACCTTGGTCTGAGGGCCTAGAGGTAATGGTTACCTATTATAGAGGTAACAATGCTATGTGATGATCTAAGGGTTTGAATACCCAGATTCAGTAATCATGATAATGATGATGTGAAGGGATGATAATTCCCAGTAATGTGATAAGGGACTGAGATCCCAAGTATCATGTGTCTCAAAGATTTGAAAAGTACATGATAGATGTATTACACCTTTCTTTGTAGCATTTGTTGTTATTAATAATGATAACTTGGTTGATGCTAAAAGAATGTTGTAATGCACTTAATATATCACTAGAAACCATAAAACATTGCCCTGACCATAGATCCATCAGCGTCAAGAATTTGCTGAATGGTGAAACGGGTTTCTCACGGCATAACCTGGAATGCATATTTTTGGATATGTGGGGGCATAAGTAAGGATGGCCAAATGTGAATCGATCCCCTTACAAACTCAAGTGAATGTCTCAATAGATCACGGTGAATTAGCTTGTGGCTCAGAGTATGGTGCCTATGTGACCATAGCTCAGAGTATGGTGCCTAAGTGACCATATCTCACGGTGAATTAGCACGTGGCTCAGAGTATGGTGCCTATGTGACCATAGCTTAGAGTATGGTTCCTAAGTGACCATAACTCAGTAACTGGGGACGGTTGTTAGTAGATGTTCTCCTAAGAGAGCACAGTTTTACGTTGTAGCTCTAAGCGAGGATGCCTTTGTACCCTGGCACAACTATTTTGCAGCTGACACGAGATGTCCTGCAAAGCCTAAGTGGTCTCGTACTGACCAAGATAGGTGAGGTCATGGAAACCAGCTCTTCCATTGACCTTGTATGGTACCGACTTGTGAGAAGTTTGTGGTCGGTTGGAGATATACGAGGTATGCTTCATCTCCTCAGGGCATAAGTGTGATTGTTAAAATATGTTCAGTCATGTAGCATATTTGCTTAAGGATCGAATACGGAAAATATTGTTTAATGCGCAGTCCAGTTATACATCTTAGTTGATAGATGTTATTTGTGTTTCTTTACATTCCTTGTAAAGTAGATAGATGATTTATAGCTCTACCATGGGTAGATGCAACATTCTCCTTAAGTAAGGATATTACTTTATTCTGTTCATACAGTCATTAATCATGCATGTTAATATAAAAGAACCTCTTCTCAGTTTTATAATGTTTATCTGTGATAATAATATGGTTGGTGGAGAGTTATATCTCTTGCTGGGACAATTGTCTCACCCCATGGGATCCACAATTTTTAGGTGGACGTGCACGAGGCAGTGGAGACCCTTCTGCAAAGGAGGAACAATAGCTGAGGCAACAGTGACAACTCAGGTTGAGTGTACTGTTTGTTGTGTCTTGTAGATAGAAGTCCTATGTGTCGTCTCTGTACTATCAAGTCCTTGGAGTCAGTTTGTAGCAGTTTCATGAACAATCTGAGTATTTTGGCTTGTATGTCTCGAGGTTTTATGTTGCTTCAGTATATGTGTTGTTAGAGAAACTGTTATATGTTATCCTCGAGATGAGAAGAAACAATGTTTGTACAATTTGAATCAAGATATATATATATATATATGTTTTGGATTCTTCAGTAAAAGTTTCCTAGAAGAGGATCTACTTGCAAATGGTTTTAATTTTTAGTGATTTTTGCTAATCCGCTATTTATGATTATTCTGCATTAATTAGTAACGATTTGGTTTTCGGTTTGATGGCGGTCGTTACAAGTTTGGTATCAGAACTTAAGGTTTGCTGAGTCTACAGAGACATAGGACTAAGGTGTTGAGTTTGTTTTAGTTTCCTCCAGTATACCCTATAGTAACTTCTACTTATGCAGAAGAAAGGGTGAAGTTTAAAAATGACTGGAGAACACGAAGAACACATTTCTGAGGGCAATGTTGTTGCATCAGGAAAGGGTTCAAGGGATCAGGCAAGAGAAGAACAAGTGCTTGAGAATTCCCATCTTGACCCAGTTAGGATAGAGAATCCTGTCTTTTATACTCCTATTGGGCAGGTTAGGACAACAGTGACACATATAGTAGACTGGATACTAGCAATACAACCTAGGTTACTAGTCCTTAATGTAGAAACTTTGGGCTTTAAAAGGGTTCCTAAATGACATAGTCATGTTGGAACAGTGGAAAATGTTGGAAAGATTAACATATGGTGAGAAAATAGACCCTGTCATAAGTATAGACAGATAGTATATCTGTGATGACAGTGCCCAAGGAGGGGCACTAAGCTGACAATTAAGGAAAGGTCTCTATAATTCTAGAGACATTTTCCTAGTTTTTGTAAAAGCCAAAGTTTTTGGTGCCACCAATGCAATAAATGCCTAGTGCACCAGGGCAGTAGTCTTTATGTAAAGGCAAAAGTCCTAACTTTCTACCTGTAAGAACTCTTGGCTTAGCTTTTACATAAGTAATAAGACTGATAAGCCTATGGTATGAGGACAATACATGTTATAGATATGGACATGCATACTAAACTCTTTTATTTGAAAAGAAGGGAGGAAATGACCCAACAACCAAGGTAGACTCGGTAGGGCTTACGAAAGTTACAGCCCAATAGTATAAAAAGGCAAAAGCAACAACACTAAACAGCTAGACTCTATGTGTTGAGTCAACCTAAAGTGGTGGATGACTATGAGAGGTAATAGTCAGATAGAGATTTTTCATTTTGATATTCCTTATCTTGATTTTATCTGATATTCATAAGAAGGATTGATGTTATTGAATTCCCTATTGATTGCCCTATGGGAACATAGGGAAGAAATGATAAATACTAGAATTTATATTATGTTCAGTATTCTTTTAAATGTTTTATAATCGCTCTTATCTGTGTGAAAGAGGATGAGATATAGAAGTAATGCCTGGAGAAAATCTAGGAATGCTAAATCCTATGTTTGTGATGATACGAAAAGTAAGGAATATGATAGTACACAAAGTGCATACTACCTAATATCAGTACTTGTATACCCTGGCCAGGTATTCAACTATTAAAGATAAGGTGAGTATGGAACTCTTAGATTGTTATCTTTCTGATTACTCTGATCAAGTAGTCATTCTGAGACAATCGAGTGAGCATAACGAAACTGGAAATATGGCATGGATATTTGTACCACATCCTAAGTGTAATAAAATGGAATCTGAGATGATTTCAGATTAATCTGTGTGTATGAGGAAGTAAAGAGTATAAACCTCATGATAAGAGAATGAGAATGAGGGAGATGATCCATGTTTGATAAAGCCTGTGTGTGATACCCCGTGCGATCAAAACGTTATTAACTATGCGGAAGCGAATCATTAGCACCGGAATTATTGAAAATCACTAAAAATTAAAACTTTTTGTAAAGAGATCCACAAACTGTAAAACTCTTTCATAAAGAAACAAGGTAAGTTGTTTACAAGCTGATTCATTAGTACATCTCTATATCAACTCATCTCGAGAGTGATAACATTGACTGCCCTGTTAAACTGTACATGAGCAGTACACAAATATCTCGAGGCATTAAGCTAAAAATCTCAGATCTATATCAAACTATCTATTGAATCCTAGGACCTGAGAGTACAGAGACGACACATAGGACTCTCTATATACAGAACCTAACAGACAGTGACTCCACATGTGGATCACCGCTGTCCTTGTTGTTGTTGCTGCTCACCTACTGAAGGGTTTCTTCTCCCTCGGCGTCTACCTAAAAAGTTAAATCCCATGGGGGTGAGACAATTGAAAATTGTCCCAGCGAGAGTTATAACTCTTTTCCAGAAACATTGTTATTGCAAATAATAGAATGATACTGAGCAGTAGGATTATAACTATTCAACAGCAGGTAATTCATTGAATAACTAAATAAAGCAGTATTCTTTATGCAATCATATCAATTATAACTTGATTGAATAGCATGTCATTTAATCAATAAGGAATATGAAGAACATGTATATTATTTGTCCAACTAGGACTTAATAAATAATGTATCATCAATCATTGTTTCTCATAGTTCAACCTAAGCAATTATGCTACACGGCTGATTACATTTTACAAACATACTTATGCCCTGAGGAGATGAGGTATACCGCTCATACTCCAACTGACCATTACGAAATCAAAATTGGTACCATACATAGGTCATCAGAAGAGTCGGATTCCTATGACCTCATCATCCTCAGTCAGTGTGAGGAACAACATGCAGGACATCTCATGTCTCTACTAAAATAGCTTTCCAGGGTATTCTGGCAACTTCGCTATTAGAGTTACAGTGGCATGTTGTACTCTCTTCGCAATCGAGGGATTTCTTGTTTATCTCACATCGATTCGGCATTAACAACATCATTGGGAGATTAATGATACATCATCCCCGTATATACATATAATAAAGGATTGAGAGATTAAATGTTTATCTCACATCAATTCCTCCATTAGGACTTAAGGATATTCGCATCCATAACCCCCACATACTCAAAAGTATGTTCTCCAGGAGTTCCCTTAGGAAAACCTGTTTCACCATCATCCAACTTCTGAGGATGATGGAGCTATGGTCAGGGCTCTACATGATATCATTTCACTTGATTATTTAAGTACATTACATCATTCTTTTAGCATCAGGCATGTTTTCAAACATAAAACATTATAACAGTTGCTATAAAGAAAGAGTACTATTTGTATCAAGTTCATTTCACAGCTTTATTAACATTGGGATTTCAATCCCTTATCATCTCATCATCATGATTCAAGAGTATGGGTGTTCAAACCCTTAGATCTTCAAAACACATATTACCACTTTAACTGGTAACCTAATGACATCAAGTCATCTGACAATGTAAACATAATAATTGCAGTGCAGGTATTTCACATACCCTTGAGGCCTATAAACCTTCTTTTGTCACCTTTCACTAGGCAACATAGCATGGCATTGCTTACACAGCTTTTAAAGTGTTTTAAATAAACAAAGTATCATAGCTCATATCTGGCTATGTTCAATATCTCATAAAACCTGCATGATTAGTACAGATGATAAACTGTTCATCAATTTCATATCAGCATAATGCAAAACAAAGATAACTTCATTATTTAAGGGTTGCACCACTATACCCTTACTAGGGTTAGGGTTTCCCTTTCCATTTCACTTAGGGTTAATCATCCCCTTAGCTCAATTAGGATTAAGGACTTATCATTTCATTATCTGATCATATAGCCTTATGCTTAATAGCATAACCCAGGATTAGGGTTTCTCACTTTTATTCACCTTAAATGGAATTAGGGTTTACTATTCACATAGCAATACCCTAGATTAGGGTTCATATTCAACATACCTTGAATTAAGGTTTATCATGTCATCATTATGAATTAAGATCATACGTTCATCATGTATTAGGGATACTTCCATTATTACCCTCAATTAGGGTTATAATTCATTAACCATCATAATTAGGGTTTACATGATCTCACTATGAAGGATCATACCCTAATTAGATATTGATTCATATTGGAAGTCCTTTACTTGATTAACATTCATAAAAGGAGTCTTCTCTCTCCCTCATCCTCTATAGGATGATGTTTACTTCAGCCTTGATTAGGTTAAGTCAACTCAGTCATGAAAAAGAATTGGCGCCATGAGTTAAGGTATTATCATGGTGATCACTATGGCTTAATTACTACATGGGTTAAAATCACACTAACCCATTAAGATACAAGTACCATGATCACTTTTGATTACATCATGTATTAATTATAATCACTTTGTCCTTTAACCACTTTAAGTATCCATGGGGTTTAGGTTAATCAACCACCAAACGATCTTGGCCACTAAGGCCCCAAACGATCTTGACTAACTTAGACCTCAAACGGTCTTGCATACTAAACCCCTAAACGGTCTAAGACCGTTTGGACCTCCATGCGGTCTTGGGCTATCTTTGAGATCGTTTGGTAAAGTAGGTGGTGAAGACTGTTTGCCCATAGTTGACTTTTGAAACCGTTTACTAAAGTGAACCTCCAAGACCGTTTGCTAAAGTAGCTTTTGAAAATGCATGGACTCAAAAGGTTTGGGATCGTTTGGTCCCAAACAGTCTTGAGACTGTTTGGACTCAAACGGTCTTAAGACTGTTTGGTCCAAACCCCCCTTAAAACTGCAAGGACCAATTATAGTCTCAACCCATCAAATTGAATTAGGGTTTCCATTGTTGATCCCCTCAACGATTAAGTACATGTAATCCATCATCAATTAGACCTATCACCATCATTTACTTGAGTTAATTAGGTCAATCTTCAACTGATTTGACCCTCAATTGGTCATCAATAGGGGCTTGAATCAATTGGATTAGGATTTGGAGTCGATGACCCTTCAACATAATTCAATGTGAGTCTAATTGATTTAAAACCATTTGAACCATCATCCAATTGGTCATAACCTGAACCCAAACGGTCTTGGGATCATTTGGATGACCTCCAAACGGTCTTGAGACTGTTTTCTCATGTCCACATCAAAAACCAAGTCCATCAATTGGGGTTTGACCCATTGGTTTGATCATCACATCAACATTTGATTGTACTTCAACTTAATACTATTAGATCTTCAAACACTTAACCATAGTTAACCCTAGACCTCCAAACGGTCTTGAGTGGTCACCAAACGGTCTTGAGACCGTTTGGGTGATCCCCAAATGTTTTTGAAACCGTTTGGGTCACTCAAACCAAGTTTCAAGTTTATTCAATTATCAAATCAGCAATTAACCCGATTAGGGTTTTGATGCTTGTTGGACCTTTAATTGGTGAACCAATTGGAATTAATTGATAGTTATTGATAGGTTATTGATCTACATGATTTTCAACAGACCTTCAAATGGTCAACGCTTGGTCAATGCCACCAAACGGTCTTGGACCGTTTGCTTCTATGTGGTTTAGGTGAAACCGTTTGCATTCAAATGGTTTGAAACTGTTTGCTCCCAACGGTTTGGGAAACCGTTTGAGCACAAAGGCAAACTATTTGCTAAAGTTCTTTTTAGATATTTGTCTAGGATGATGTCACCTTCTTCTACCTCTATTCAACCAAGAACAGGTGATGTTCTTTATGGAAATTTATAGCAAGAACATACAAGAGTATCTAAGGAAGAAGAATAACCAACAATTCTTATGAAAATGAGTGCAATACTAATGCTTAAGGTTTAGAGTTATAAAACCCACCTCTAGAACTGATCCAGAGCTCCAAGATCCACGGATTTAATGGTGTATTGAGCTCCAACATTTGTCCAAGGTTCGTTCTTCAATCTTTGGATGAACAAGATGGCTAGAAAAGGAAACCAAGTGAAGAAAACCATGATTCTAACCTTGTTTTATGGTTTCCACCATGAATTCGAGGTAGATGATGATCAAAACTTACCAAGCTAGTTTGATCATCCTTCCTATGGTCCAGAGATCTCCCTTGGTTAGCCAAAGCAAGGTGATAAGGAAAAGAACTAAGAAAATGATCCCTTTGGTGTTTTGGAAAAAAGGATACTTATATATATATATATATATATATATATATATATATATATGGATTTTCAAGGAAAATGGAAAAAGAGGATTATTTCCTTTTATCTCCCAATTATATCCACCAAGTCCTCCTCCACTTCTTGGATACTTGGCCACCTTCTACTTTCTTGACAAAACTTTCTCCATTATCCAAGAATAATGGAAAAGAACTAAGCACCTTAAAGAGTTATGTGTTAATATCCATCTTTTAGTGGATATTGCTTTATATTATATTAATGTGAATGGCTTCCACTCAAACAAGATATTTTTTGTATCCAAGCATGGCACAAGCTTGTCCAAACTATTGCAAACACATACTCCAACTTTTGGTTGAAGGGCTCCATAATTAATATATTTCCCTTTTGCATTAAGTTATATTAAAGAGCCATTTGTGCTTAAATCTTGATTATTTCAATATCACGATTCTCTCTCTTCTATGATAATTCACATGAGGCACCCTTCTCATTTTCTTTGCTCTACTTGATGCCAAGAAACATGAGAGACCCTCTAGAGGTGTTATTTTGCATGTTGAACCCTAGGTTTTGGATAAATTGCACATTACACCAAAACTAAGTTTTAATGCACAAGGATTGCTCTACAAGCTTTATCTTGATGTCCAAGCTTGTGGAATCCATACCACCACATCATATACATTCTTATGATGTCTCAACATCAGAGGAACATCTTAACATGTGTAATTTGCAAGTTAACCCCTCTACTTGGGTAATTTGCACTTTAGTCCAAAGTTAACAAAACAATGTTTCAACATTATTAAAAAAGGACTGAAATTGAACTATAAGTTCCTCAAAAACATTAATTACATTCCAAAAGATAAGGGAAAGTATCTAATCAACTTTATTAGGCAAAACACCTAGGGTTAGTATATAACCCATGTCAGGGATGTTACAAATTATCCACCCCTTACAAGGATTTCGTCCCCGAAATCATCAACAAAACATATTAAGAGAAAAGAGTAGGGTATTTCCTTCTCATCTCTTCCTCTAGTTCCCACGTGGCTTCTTCAACACCACGGTGATTCCAGAGGAATTTTACAAGACTAATGTCTTTCTTTTTCAGCTTTTTAATTCTTCTGTCAAGGATCGACATAGGTCCTTCAACATAAGAGATATCATTATTTAATTCTACGTTGTAGAACTGATTATGTATCAGGATGACATTTCCTAAGCATGGAAACGTGAAACATTGGGTGCAACTTTTGCAACTCTGGTGGTAACTCCAACTTATAAGCCACCTGTCCAATCCGTTCAATGATTGGATAAGGCCCCAAAAACCTAGGAGCTAACTTTCCTTTCCTTCCAAATCTAAGAACTCCTTTCCAGGGTGAAACCTTGAGGTACACTCTGTCTCCAACCTGGAATTCTAAAGGTTTACGACACTTATCAGCATAAGATTTCTGCCTATCCTGTGCAGTCTTCAACTGTTGTTGTATTATTTTAATCTTCCCGGTGGTCTGCTGCACAAGATCAGGACCTAAAAGTTGATATTCACCAGTTTCATACCAACATAGGGGAGATCTACAACGTCTACCATACAAATCTTCATAAGGTGCCATGTTAATGCTATGTTGATAGCTATTGTTGTAGGCAAACTCTATCAAACTTAGGTGCAGATCCCAACTTCCTATAAACTGAAGGACACATGCTCTAAGCAAGTCTTCCAAAGTCTGTATAGTCCTTTCTGACTGTCCATCAGTCTAAGGATGAAAGGTCGTACTAAACCTTAACTATGTGCCTAAGGCTTTATGAAGTCACTCCCAAAAATGACTGGTAAACTGGGGACCTCTATCAGAAACAATGGTAACTGGGACCCCATGCAGCCGCACTATCTCATCTACATATAACTATGCCAGCTTCTCAGCAGAATAAGTTGTTTTGATAGGTACAAAATGTGTTGTCTTTGTCAACCTATCAACTATTACCCAGATGGAATCATGTCCTTTGGTTGTTCTAGGTAACCCAACCACAAAATCCATGGTTACATGATCCCACTTCCATTGTGGTATGGGCAAAGGTTGCATTGTACCTGCAGGCTTCTGGTGTTCAACTTTAACTTGCTGACACACAGGACACCGCATGACGAACTCAACAACGTCCTTCTTCAACCCAGGCCACCAATACATATCTTTCAAGTTATGATACATATTGGTGGTTCCTGGATGCATAGCATACATCGAAGAATGACCTTCTTCCAGGACTATCTTCCTCAAGTTATCCACATCCGACACTATCATCCTATCATGATAACAGGCTACCTGATCATCTGAGTCATGGAAACCTTCTCGTTTCTCACTACCATACTCTGATCTAATCTATTGAAATGCAGCATTAATTTGTTGTGCCTCCTTAATCTGCTGTCTCAGAGTAGGTTTTATGTGCATCTCAGCTAACAACCCTAATAACAACGATACTTTTAATTGTACATTATCCTGCCTTAAAGAGATAAGCATATCCCTCCTAGAGCACACCAGAGAATTTAACTGTGCTATGTCTAAGGCTGGTGTTGTTGATTTCCTACTCAAAGCATCAACACCTACATTGGCCTTCCCTGGATGGTAATCAATTGTACAATCATAATCCTTGATTAACTCCATCCAGCGGCGTTGCCTCATATTAAGCTCATGCTGAGAAAAGATGTACTTTAGGTTCCTATGGTCTGTGAAAATCTGGAACGTCTCTCCATAAAGATAATGTCTCCAGATCTTCAAGGCATGAACTATAGTAGCTAGCTCTAAATCGTGTGTCGGATAATTCTCCTCATGTTTCTTAAGCTGTCGAGAAGCAAAAGAAATCACTTGTTTATCCTGCATCAACACACATCCTAGTCCATTCTTAGAGGCATCACAGAAAACTATATACCCTTTCCCTTGCTCAGGTAACACAAGCACAGGTGTACTTGTCAACTTTTCCTTCAACAGGTGAAAAGATTGTTGACACTTGTCACCCCAGGTAAAAGGAACATCCTTTCTGGTCAACTTAGTCAACGGTAAAGCTATAGAACTGAAGGTCTTAATGAACCTCCTGTAATAGCCTTCCAACCCTAAGAAACTGCGAATCTCCGTCGGAGTCTTTGGCTGCTCCCATTACAGGATAGATTCTACCTTTTTAGGATCAACATGAATGCCTGAGGCAGATATTACGTGTCCAAGAAAAGAAACTTCTGGTAACCAAAACTCACACTTGCTAAATTTAGCATATAACTTATGCTCTCTTAGCAAAGTTAGAGCTTGACGAAGATGCTGCTCATGCTGCTGAGCATATCTACTGTAGATCAGGATGTCATCTATGAAGACAACAACACACTGATCGAGAAAAGGTCGGAAGATTCTATTCATGAGTTCCATAAATGCAGCTGGTGCATTTGTTAGTCCAAACGACATAATTGTGAACTCATAGTGACCATACCTTGTTCTAAAGGCAGACTTAGGTATGTCACCCTCCTTAATACGCAGTTGGTGATATCTTGACCTCAAATCTATCTTTGAGAAAATAGTTGCACCACGCAACTGGTCAAAGAGATCATCAATCCTCGGAAAAGGATACTTATTCTTTATAGTTACTTTATTTAATTGTCTGTAATCAATGCAAAACTGCATTGATCCATCCTTCTTTTTAACAAAGAGGACCGGAGCACCCCAAGGTGAAGTACTCGGTCGGATAAAACCTTTCTCAAGCAACTCTTACATCTGTTTCTTGAGTTCTTCCATCTCAGCAGGCGCCATCCTATACGGTGTTTGTACTATTGGTTGCATGCCCGGGATTAGATTAATCTCAAAATCAATCTCTCGAGGCGGAGGTACACCTAGAAGTTCTTCAGGAAACACATCTTCAAATTCCCTAACTACATGAACTTCAACAGGATTAGAACTCTCCACGGTGGTATCTACCACATGGGCCAAAAATGCATAACATGCTTGCCTCATCAGCTTCTCAGCAACCATCACTGACACAAGACAGGTTGGAAGAATCTTTCTATCTCCATGAAAGATCCATGTGTCACTATCATATGTGAACACAGCTTGCTTGGACTCACAATCCAAGACAACCTTATACCTTTCTAAGGTATCCATCCCAAGGATTATATCAAACCCATACATCTCAAGTGGTATAAGATCCACTTGAATGTGATGTTCAGAAAAAGAAAGAATGCAGGGAGAACACACCTCCCGCAACAGAGCAGATCCCATCAAAGGAGTTTCTAACTTCAAACTCTCTGCCCTATGACCAATTGTCATATTGCAGTCAAGAATCACTTTTTGAGTGATAAAAGAATGAGTAGCACCCGGATCAATTAAAACAGATATGATGCAGTATGTAGACATATCAAAATAAAACAACTTCATCTGACCTATCACAACCCGAGGGTTAATCACTGCATCAGGTGGATTCATCGCATAGAATCTCACCGTCGCTTGTGGTTGATTCGGTGCTCGATGATTGGGTGCTGATGATCCAGCTTGGGACGCTTGTCCACGTCCTCTAGCGCCACCTGGAAACTATCTCCTTTGGGAACCTTGCTGACTCTGCCTCTGGGGTTGAGTCACACTCGCCTCTTGGGCTCTACAATCCTTCATCAGATGTCCCACCTTTCCACAGATATAACAACTCCTGATCCCTGGTTGTGGTCTAGATGGTCCTGTGACTGACACGAATGCTGAGCTACGAGCTCCTTCTGGTGGTAAACTTCATCCTCTACCTCTATTTGACGTCCACTGTGTCTGGGTACTGAATCTAGGTGGTGGTGTAGGCACGGAAAACCTTGGTCTCTTGAAACCTTTGGATGAGGATCCTTGAAAATGGGGGTACATCTTCTTGTTCTTGTTATGTCGCTTCTCCGTCACAGACCTCTCTATCCTCCTGACAGACTCCACAAAGGTAGCAAATCTTTCCATGTTCTCCATAGCAGATACAGGGGTGGTCAACTCAGTGTTTAACCCCTTCTCAAAATGCCTAATCCTTTTTTCATCTGTGGTTGCCATGTGCGGATAGAACCGCAAAAGTTCAATGAACTTAGCCTCGTACTCGCTAATGTTCATTAGTCCTTGTCTTAATCTCTCAAACTGAGAGATTTTCTCATCCAGGAATGTCTTAGGGAAGTATCTATTGATAAATTCTTATCGGAAAACTTCCCATTCGATCTCCACACCTGGCCTTTTCCCTTCCTCCATGGTCCACCAGTGGCCAGCACTCCCCTTGAGAAGATACACAACATGTCTAACCTTCTCAGCTTTTGGAATGTTCAAGATTCTAAAGGCCTTCTCTAGTTCGGTTAGCCACAAGCCAGCATCTACTGGGTCAGCTGTTCCCGTATATTCTATGGCTCCAACTCGGCGAAGTCATTCAAACGTCTTGCCGACTCCTTGTCCTTCTAGATGGGCAGGTGCCCCAGGTACAGGTATGGGCATCCTATCAGTCATATGTGTCATGGAAGTCATGAACTGCCCAAACATAGCTTGGAAGGCTGGGTTCCCCATGTCAGCTAGGTTGAACTGGGGTGGTTTAGGCACAGGTTCCACCCTTTCTTGGTTTCTTGCACCTCTTCCAGGTGTAGCGACACTACTCTCAGCAACATGTTCCTTGTGTGATCCAGACATCTTTAGTTTTCTCTTCTCCTCCTATTTGAGTAGAAGACACTATCAGATATACTGGAAGGCACTAGAACAGACTCTACAACCCTAGTCCTATGTCTCTGTAGACTCAGCGAACCTAGATCTCTGATACCACTAACTGTGATACCACGTGCGATCAAAACATTATTAACTATGCGGAAACGAATCATTAACAGCGGAATTACTGAAAACCACTAAAAATTAAAAAATTTTGTAAAGAGATCCACAAACTGTAAAACTCTTTCATAAAGAAACAAGGTAAGTTGTTTACAAGCTGATTCATCAATACATCTCTATATCAACTAATCTCGAGAGTGATAACATTGACTGCCCTATTAAACTGTACATGATCAGTACACAAAAATCTCGAGGCATTAAGCCAAAAATCTCATATCTATATCAAACTATCTACTGACTCCTAGGACCTGAGAGTATAGAGACGACACATAGGACTCTCTATATATAGAACCTAACATACAGTGACTCCACCTGTGGATCACTATTATCCTTGTTGTTGTTGTTGTTGTTGCTGCTGCTGCTGCTCACCTACTGAAGGGTTTCTTCTCCCTCGGCGTCTACCTAAAAAGTTGAATCCCACGGGGGTGAGACAATTGAAAATTGTCCCAGAAACATTGTTATTGCAAATAATAGAATGATACTGAGCAGTAGGATTATAACTATTCAACAGCAGGTAATTCATTGAATAACTAAATAAAGCAGTATTCTGTATGCAATCATTTCAATTATAACTTGATTGAATAGCATATCATTTAATCAATAAGTAATATGAAGAACATGTATATTATTTGTCCAACTAGGACTTAATAAATAATGTATCATCAATCATTGTTTCTCATAGTTCAACCTAAGCAATTATGCTACACGGCTGATTACATTTTACAAACATACTTATGCCCTGAGGAGATGAGGTATACCGCTCATACTCCAACCGACCATTGCAAAATTGAAATCGGTACCATACATAGGTCATCAGAAGAGCCAGATTCCTATGACCTCATCATCCTCAGTCAGTGTGAGGAACAACATACAGGACATCTCATGTCTCTGCTAAAATAGCTTTCCAGGGTATTCTGGCAACTTCGCTATTAGAGTTACAGTGGCATGTTGTACTCTCTTTGCAATCGAGGGATTTCTTGTTTATCTCACATCGATTCGGCATTAACAACATCATCGGGAGATTAATGATACACCATCCCGGTATATACATATAATGAAGGATTGAGAGATTAAATGTTTATCTCACGTCAATTCCTCCATTAGGACGTAAGGATATTCACGTCCATAACCCCCACATACTCAAAAGTATGTTCTCCAGGAGTTCCCTTAGGAAAACCTGTTTCACCATCATCCAGCTTCTGACGATGATGGATCTATGGTCAGGGCTCTACATAATATCATTTCACTTGATTATTTAAGTACATGACATCATTCTTTTAGCATCAGGCATGTTTTCAAACATAAAACATTATAACAGTTGTTATAAAGAAAGAGTACTATTTGTATCAAGTTCATTTCACAGCTTTATTAACATTGGGATTTCAATCCCTTATCATCTAATCATCATGATTCAAGAGTATGGGTGTTCAAACCCTTAGATCTTCAAAACACATATTACCACTTTAACTGGTAACTTAATGACATCAAGTCATCTGACAGTGTAAACATAATAATTACAGTGCAGGTATTTCACATAGCCCTTAAGGCATATAAACCTTCTTTTGTCACCTTTCACTAGGCAACATAGCATGGCATTGCTTACACATCTTATAAAGTGTTTTCAATAAAAAAAGTATCATAGCTCATACCTGGCTATGTTAAATATCTCATAAAACATGCATGATTAGTACAGATGATAAACGGTTTATCAATTTCATATCAACATAATGCAAAACAAAGATAACTTCATTATTTAAGGGTTGCACCACTATGCCCGTACTAGGGTTAGGGTTTCCCTTTCCATTTCACTTAGGGTTAATCATCCCCTTAGCTCAATTAGGATTAAGGACTTATCATTTCATTATCCAATCATAGAGCCTTATGCTTAATAGCATAACCCAGGATTAGGGTTTCTCACTTTTATTCACCTTAAATGGAATTAGGGTTTACTATTCACATATCATCACCCTAGATTAGGGTTCATATTCAACATACCTTGAATTAAGGTTTATCATGTCATCATTATGAATTAAGATCATACCTTCATCATGTATTAGGGATATTTCCATTATTACCCTCAATTAGGGTTATAATTCATTAACCATCATAATTAGGGTTTCCATGATCTCACTATGAAGGATCATACCCTAATTAGATATTAATTCATATTGGAAGTCCTTTACTTGATTAACATTCATAAAAGGAGTCTTCTCTCTCCCTCATCCACTATAGGATGATGTTTACTTCAGCCTTGATTAGGTTAAGTCAACTCAGTCATGAAAAAGAATTGGCGTCATGAGTTAAGTTAGTATCATGGTGATCATTATGGCTTAATTACTTCATGGGTTTAAATCACACTAACCCATTAAGATACAAGTACCATGATCACTTTTGATTACATCATGTATTAATTAACTAATCACTTTGTCCTTTAACCACTTTAAGTATCCATGGGGTTTAGGTTAATCAACCACCAAATGATCTTGGCCACTAAGGCCCCAAACGATCTTGACTAACTCAGACCTCAAATGGTCTTGCATACTAAACCCCCAAACGGTCTAAGATCATTTGGACCTCCATGCGGTGTTGGGCTATCTTTGAGACTGTTTGGTAAAGTAGGTGGTGAAGACCGTTCGCCCATAGTTGACTTTTGAAACTGTTTACTAAAGTGAACCTCCAAGACCGTTTGCTAAAGTAGCTTTTCAAAACGCATGGACTCAAACGGTTTGGGATTGTTTAGTCCCAAACAGTCTTGAGACCGTTTGGTCCAAACCCCCTCAAAACCGCAAGGACTAATTATAGTCTAAACCCATCAAATTGAATTAGGGTTTCCATTGTTGATCCCCTCAACGATTAAGTACATGTAATCCGTCATCAATTAGACCTATCACCGTCATTTACTTGAGTTAATTAGGTCAATATTCAACTGATTTGACTCTCAATTGACCCTCAATCGGTCATCAATAGGGGCTTGAATCAATTGGATTAAGGTTTGGAGTCGATGACCCTTCAACATAATTCAATGTGAGTCTAATTGATTTGAAACCATTTGAACCATCATCCAATTGGTCATAACCCGACCCCAAAGGGTCTTGGGATCATTTGGATGACCTCCAAACGGTCTTGAGACCGTTTTCTCATGTCCACATCAAAAACCAAGTCCATCAATTGGGGTTTGACCCATTGGTTTGATCATCACATCAACATTTGATTGTACTTCAACTTAATACCATTAGATCTTCAAACACTTAACCATAGTTAACCCTAGACCTCCAAATGGTCTTGAGTGGTCACCAAATGGTCTTGAGACCATTTGGGTGATCCCCAAATGGTTTTGAAACCGTTTGGGTCACTCAACCTAAGTTTCAAGTTTATTCAATTATCAAATCAGCAATTAACCCGATTAGGGTTTTGATGCTTGTTGGACCTTTAATTGGTGAACCAATTGGAATTAATTGATAGTTATTGATAGGTTATTGATCTACATGATTTTAAACAGACTTCAAATGGTCAACACTTGGTCAACTCCACCAAACGGTCTTAGACCGTTTGCTTCTATGCGGTTTAGGTGAAACCGTTTGCATTCAAACGGTTTGAAACTGTTTGCTCCCAAACGGTTTGGGAAACCGGTTGAGCACAAAGGCAAACTGTTTGCTAAAGTTCTTTTTAGGTATTTGTCTAGGATGATGTCACCTTCGTCTACCTCTATTCAACCAAGAACAGGTGTTGTTCTTTACGGAAATTTATAGCAAGAACATACAAGAGTATCTAAGGAAGAAGAATAACCAACGATTCTTATGAAAATGAGTGCAATACTAATGCTTAAGGTTTAGAGTTATAAAACCCGCCTCTAGAACTGATCCAGAGCTCCAAGATCCATGGCTTTAATGGTGGATTGAGCTCCAATAGTTGTGACGTGGTATTTTTGAACGCACTAACAAACTCACTCGGGGTTGAAATCCCCGAGCTTTTACCAAAACCGAAGTGCAATAATACCACCCGCAAGCGGACGAGTCTTATCGCAGTATAGTTAAGGATCGAACCCAAAGGACAACCTTTTTAAGAATCCTTGTCAGTCGAATCTAGCCCAAGTAAAACTAATATTTAGAACGATTGGTTGATTTGAGGTTACTTAAACTAATTGCAAGAAAGTAAAAGTTGAATTAAAGTTGGGTTTAGATCAATGATATGGAATCGCTGGGATGGTACTGGGTTTCACCACTGCTACACGCGCAAACACATTCAATCACAAACAAACCAAGCAAGATATATCAATCCAACTGGAGCTGTTGTTGAACCCCCCGTGAGGGCGTTAGGTTCGCGTAAGCATCACCTTAGGCATCAGACGTCTCGTCACCAACCGGATCACTTACTTACGGTTCTGAAGAAATCCCATTCTATTTCTAGTTTGGGAGTCAACCGCATTAATCGATAAGAAAGCAGGTGATAGATCTACAAACTAACATCGACGGTAAACAAGACGATACAAAATCCAACTAAGGCTGTGGTCCTCCCTAAGGGATGTTTAGACCACTGAAGTATCACTGTAGGCTAGATGTATCGTCCCCTCACGGATCATACACTTACGACCTCAACGAATCCTTTCAGAAGTTCTCATCAAGGAGTCGAACTAGTAAACTGCCATTCCACCCCATACATAGAAGATTTCACAACATAGGAAAGAACAAGATGAAAGTAAGTAGATAATCAACTACAAACATACCAACTAACAACGAAATGGGAAGTTATATACATTGCCATGGAGAGTTAAACAAAAGAACATGATTTGCATGGGCAGCGGGGTTAGTCCCCACACCCCAGCGAAAAGGTACTACTCGCTCATGATGCGAGAAACAAGAAGAATGAGAAAGAGAGAGAGATCCTCCATGAACTCGGTGCAGAAGGTAGTCGCAGCTCGGTGAAGAAGATACGGCCTCCTACGTCGTGTCGGAGCAGATCTGGACGCGAACGGGAGTTGCCAAGACAGACCGGACAGTCTCCCTTGTTCCGTCTTCCTTCTCTCCTCAGTCGCCTTGGTTGCAGCACAGGAAGTAGGTGAAATGGAACTGGCGTAAACTGTACTGGATTTGGATCGGAACTGTGTTCAGGCAGCCTGGCGGCGTCCGGATCCGATACCAAAGAGAGGATCCTTGGGGTCCTATTTATAGGCACGGATATGTCCCTCATGCTATTAGTATGAGTCCAAATGGTTTCATATAGCAATAGTAACTGATCTTGGTAAAGATCTTGCTCATGCGGTTTTGCTCCATGCATGTGCAAACGATCTGACTTTGCACTTACTTTTCCATGCGGTTTGGTTACTTGCACTTTTCCATGTGGTTTGCATGTATCTTGCGGAAAACGGTTTGCAAGGAATCTTGCTCGAACAGTCTTCACGCCCAGCTAATCAGCAGCTTATCCGTTCGGTTCTTCACGTGTATCCAGCAAACAGTTTGTAAACCATTTAATCATCAAAACGGTTTTAATTCTGGTAGAAGCAAACGGTCTTGAATGCATGCGGACGTACAGATCAAACGGTCTTGAGTATGCATGGCTCATACGGTCTTGAGACCGCATGGGCTCAAACGGTCTTGAGACTGCATGGGCTCATACGGTCTTGAGACCGCATGGGCTCAAACGGTCTTGAGACCGCATGGGCTCAAACGGTCTTGAGACCGCATGGGCTCAAACGGTCTCGAAACCGCATGGGCTCAAACGGTCTCCAGACCGCATGGGCTCATACGGTCTTGAGACCGCATGGGCTCAAACGGTCTTGAGACCACATGGGTGGAATTGCTTGTTTAGATTTTCTTGATTGAAGCCAGAGATGAAGGCGGACCTCGACTACTTGTTCAGCTTTGTCAAAAACTTGTATTAAATGAACAATATTTAGTTAAAACTTTGGTAATCGAATCAACTAAGTAGTTTTGCACATTATGATTCATTTTGAGTGAAATAGAATGTAAAGAGTAGAATTGGTCCCGAAGTGATAATTGAATTCCCTGATGAATATGCATTCATCAAAATACCCCGAACTTAAACATTGCTCGTCCTCGAGTAACACAAAATCTGAAACAATCACCAAATGAATACTTTCAATTGGGGTGATTGCTTCATCTTCACATCACGAATGTTTTCTTTCTGATCAATATGACTCAATATCTCAACCTCCTGAGACCACTAAACACATCTTACCATATCTTCATTCCTGAATTCGCTTTCCAATATCACTTCCTGCTCACCTTTTCCAACAACAAGCATGTCAAAGAGTTTTGTAAGAGTTCATAGACACCCACAGAACAACAAGATGCATTTGATCTGACACTGGTGTTTTTTTTCTTTCAGGATAGGGTAGGCATTCATTGTGCCATTAGGTAGAAAGTGGAGTGAAAGGTGGTATGGAATGAAGAAATAAATCTCTCCTCTATTTGACACGAGATTTTTATTTGCTTTGCAATTTCATTTATTGCATTTTTTGTGCGAATTTCTCCTCTATTCGACTCGAGATTGCATTTCTTTTTGTGTGCACTTTGGCATCTTTTGTTTGCAGATCTCTCCTCTATTTGACTCGAGATTGCATTTTTGGTGGTACGCCCCTATTAATTTGTTAGGGGTATGGAAGAAGCAAATATAGAGGGAAGTGGCGTGCCACCCCGAACTTAGGGTTTGACACTATTTTGGCTACTTTTGTTTCTTTTTGATGGATGGAGAGGTACGAAGATGATAGAAGAAGTGTATAAGAGAGTTCAGATCAGAATGCAACTTGATTTACAATTCAGTGCACCATTTTGTTCTCTTTGTCGTACTCTTCTCAAATAATTACTTGATGAGGATCTGGTGGAGATTCCATGTTATTGTTCCACTAGTCAGTTAGGAAGCACGACGTGTTTGATCCCTATCAGTTCGACAGACACTTATCAATTTTGCAAAAGTAACATGATGTTAGGAGTCATAAGCTTCACAAGATGATTTCAATCAAAAGGCTTGTTTCAAAAAATGGTCCTTTTGAGGATTTACTTTGAATAAAGAGGATATAATGATTCAAAATGCATAGCAGTTTAGTAAGTGATTTTTACTGAAACAGGAAGTGTCAAAAATTCATCAAGTATCTGTTTAATTTCTTTGAAAAACATTAAAATTTTTGAAAATTTTGAAAATTTTAGCAAAGAATGTGATAGTGAAAAAATTGAGTATGAAAAAGATGGGTGTAGGTGGAAAGTGAGGTACGTACCACCCACCCTCCACCCCGAACTTAGAGATTTGCTCGTCCCGAGCAAACCCTAAATCCAAGATGGAGGGGAAAATTCATGCCCGATTGACCACCAAATGTGGTTGCGTTCCAATCCGTGCGCATCCTCTTATCTGAAAATCTCAAGGGTAAAGAGCAGTTAGATCTTAAAATAGCATCACGCGATGCGAATTTTATTTAATGAAAAATTATCTAGAAGGTAAAAATGAAATTGAAGAAATATTCTAAATTTGAAAAGAAAAGTAAAACAAAATTATTGATCGGGTTGCCTCCCGACAAGCGCATTTGTTTTACATCGACGGCTTGACTGAATCCTTCAGTTTCACAGTGGATCCTTTAGATTGGTGAGTTCCAACGTTGATTTAGTGCCTATGTCAGTTGAGGTGAAATATCTCTTTAAGCGGTGACCATTTGTTACAAATTCACCTGACTTTTCACTCCATAATGAGAAAGCACCATGTGGATAGATGCTCTTGACGATGTATGGTCCAGACCAACGTGAGCGGAGTTTTCCTGGGAATAACTTCAATCTTGAGTTGAATAGCAGAACTTGGTCTCCCACTTGTATGTCTTTTCTTTTTAGATGTCCATCGTGCCACAGTTTTGTACGGTCTTTGTAGATTTGTGTATTCTCATATGCTGTCATCCTGAGTTCATCCAGCTCTTGGAGTTGTAGAATCCTGGCTTGGCTCGCTTCTTTCATATCAAAGTTTAGTTGTTTAATTGCCCACCGTGCCTTGTGTTCCAGTTCGACTGGCAGATGGCAAGCCTTTCCATATATTAATCGAAAAGGTGTAGTCCCAATGGGAGTTTTATAAGCAGTTTGATAGGCCCATAGGGCATCGTTGATTTTCGTTGCCCAATCCTTTCGATTACGTCCTACAGTTTTTTCCAGAATAGCCTTTAGTTGACGGTTAGAGACCTCTACCTGTCCACTTGTTTGTGGATGGTAAGGTGAGACTACCTTATGTGTTACGCCGTATTTTCTCAGTAAAGCTTCAAAGCTTCTTTCAAGGAAGTGGGACCCTCCGTCAGATATCACGGTACGTAGCACTCCAAAATGGGGGAAAATAATATCTTTGAATAATTTGATCGTGGGTTTGGAATCACTAGTGACGGTTGGTATAGCTTCAACCCATTTTGAGACATAGTCAACCGCCACTAGGATGTATGAGAATCCATGAGAAGATGGGAATGGACCCATGTAGTCCACCCCCCAAACGTCGAATATCTCTACTTCTTGCCATAGATTCAGCGGCATCTCATCTCTCTTTGTTATATTACCAGTTCTTTGACATTTGTCGCATGATAGTACAAAGTCGTAGGAATCTTTGGATATGGTTGGCCAGAAGAATCCACATTGCAAAACCTTTAAAGTAGTCTTTTTAGAGCTCATATGTCCTCCCACTGGTCCTGAGTGACATTGTTCCAAAATAAGTTGAGCTTCTTCTTCGGTGATACAACGTCTATACAGACCATCAGCACATAGTTTGAAAAGATATGGCTCATCCCAGTGATATTGCTTTACATCATGCATGAACTTCTTCAGTGCATTCCCGATGCATTGAGGATGGATAACCCCAGCAGCAAGGTAGTTCACAAAATCCGAGTACCATGGTATAGCTTCTGAGGCCTTCATTAGTTGATCATCTGGCAGGGAATCATTGATCAGAATCTTCTCAGTATCCTGAGTGTGGATGCGGCTGAGGTGGTCTGCTACAACATTCTCGGTACCCTTTTTATCTCTTATCTCTAAATCAAATTCTTGTAATAGGAGGATCCATCTAATCAACCTGGGTTTTGCATCTTTCTTTGCCAGAAGGTAACAAATGGAAGCGTGGTCTGTGTAGACAATGACTTTCGAACCAATGAGGTAGGATCTGAATTTTTCAAAGGCATACACGACTGCTAGAAGTTCTTTCTCAGTAGTTGCATAATTTCTTTGGGCTTCATCGAGGGTTTTCGATGCATAATAGATCACGTAATGTTTCTTCTCTATATATTGTCCAAGCACAACACCCACAACATAATCACTGGCATCACACATGATTTCGAATGGGTGATCCCAATCAGGAGCTCTAATAATGGGGGTGGTTGTAAGGGCCTTCTTCAGTGTGTTGAAGCTTTTGACACATTCTTCATTGAAATTGAAATCAGTATCCTTTAGTAATAGGTTCGTCATTGGCTTCGTTATCTTGGAAAAATCCTTTATGAATCTTCTATAAAATCCTGCATGGCCTAGGAAAGCACGAACTTCTTTTACATTTGTGGGTGTAGCCAGTTTAGAAATCACTTCAATCTTGGCTTCATCTACTTCAATTCCTCAATTGCTGGCCCTATGACCCAGGACAATGCCTTCTTTTACCATAAAATGGCATTTTTCCCAATTTAGCACAAGATGTGCTTCTTCACAACGTTTGAGGACCAGGGAGAGGTGCTTTAGACATGAATCAAACGAATCTCCATATACAGAAAAATCATCCATGAAAACCTCCATAATGGTTTCGGTGAAACCGGCAAATATTGCAGCCATGCAACGTTGGAAAGTTGCAGGTGCATTGTAGAGGCCAAACGACATTCTTTTAAATGTGTATGTTCCGAATGGGCAGGTAAAGGTTGTTTTCTCTTGGTCATCTGCATGTATGGGTATTTGATAGAATCAAGAGTAACCGTCAAGATAACAAAAATATTCTTGGTGAGCCAACCTTTCAAGGACTTGATCAAGGAAAGGCATTGGAAAATGATCTTTTTGAGTTGCCTTGTTTAATTTTCTATAATATATGCACATCCTCCACCCGGTGACTGTTCGAGTGGGGATGAGTTCATTGTTTTCATTTTGTATAACAGTTGTTCCACCTTTCTTTGGGACTACATGCACTGGGCTCACCCATGGCGAATCGGATATCAGATAGATTATTCCAACTGTGAGCAGTTTAATGACCTCACGATGGACCACTTCCTTCATATTTGGATTCAACTTCCGTTTATGCTCAATACTAGGCTTGTGATCTTCCATCATAGGAATCTTGTGCATACACAGCGCTTGACTAACCCCAGTGAGGTCACTCATTTTATAACCGATGGCTTTCTTTCTTTCCCTTAATTCTTTCAGGAGTTTCTCTTCTTATTCAGCTGTTAGATCAGAATTTATAATAACTGGACAAACCTTGAGATCGTCTAAAAACACATACTTCAATCCTTCGGGCAGAGGCTTCATTTCGGGAGCCTCTGGTTTTTTGCTTGTTTCTTCTGGAGTTTCCATAGCCTTGAGTTCTTCATTATTGGCTCCAACATCTTCTTTAGCAGAGTCGAGGGATTCGATGCAATCCTTTACTTGTTCGTCAATTGGTTCATCCACTGATGGGTTTGTTAGAGAAATTTCTAAGGGATCGTTTGACTCATGATGCTCTTGAGTCAGAAGTGACATTTGTTCAATGCAATCAATCAGATAGACTTCTTCCTGCATACTTGGTCTTCTCATACTTTCAAAAACTTTAAATTCGAGAGTTTCTTTGCCTAATCTGAGTAGTAAGGTACCAGCTTCAACATCAATCAGGGCTCTTGTAGTGGCGAGGAATGTACGACCAAAGATGAGAGGATATTTGCCATCTTCCTTTATATCCATAATGACGAAGTCACATGGAACATATGTGTATTTGCCTACCTTGACCGAGACATCTTCGAGAATTCCTAACGGACGTTTTATCGAATTGTCTGCAAGCTGTATAGTCATACCAGTAGGAAGAAATTCTGCAAACCCTAGTCTTTTGCATAGGCTAAGTGGCATAATAGAGATGCTTGCACCGAGATCTACCAATCCTTTCTTGCATGATGAGTCGCCAATGTGACATGAAATTCCAAAGGATCCCGGGTCTTTTTGTTTCTTTGGCATCTTGCTCAATATGATATCCGATGTAGTTGTAGCCAGTTTTATTGTCTCATATTCTTCAGTTATATACTTCCCTGTGAGGAGTGGCTTTAGGTACTTAGTCCAGGCTGGTATCTCAGCCAGAGCATCCAAAAAGGGTATATCAACACGAAGTTTCTTCATAGCTTCTTTAAACTTATTGAATCTAGTATCAAGCTTGGTTTGCCTTAGACGAGCTGGGAAAGGTATATGAGGCTTATATACAGGAATATCAGGTTCTGGTGTTTCATCTTATTCATCAGTAGGTTTCTCAGGACTTCCCTTATCTGTCTTATCATATTTTGATTGAGACTCTAGAGTTGTTGAGTTTTGGACAATCACAGGTTCATCTTCATCTGTAATAACCACAGGTGTCTTTATAGGGGGATCCGAATTGTCTTTTCCTGACCTAGTGGTGACTGCCTTCAACTGTTCAGGATGCTTAGGATTGTTCTCGGGTTGGCCAGCAAAGATTCCAGCGGGTGGCTTTATGCTAGCTGCAAGTTGAGCTAGTTGAGATTCAATATCCTTCTGCTGAGCTTGTTGGTTGGCTATCATAGTTTGCTGAGTTTGCAACATCTTTTCAATGGCTGCTAGCTTGTCATCAGAAGATACGGGTCATGCTTGCTGTCCTTGTTGTTGATTAAGATTCTAATACTGAGAGTTGTTTTGATAATTATTGTAGTTCCTATTCTGAAAGTTTCCCTTAAAATTTCCTTGATTCCCAAAACTCTATTGTTGATTATACTGGAATCCTGGTGGGCCTCTTGGTTGATTGTTTGAACCAAATTGATGCGAGTTTACTACTCCATAGGGGTTTCCGTATTGAAAACCTGGGTGATTCCTATTCTGATTCGGATTGTAATAACTTTGCCCAGGAATAGTGTTGATAGCATTAAGATTTTCCATCTGACCATTATCTCCTTGTCCATATACATTGCTCAGTACAACGTCATAGAGAACATTGCATGATAAAGTGGAATGATCGATGCTCTTACATGCTCCACATAACAGGGAAGTGGACTTGACCTGTTCCGGTTGCCGAGTGGGTGAACGTCCTCTTCCAATAGCAGCTAGAGATGATTTGATATGGTCTTGCTTGGCGACTAAGATTTTCAAGGTTTCAGTGATAGACTTGTACTCGGGAGTAGCTTCGGCCATAACTACTTTCAAGACTCCTTTACCTACATATCTACCCCCAATTGGCTTGATTTTCTGCTCCCAGGGTGACGACTCTCCATGCGCTGTCATAACTTTGACGCATGAAGTTTCCTCCAGATGAAGAATCTAGAAACCTCTTAATATCATCATCCACACCCCTATAGAAAATCTCAATGAGTTGGTTTTTGGGAATTCCATGGTGTGGACATTTGC
Organism: Alisma plantago-aquatica; assembly: GCA_963693085.1. Lineage (NCBI taxonomy): Eukaryota > Viridiplantae > Streptophyta > Magnoliopsida > Alismatales > Alismataceae > Alisma > Alisma plantago-aquatica. The sequence continues at coordinate 414,235,557 of OY856414.1, forward strand.
GTAGAAGCTCTTTGTACCTATCCCATGCTTCAGCGAGAGTTTCTCCAGGGACTTAAGTGAAATTTGTTATTCGGCCCCTAATTTCATATGTGAGAGATGGAGGATAGAATTTTTCCAGAAACACATTTTGGAGTTGTTCCCAGGTGGTGATGGGTATTTCACTTTGCAATGAATTGTACCAACTTATGGCTCTATCAGCAAGGGAATACTTGAAGAGACGGAGTCGAATAGCATCATCTGTGACTCCATTTTGCTTTGTCATAGCACATAGATCGATGAATCTCAGAAGATGTTCTTGGTTGTCCTCTGCTTGTTTACCATAGAAAGGGTTGTTTTGAAGCAATGTGATCCAATGTTCCCTAATCTCAAAATTGGCAGCATTGATGGGAGGAGGTTGTACTGGATGATGAACATTTGCAGCTTTCGGGATTGAGAATTCTCTAAGATCCTTTTGTAGTTCGGCTGCTTGCGCTGCTGCTTGTGCCGCTAGGATTTCCTGCTGAACCGTAGCCCTAGCTTCTTGCATGAGCCTCTCCCTTTGTGCATTGATGGCTTGAGCCACCCTTCGGGCTACCTCTTCTTCTTGAGCCATCCTTGCTTGATTCTCTCTGATATGACGATGGAAAGTTCTGTCTATTTCGGGATCAAAGCTCGCTGTGAGTCCGGGGCTGTCCGAACGGTGCATACAATATGCCTTGGGTTGTACCTGAAAATAGAAAGATTTTGAAAATGAGATCCACAAAGTAGAGTCAAATTCAAGTAGATGATCGATTGTTTCAAAAGAAAAAGCAAAATCCTAGATTAGTCTTAAAAGAACTAGATTTGACTGACTGATTCCGTTGTCCCCGGCAATGGCGCCAGATTTTGACGTGGTATTTTTGAACGCACTAACAAACACACTCGGGGTTGAAATCCCCGAGCTTTTACCAAAACCGAAGTGCAATAATACCACCCGCAAGCGGACGAGTCTTATCGCAATATCGTTAAGGATCGAACCCAAAGGACAACCTTTTTAAGAATCCTTGTCAGTCAAATCTAGCCCAAGTAAAACTAATATTTAGAACGATTGGTTGATTTGAGATTACTTAAACTAATTGCAAGAAAGTAAAAGCTGAATTAAAGTTGGGTTTAGATCAATGATATGGAATCGCTGGGATGGTACCGGGTTTCACCACCTCTACACAGACAATCACATTCAATCATAAACAAACCAGGTAAGATATATCAATCCAACTGGAGCTGCTGCAGAACCCCTCGTGAGGGCGTTAGGTTCGCGTAAGCATCACCTTAGGCATCAGACGTCTCGTCACCAACCGAATCACTTACTTACGGCTCTGAAGAAATCCCATTCTATTTCTAGTTTGGGAGTCAACTGCATTAATCGATAAGCAAGCAGGTGATAGATCTACAAACTAACATCGACGGTAAACAAGAAGATACAAAATCCAACTAAGGCTGTGGTCCTCCCTAAGGGATGTTTAGACCACAGAAGTGTCACCGTAGGCTAGATGTCTCGTCCCCTCACGGATCATACACTTACGACCTCAAGGAATCCTTTCAGAAGTTCTTGTCAAGGAGTCGAACTAGTAAACCACCATTCCACCCCATACATAGAAGATTTCACAGCATAGGAAAGAACAAGATGAAAGCAAGTAGATAATCAACTACAAACATACCAACTAACAACGAAATGGGAAGTTATATACATTTCCATGGAGAGTTAAACAAAATAACATGATTTGCATGGGCAGTGGGGTTAGTCCCCGCACCCCAGCGAAAAGGTACTACTCGCTCATGATGCGAGAAACAAGAAGAATGAGAAAGAGAGAGAAATCCACCATGAACTCAGCGCAGAAGGTAGTCGCAGCTCGGTGAAGAAGATACGGCCTCCTACGTCATGTCGGAGTAGATCTGGACACGAACGGGAGTTGCCAAGACAGACCAGATAGTCTCCCTTGTTTCGTCTTCCTTCTCTCCTCAGCCTCCTTGGTTGCAGCACGGGAAGTAGGTGAAATGGAACTGGCATAAACTGGACTGGATTTGGATCGGAACTGTGTTCGGGCAGCCTGGCGGCGTCCGGATCCGATACCAAAGAGAGGACCCTTGGGGTCCTATTTATAGGCACGGATTTGTCCCTCATGCTATTAGTATGAGTCCAAACGGTTTCATATAGCAACAGTAAACGATCTTGGTAAAGATCTTGCTCATGCGGTTTTGCTCCATGCATGTGCAAACGATCTGGCTTTGCACTTACTTTTCCATGCGGTTTGGTTACTTGCACTTTTCCATGCGGTTTGGTTACTTGCACTTTTCCATGCGGTTTGCATGTATCTTACGGCAAATGGTTTGCAAGGAATCTTGCTCGAACGGTCTTCACGCCCAGCTAATCAGCAGCTTATCCGTTCGGTTCTTCACGTGTATCCAGCAAACAGTTTGTAAACCGTTTAATCATCAAAACAGTTTTGATTCTGGTAGCAGCAAGTGGTCTTGAATGCATGCGGATGTACAGCTCAAACGATCTTGAGTCTGCATGGCTCATACGGTCTTGAGACCGCATGGGCTCAAACGGTCTTGAGACCGCATGGGCTCATACGGTCTTGAGACCGCATGGGCTCAAACGGTCTTGAGACCGCATGGGCTCAAACGGTCTTGAGACCGCATGGGCTCAAACGGTCTCGAGACCACATGGGCTCAAATGGTATGGAGACTGCATGGGCTCAAACGGTCTCAAGACCGCATGGGCTCATACGGTCTTGAGACCGCATGGGCTCAAACGGTCTTGAGACCGCATGGGTGGAATTTCTTGGTTAGATTTTCTTGATCGGAACCAGAGATGAAGGCGGACCTCGACTACTTGTTCAGCTTTGTCAAAAACCTATATTAAATGAACAATATTTAGTTAAAACCTTGGTAATCGAATCAACTAAGTAGTTTTGCACATTATGATTAGTTTTGAGTGAAATAGAATGTAAAGAGTAGAATTGGTCCCGAAGTGATAATTGAATTCCCTGATGAATATGCATTCATCAATTTGTATAAGGTTTGTTCTTCAATCTTTGGATGAACAAGATGGCTAGAAAAGGAAACCAAGTGAAGAAAACCATGATTCTAACCTTGTTTTATGGTTTCCACCATGAATTTGAGGTAGATGATGATCAAAACTTACCAAGATAGTTTGATCATCCTTCCTATGGTCCATAGATCTCCCTTGGTCGGCCAAATCAAGGTGATAAGGAAAAGAACTAAGAAAACAATCCTTTTGGTGTTTTGGAAAAAAGGATACTTATATATATATATATATATATATATATATATATATATATATATATATATATATATATATATATTTATATATATATATATATATATTTATATATATTTATGGATTTTCAAGGAAAATGGAAAAAGAGGATTATTTCCTTTTATCTCCCAATTATATCCACCAAGTCCTCCTCCACTTCTTGGATACGTGGCCACCTTCTACTTTCTTGACAAAACTTTCTCCATTATCCAAGAATAATGGAAAAGAACTAAGCACCTTAAAGAGTTATGTGTTAATATCCATCTTTCAGTGGATATTGCTTTATATTATATTAATGTGAATGGCTTCCACTCAAACAAGATATTTTTGGTGCCCAAGCATGGCACAAGCTTGTACAAACTATTGCAAACACATACTCCAACTTTTGGTTGAAGGGCTCCATAATTAATATATTTCCCTTTTGCATTAAGTTATATTAAAGAGCCATTTGTGCTTAAATCTTGATTATTTCAATATCACGATTCTCTCTCTTCTATGATAATTCACATGAGGCGCCCTTCTCATTTTATTTGCTCTAATTGATGCCAAGAAACATGAGAGACCCTCTAGAGGTGTTATTTTGCATGTTGAACCCTAGGTTTTGGATAAATTGCACATTACACCAAAACTAAGTTTTAATGCACAAGGATTGCTCTACAAGCTTTATCTTGATGTCCAAGCTTGTGGAATCCATACCACCACATCATATACATTATTATGATGTATCAACATCAGAGAAACATCTTAACATGTGCAATTTGCAAGTTAACCCCTCTACTTGGGTAATTTGCACTTTAGTCCAAAGTTAACAAAATAATGTTTCAACATTATTCAAAAAGGACTGAAATTGAACTATAATTTCCTCAAAAACATTAATTACATTCCAAAAGATAAGGGCAAGTATCTAATCAACTTTATTAGGAAAAAAACCTAGGGTTAGTATATAACCCAGGTCAGGGATGTTACACTGTGTGAATAGTAAATATTTTTTCCATAATGTGGAAATGGTAAATGCGATGAAATCATGAAATGTTTATAAATATGTTAGCCAGTAATAAAGAAGGGGATGATGATATGTAATCATCCATATAATTCCTATGCAAATGGCAAGGAACCTAAGATGGAACAATTATAGATGATTCATGAACAGGTGAAGGTTCATGTAATAATCTTAGGAGATGACGATGTCTCCTCTTTGATGAACAACCCTGGGTTATGATGGGATGATGATAGGAATATGTTTCTTTGTGTTCTTTCCTTTTAGGGACATGGCAATCAAGAAAGTCGGAGGACACTTGAATTTCATGAGTTAGAAGTGATCTTTTGATGGATACTTAGAAAAGTATCAATTTATCTTGGACTTTGGTTCCAAGATAAAGATATGTGTAATATGTAATGTCCCAAGATAAAAGAAAGATCCTTTTGAGTGTTTGACTCTGGTATTACAATAAAGAAGTGGATATGATGAGGATACAATGTGTTTTCAACACATGTAAAGGATGCCAAGGTAAGGAATTCTGGTATCCAAGATGTGCCAGGAAATATGAGAAAATGAGAATATGATTCCTAATAAGATGAATAATGAAATCATATGTAAGGGGTTTATGCTCTGCATAAACATAACATTAATAAGGATGTGTTAATGGAAGGAACAATTGCAGAAATTTTTTAAGAGAAAGCTCATCAAGCTAAAAAATAATTCCTTAGAGTATCCCTATCTAGGTCTATTAAAGCAGCTTATACATAACATCTAGAGGAATCTCTAAGATAAGTTCTCTTTTAATAAGTAACATTTCCTTATGACAAGGGAATGTACAACTAATAAGATAATTGGCACAAGTCGTAAGCAGTCCACTGTCACCTACTGATCTGACATCTGAACCATAGAAACTTGCCAAGCATTGGGCTTCCAAGCCACACAAACACGAGCAACCTCAACAAAATCAACATTGGACACATGCTCCCAACATTGGAGATAGAGATATATTTTTATTTTGTTCCTCTATCTTCTGTGAGTAGAAAATACTATCAGATAAACTGGAAGACACTTAAAACAGACTCAACAATCCTTAGTCCTATGTCTCTATAGACTCAGCGAACCTAGATATCTGATGCCACTTAATTGTGGGATCCAACTCACAAAAACACAATTAACTAATGCGGAAGCGTTCACTAAGCAGCGGATTTACCAAAAATCACAAAAAATTAAAACCTTTTTACCAAGAGATCCATCAAAGGAAAACTTTCTCACATAGAACCAAAGTAACACATTTACATTCTAGTTTAAAGGTACATGTCCCATATCATCTCTTTCTGAGAATTACAAGCATCAACTGCTCTGGTAAACTAAACACATGCAGTATGAAAATCTCGAGGCACTGAGCCAAAATCTCAAAAGCACTAAATACTACTCTCAGGACCTGAGTGTACAAAGATGACACATAGGACTCTACAAACATCTGGTTCTAATCTCTTGGAAAGTAATTAAGTCTTCTTGTGAAGTTTGTTTTCAAGTTTGAGCTTAATTACAAACTATTTTTGCATTATATGAAAGTCTGAGTGAAATATGCAATTTACCCAAGATGATGGGTTACATTGCAAAATGTCACATGTGTAATGTGTTCTAAGTGTTTTAGTATCACAAGAAAGATAATTATGCTAAGTGGTGGATTGTGGGAAGCCTAAATCCCAAGTTATAACTTGTTTGAACAATGTTAGTACTTTGTGCACCAATCTTGGTACAATTTGTAATTTACCCAGTGTATAGGTTGAAATATAAATTACCACCTCTAGAGTGTCCCTACTCCCTCTATGTATATTTTAGAGGAAAGAGAAAGAAGGAGATATTATGTTTGCATCTCAGCTGAGTGATGATACTCTTGGTGATGAAAGACCAAGAATGAGTTGAAGGCAAAAGCCTTATATGTGTTGTATCGGGTTGTAGACTTGACATAGGATCCCTATTAGCCAAGGAGCCATAGTAGGAGCCTCCTATAGGTTTGTTGAACCTTAGAAAGGCCATTATAGGTAGATAACCTCAAGGAGGTGGTCCATGATGGGTTGCAAGTTCCTTACAAAAAGTGTATTGGGTTGCTTATTTGATGAGATAAAGATGAGATAACTTGCCCAACAAGATAAGGGCCGAGATATTGTCTCTTGGTTATCCTCAAGACTCTTACATGGCAATATATATGTGTGTTCATGCATGGACACATGTCAACCATGCATGGCCACGTGTCATCTAGTAACATGAGGTGAAGACACCTCTTATATGCTTTATCTCATGAATCCAAGTATATATACTTCACCATTCACCAACTTATGAACGTTTATGATCCTCATAACCATTTCCCTTGGAGATATCATGAAAAACCCCTTAGGTATCATGCAAAGCATCTCAAGGAGCAAAGAGAGCTCGAGAACCAAGCTTTTGGTAAGGTTTTGATCATCTTCAACCTTGGTTGAAGATGGATATCGGGTTATGGATATTCCTTTCTTTCCTTCTTCACCAAGCACTTAACTATGGTGATTTCTTGTCTATGGATGAGTTTTGAATGAGCCCTAGACCTTGGAGAAGTTCTTCTTCAACCTTAGGATGTGAAGCTTTGGATCTTGGAGCTTTGAAGTTGTTCATAAGGCGGGTTATATAACTTGAACTCAATCATGTTATTATTCATCACCTAAATTGCAATACTTAAATGAACTAATTTTAATTCTAAAAACTTTTGAAATAGTTGATGAAATTATGAGTTCTAGTAGAAGATGGTATCACTTTATGAAGTGATATCGGGTTCAAGTACACACACAAGTAGCTCTAACCCGATATGAGTTTGTGTTAACATCATTTGCATGATATGTTGCACGATATGCTAGCACAATATGCTTGCACGATATGCTTGCATGATAGGAAGTTAAGTATAAACTCTATGCACGATATAGGGTCTAAAGTATACTTGTAAGCTGATATAAAACCCTAAAATTGGGTAACCCGATATGAGTGAGAATAGCAAGTGCTCCTTGCATGATATGATCATGTGATATACCCCTGGAACACGATACCTTGAAGCACACATATGGTGCACGATATGAATAATTGAGTAAACACTTATGCACAATATCAAGTATGGATTCAAGAACAAAGTGTAAACTAATATGGTTAAAGTACCTCAACCTGATATACAAATAGATGCTAGCTCATACATGATATGAGCCATTCCCTTACACGATATGGTAGATACCCACTTACCCTTATGCACGATAAAAGTCTAGACTACACCTCTTACATGATATAGAGGTAATAAGCACTCTAAACAACATAGAGTTGGAAACCCAAGATGATGGGTAAACCGAGATGAGTGGTAAATGATACCAAATGTATGTTATGATTGATATCCCTTGGATGCTAAGAATAGCACCTACTCCTACCTTGTGAACGATATGAGGTTCAATTCATACCTCATGCACGATATGGCATAATCTACCCAATATGGTGGGAAAAATCCTAGAGGATGAATTGAAACCTGATATACCCTATCCTTGGTGTAATGGATTGTGGTATTAGAATTTAATAAGACACCTAGCTTGTATAGTAACCATATGATAATGTTTATCCTTGAAAGAATGAAGGGGTTATGAGTCTAATGGATTACCTAACATGGTAACCCGATATGATTACCCAACATGGATAGCCAATATGATAATCCTGGATGGGAAACCAATTTGATATCTTGTGTAAACCCCTTAAATGATACATGATGAGGCATATACTCTATGCCCGATATGGTGCACGATATGGCACCAAGCACATAGCATGTACCCGATATGGGGTTAAGTACGTAACTCATACTCGATACAAAGCTAACTTGAAGTAATAAGATCTAAGTGATAGTCCATTTGATATGGGTACACGATATGTTGATTAGGGAATACACCCTAAATATGACATGGTGATGAGGTTATACCACATGCCCGATATGGATACACGACATGAAGTAAAGAATGTGGTTTAAAGTATAATATGAAAATACACACATTTTGACACCTAACATGATAGATACACTTCAATCATGTGAAATTGATTGAGTGGCATATGTTGTATGTGGTGGTAATTAAAAGATGATGTGAATTATTAATGATGGACTAATATTCCTCAAGAGGAGGATCAAACCAAAATTATGATGTAATCAATATCCTAGTGAGGATGAGAGAGAAACTCATACACTGTGTTGATTATCATTTAATGATAAATGATGAGAATAAATAAGTATGATTGAATACATATGATATCAATGTATGCTCCTAGATGTGTGGAGCAATGGATTAGGGTTTGGATTAATAATATGAACATGAAACCCTTTTCAGTTATAAAAGGTAAAACCCTAACCCTAATAATGGGAAGGTTGTATTTCTCCCATCGAATAAGCCTTGTAAAGTATGTTAAATACTTGTATAATAAGTATTATGTCTATAGGTCTTATGAACTAGAAATAGTTGTTGCCTAGTGAGAGGTGACAAGATGTGTAATGGCCTTGTGAGCCATGTGAATAAGTTGTTGCCTAGTGAGAGGTGACAAGATGTGTAATGGCCTTGTGAGCCATGTGAATAAGTTGTTGCCTAATGAGAGGTGACAAGATGTGTAATGGCCTTGTGAGTCATGTGAATAAGTTGTTTCCTAGTGAGAGGTGACAAGATGTGTAATGGCCTTGTGAGCCATGTGAATAAGTTGTTGCCTAGTGAGAGGTGACAAGATGTGTAATGGCCTTGTGAGCCATGTGAATAAGTTGTTGCCTAGTGAGAGGTGACAAGATGCTTAATTAAACTATGTGAGCTATGTGGAATACTTGTTTAACAAGTGAAATGAATACCTTAGTCTGAGGGCCTAGAGGTAATGGTTACCTGTTATGGAGGTAACAATGCTATGTGATGATCTAAGGGTTTGAATATCCAGATTCAGTAATCATGATAATAATGATGTGAAGGGATTAGAATTTCCAGTAATGTGATAAGGGACTGAGATCCCAAGTATCATGTATCTGAAAGATTTGAAAAGTACATGATAGATGTATTAAACCTTTCTTTGTAGCATTTGTTGTGATTAATAGTGATAACTTGGTTGATGCTAAAATAATGTTGTAGTGCACTTAATATATCACTAGAAACCATAAAACATTGCCCTGACCATAGATCCATTAGCATCAGAATTTGCTGAATGGTGAAACGGGTTTCCCGCAGCATAATCTGGAATGCATATTTTTGGATATGTGGGGGCGTAAGTAAGGATGACCAAATGTGAGGCGATCCCCTTACGAACTCAAGTGAATTTCTCAATAGAGCATGATGAATTGGTCTGTGGCCCAGAGTATGGTGCCTATGTGACCATAGCTCAGAGTATGGTGCCTAATTGACCATAACTCAGTAACTAGGGACGGTTGTTAGTAGATGTTCCCCTAAGAGATCACAGTTGATGTTGTATCTCTAAGCGAGGATGCCTTTATATATACCCTGGAACAACTATTTTGTAGCTGACACAAGATGTCCTGCTAAGCCTAAGTGGTCTCATACTGACCGAGACAGGTGAGGTCATGGCAACCGGCTCTTCCATTGGACTTGTATGGTACCGACTTGTGAGAAGTTTGTGATCGGTTGGAGATATACGGGGTATGCTTCATCTCCTCAGGGCATAAGTGTGATTGTTGAAATATGTTCAGTCGTGTAGCATATTTGCTTAAGGATCGAATATGGAAAACATTATTTAATGCACAGTCCAGTTACACATCTTAGTTGATAGATGTTATTTATATTTATTTACATTCCTTGTAAAGCAGATAGATGATTTATAGATCTACCATGGGTAGATGAAACTGTAACGACCCTGCCTCCTGATAACCCCCAATTAAGGGAGACCAAGAGGTCAGAGCCATTATCCCAATTAACAGGATCAAAGTTTTGACAAATAGTCAATAACAATTATCAAATTCTACCAACTAAACTGAAAGGTTGTAATAAAATAAATTTTTAACACCTTTTTCAAAAACTTGGATATCTTCTTCTATCCACATCTGGGGTCTGTTCTAACTAATCCTCCTTGTACTTTAATGCTTATTTAATTCCACATATGTCGCTTTACTATTTGTCCTTTTCAATCTTGTACCTAAAACGCCGACAAACAAAACGTCGGTCAGCATATCAAAATATGCCGGTATGTGAGGACAACCATAATTTTGCAAATATGGCTAACAATCTAAATATCACAATCAAGTTATTAACAAACCAATTTACATTTTCAATGTGCCATTCTCCATCGCTTTTGCCCTAACCCTGGAATACCCTCTCTAGGGTTTCTCTTTTTCCATTGACTTAAGGCCACCTTCTCAATCCCGAGCTTGGTGCCTGGGGTCACCCTTCATGGTTCCCTTTAGTCATGCAATATCATAGGCCACCTTCTCAATCCCGAGCTTGGTGCCCATTGGTCTTCCCTCCCGGGCTTGACCTTTTTGCATCATCCATTAGGGTGGCATGTAGGTGCGAGAATACACATTTATTTTACAATTGTGATAATCATAGTGACTTTATAATTTGCAAGTATGAACATCCAACTGATAAGTTGCACTCAATGTGATGAATCATCCGAGAAACTCTTCGGGAAACTAATGCGATTAACCATAATTAACCGCATACCTGTTCAGCTGATTTGAGATAGAAATATTCCATGCAAGTAAGAAATCCAAGCAAGAAAGCACATACAACAAGATCCTGAAATATGCATACAATTCCCATCATTGATCATGCCATCAAGATCTATTAAACCTAGCTTGCTTCCTAGGGTTTCTATTGCAATTAGGGTTCCTCTTCTTTATACTATTTTAACCCTAATTATCTCATCAATTCTTCACAAAAGATATTAAGTTTATCTTTTAACAACACATAACCCTAATTTCATATTAAAGGCACAATCAACCATCAATTAAGTCCATTATGCTCTTTATACTAAAACTACCAAAATTATCCTTTTTATTCATGACAGGATCATTAGGCCCAATTATCATCTTTGGTTCCTTCCGAGTTAACAACTCATAGTTCATTATGATCTAATTTATATACGAACTCTATTTATCATTAATTCCACCTTTATCCATTAGAAAACCCTAATTCCTACATCAAGGGTATTTATCCACAATTAGGAACTTGAAATAGCTTAGAACCATCATATCTCAGCTTTATTCATGAACTTGAATAATTAAAGCCATTAAGGGTTACATTTACTAACATTAGGGTTTCAAGGCCCATTAAAGCTCGTTTATGCACATGGAATACTAAATTAAACCAATTACGTGCAAAGTTCATCCTTTATACTTAAATAGGGTTTCTAAGTGCTTAATCATTCTTATTTGAGGTAAAAACCCTAAATAATGCAAGGAACATCTGGTTCAGGTTCAAGTTCATCATTAACTATTCAACAAGTTGCAAATACTCAATTTCATCAACTAAGCAACATGAACTTAACCAATATGCTTAATTAGGGTTTCTAATCTAATCCATAAGCACTTTTCATTAGATTAGCACACTTTTTGAATTAGAAACAAAATCAGGCTCTGAAACCAATTTTATTGCATTCCTCGTATTTTTCTAAGCAACTTTCATGTATAACTTTTTCTAATCAGAGTTTCCTAGCAAAAGTTATGATTTTTATAAAGAAAAACACTTTTCTGAATTATCTATTATTTTTAGGAAAATCGTAGGCCGCTTGATCCGTGGTCCACTGGACCACGCGGGATCCAACGGCCCACGATCGCGCGCCCTAACTCGCAATCAAAGGATGCAAATGACCAATTTGTCCTTACCTGTACAGAAAGAACGGGAGGGTAAGCCGGTAAAATCGCAAGGTATCTTCTTCAACCTTGCGCTTCTCCTTCAGCGGCCCCGATGGTCAACTCCTGGGTTGACTCTGGGCTCCTCTCGCTCCGTGCACAAGCTGCGATCATCAGAAGCACCGTCCTGCTTCCCTGAACTCATCGAGCTTGTCAATTGGTTGCTGTCCTCCGTCCACCATCACAACGTCAGGGTTGTACCTCTCGCGGAGGTTCTCCTGTGCAGAGGTTGAAGGTCGAGGTGTTTCTGCCATTTGAACGTGCTAAACCACTCCTCGTCGCCCCTCGCACTTGCACGGATGATTTGTGTACTCGCTGTGTTATGGGTAGCCCCCTCCTTATATAGGCAGGGTTGGCGAGCAATCCGAGTTTGGGGAAAACTCCTTTCTACCTTAGGAGTCCCACAAAGTCAAGCTTGTTCAACTTGGGAAAGTCTCCCGAATTCGACTATCACCTTCCCTCCTCCTCTCGTGCATCCCAGTTTGAGCAAGGATTGGAGAAGGAAACTCCAGTGTCCTGCTCGGACTGGAGTCTTGACGTCACTCCCGAGCCGTCGATTCCTCAGATCCGTGATGCGAGATCTAGGGTTCTGATCATCTGTGTATATGAACACATTGTGACATTTAAGGCATTAATAGGACTATCCATTCACTATATGACAATTTCAAAAATTCATAACTCCCTACTCGAGTGCCCCTTTTCAACCAAATTTGAAGGGAACCCTTTTCTTTCCTTAATCTATTCGTTTGACCAATTTGAGCCCAACATTCCAAAGGAAAAAGGCATTATCTTCTTGTGCAAGTTATCTACTAATAAAACCAATTTAATTGGTATTTCCTCTTTCTTAATCTTTATTTTTCTTGATCTTGATTCTTTTTTCCATTAGAAATCATGTGGACACGAAATCTCATCCAAGATAAATTCATTATCCCTATATCCACATATTGCTTGTAATTTCATTGTTTATCTCATATTTCTTTCTTAATAAAGTAATCTTTAATTAATCCTTTCTCTTTCTTGTTGCATTGTTTTTGCAACTTGGACTCCTTGGAACCCAAGGAACCCAAAAGGCATGAAATCCACCTTAGGATGATATTTCTTTGCCTTCTAAAGGTTTCTACATCTTTCTTTTCTCTATTTCTTAATTATTCTTTTAATAATTGAATTTCCTTTGTCTTTTCCTTGTTATTGGGCCCAATAGCCAATAAAGCCCACAAAGAAAACAACAAGGCTATTTTAAACGAAATTCATGCATTCAATCAAAAGACATCATTATTTGTTCATTTATCTTTATTAAGAGAAATTACATATTGAAAAACCACTAGAGGGGGGGTGAATAGGGTTTTATGATTATTTAACAATTATCTAACTAAAACAACCAACCACAAAAATATTGTACAAGGGGACAAGGATTTAGAGTGGTTCCAACCTTAGCAAATACTAAGGAAGTCAGTCCACTACCCGGTTGCTTACCCAACCGGGATTTTGAAAGAATTAAATTTTATTACCTCGCAAGGACTTTACATAAAATTACAATTCTTTCACCAAACCCTTCGAACAGCCTTCACCTAGAAGTAATTGCACCAACCTTGAAGCAGCCTTCTTGAAGTAACTTCAAGCTCCCCCTTGAAGTAGCCTTCCTCTTGAAGTAGCTTCCCATTGCAATAGCCTTCTTGAAGTGGTTCGAAGTCCACCTTCTCCACCGAGAAGAACCTTCTCCAATTCACAGCCTCCAACCCTAGGAGTAGCAAGGAGAATACAAAGGATAAAAGGAACAAGAAAGAAAAACAGAAATTACAATACTACTTGTAGCACAAGGCTTGATTTCCTATATCAAGCGTTTTGATCTCCTAACCAATGTATATATAAGTGTTGGTGCAGTGGATAGGAGATGCTAGCCTATAGGGCACGAATTTGGAGCAAGGAAAAGAATAGCCAATGCTAGTGTTGCTCAATTGCTCAAAACAGATTGCCAATTGCAAGTGTAAGCTCAAGGATTGCACACAAGTGTATATGAGTGAGTTTAGGTGTCCTATGGCTTGTCCTATTTATAGGAATGGCCTATGGATGCTTAAGGACATTCTAGATACTTTCTAGGGGGTTCCACGTGCTCAATTAGCCGTTAGGTATCTACTAGTTGGTTTAACAATGGCTAGTTAATTAATTCTGAAAAGTGCAGTCAGAACTCTTCTCGGTCGACAATTTGTCGATCGAGAGTCCTTCTCGGTCGACAATTTGTCAACCGAGGGACTGTCTGGAGTAAGTGTTTACAACGTTCTGATCCAACTCCCAACTACTTTTTTTGTTGTGTCTAACGGCTACTTGGGTCATTCTCGGTCGAGGAATTTGTCGACCGAGAATGTCTCGGTCGAGAAATTTGTCGACCGAGAATAACCCTGTTTCAATATTTTAAAGTACTAAGTGTGTGTATGAGTGTGCAGTTGTGACACTATTGTAGGGGATGACTTATCTAAGTGTTGTGAATGGCTATGGAAGATCTAACGCTTGATTTACATGATGTCTAAGTACGTGTACATTATATATCTTGTACAAGTGTTTACATTTGATTACAATCATGAAATTAAGGCATTTTGAAGCATATAAATCTTCCAAAGGTTTTTCATCCATCTTGTTCCTGCAACACTCAAGTAGCACGTTAGATCCACAAGAATGAAATGTTTGTCATCATCGAAACAAAGAGATTATACTAATGTCAATTTAGCCAACAATCTCCCCCTTTTTGAAGATGACAAACATTTCCTAAATATAAAATAAGGAAATATAAATCATATGAGTTTCATACCTGAAGTTTACCTTTTGTAGCCATTCTCTTGTTTTGCAAGTGTGTACTGGCCCGAGATTTATGAAACTCATTTTACTTTATATTTTTTGTTTATATTATTTCTCCCCCTTTGTCATGTCAAAAAGATATCCAGAAAAATCATTTTATATGATACTTATGTCTCCCCCTTAATTTTATGCTATGCTCCCCCTAACTAAGATATTCAGTTTCAAAATTGGGATTAAGATAAATGTAAGCAATTTATTGTCGAATTTAGCCACAATTTGTTTCTCAATCATTTGCAAAGGATGTTAAGCCTGGAAATGATATGAGATCCTTTTAGATTCATGGCATATGTATTTTGATATCTCATCCATTTTACATGGGATGTTAAGCCCAGAAAATGCAATGAGATCCATTAAGCTTAGAATAGAATGTATTTCTAATCAAATACATGGGATGTTAAGCACAAATTTGTTTAGAGAATTCCATTAAGAACAAGATATATGTCATATACATGAATATTGTAGATTTCTTTGTTTTCAAAAATTATTTGTAAGGATACTAAGGTCATAACAAGCTTCAGATGATGTTTACAAAGTTTTGTAAGCTTCTTAATCTTATAATCAAACTAGTTTTTGTGAGCTCCCCCTTTAATCTTATAATTAAGACAATTTAAGGATTCTAAGGTCACAAATGATGTTTAAGATTTGATTTTGACCTTTTATTAGAGCTTTATGTTTTGCAATAAGATGAACTCATTTTGAATCAAAATACTAAGGTTAAGTGCAGTAAAAAGATGTATAAATAAGCATTTTGTCAAGCTTATTTTAGGTCGACCTTGACTTCGACCACAACGCCCCTTGGTCAAACTTTAACTTCAACCAAGAGGCAATTTCTGCAGATTTCCAATTTGAACACTCATATGTGAAGTATAATTTCTGCAGGTAGCTTGATTAGATAAATGTCAATTTGAAGTACTTTAAGTGATACCTATTATGAAGACGTTAAAAATTTAATATAGTCATCACAATGAAGTTTTTGTCCTTGAGTATTGTTCTACATTTGAATGATGTCCCCTAAGTTATGCTATGTGTGCATAAATTTTAGTCCCCTTATTTTTCAGATTAATCATAGAATTCTTTAGAAATATATATTCTTGAAAGAAAGATTAATGTCTTAAAGTCAAGATTTTGCAAACAACTAGATAAAACATTAGACACTATTTGGCTTGTCATAGCATCATCATTCATTTATTACAAGCCATGCATACAATAATCATTTTCTATTATGTCAAGATGCATTTATGCCATAGAGTTTTAGTGTTATGCAAAATGGCATTTTCAATGATAGAATCATCTATATTTGTAATCACAATGATCATCCATTTATGGTTTGTAAATATATGGATCAAAAATTATTTTAGACAAACCAATAAAACATAATGATCATGATTATGATAGAACAACAATTTTCATGGTTCATAATTTTTGTTTTAAGCCAAACCATGTGGAGGATAAACTAAAATAATCTTATTCATGATTCATGGATTTTCAGACTTTGTAAATGATCATGCTTGATAAACTTTTTCAATCAAGGAATAAGATTTGTTCAAAATCAGTCTTCATATAGAACTTTTGCAATATGTTTTAAGGATTTCATAATGTTATACCTTCATTCAACAATTCATGATTCAAAAGATCAATATGTTTTGATGAAAAGATGGTCTCCAGGATTCATTCTTGATTTACATATTAAATCAATTATCAACAACAAATTTGATAGCAAACTAGATTAAGTTAAAACTGGTTCAGATTTATTGCAAATTTGAAAACAGGAACCTGTTCGGTCGACTATTTCTCGACCGAGAATGTTTCTGCAAATTTTATTCAGCAATCTGTATGTTCTAGTTTATGTGTTGAAGTACTTTGATTTATATGTTATTCAATTTTGTGAAGTTGAGATAGATATAAGGTTACTCAATTCAAGATTATTGATCATATCTCAAACTTAATTAGTGCATATACATTTCGATGTCACAATGATATTTATTCTTTTGATTTTCTTAGAACAAATTATTTTTATCATTAAGATAGACTATTTATGCTTAATCACCTTGTTCAAGAAAGTAGCAATTGAAATTTGATAACATTTGGATTTACAGATCAGAATTTCACAAGCTTTGGTTTGCATCAAGTTTAATAAGGATGTTATTAACATATATGTAATGATGCAGACTACTAATATTCTTGAGAAATTTGTCTTCAAGATATGTGATTTATTTTTCCAATCAAGTATGTCTACTTGCAGTAAGAGTATAGATTTCAGTATCATTTTGCAAGCAACATTTTTGCAGTAGTTTTAGTAAAATCAATACTTTTTATCTTGTATACTTGATAATTTAATCACGAAAAGTATTTTGTTTTGATGCTCATATATTCTTCATTTTGATTTAGATCATTCAAATATTTATAAGCACAAGAATATATAAAGTTCATTATATGCTTAAGTTGATTGCGATTTAAGTGTCTTTTATTTAAACAGTCTTTCCAGGGTTTTACTCGGTCGAGAAAGTTCTCGACCAACATTGTCTCGGTCGACAATTTCTCGACCGAAATTGTTACTGTTTCTGTATTGTTTTCAGTAATTGTTTCCAAATAAAACATAGATCACTTCCAATTCAATTATGCAATTTAGAGCTTGGTTTAGTTGAGATGAGACTTTTAAGTAACATTTAGGTTAAATCTCAACTAGTCATATACAATTTTCTAGGTTTTGAGAATCCAAACTAAAACAAGTTAGTTGAAGATGTATATTTAGAAATTTTAATTTCTTGGATCAACTTGTTGTCCTATTATGTTAAGTTGAGATAGACATAGAGATATACAACTTAAAGTCTTTGGTCATATCTCAACTTAATTTTATTCATTCAGTTTGGGGGTTTTGGAACCCATACTAACTCAACATCTTTTTTCTTGTAAGGACATGAGAAAGAATAATGTCCGAGACGCAAACAATAATGGCAACATATAGAATCAACCTCATGTCTTTTTCTATGATTTTGTTCTAGGTTGTTCTTGGGTACATATGCATATTTGCCTCTAGGTACATACATAGATTTGAAAAACTACTAGAGGGGGTGAATAGAGTTTTAAAACAATTTTAACAATTATTTAACTCAAACAACCAACCACAAAATATTGGACAAGGGGACAAGGATTTAGAGTGGTTCCAACTTTAGCAAATACTAAAGTTGTCAGTCCACTACCCGGTTGCTTACCCAACCGGGATTTGGAAAGAATTTAATTTTATTACCTCGCAAGGACTTTACATAAAATTACAATTCTCTCCCTAAACCCTTCAAGCAGCCTTCTCCTAGAAGTAATCGCCCAACCTTGAAGCAGCCTTCACCTAGAAGTAATTGCACCACCTTGAAGCAGCCTTCCTCCTGAAGTAGCTTCCCGTTGCAATAGCCTTCTTGAAGTAGCTTCCCGTGCGATAGCCTTCTTGAAGTAGCTTGAAGTCCACCTTCTCCTCCGAGAAGAACCTTCTCCAATCAGCAGCCTCCAACCCTAGGAGTAGCAAGGAGAATACAAAGGATAAAATGAACAAGAAGGAAAATAGAAATTACAACTTATCCTTTGAAGCACAAGGCTTGATTTGCCTATATCAAGCGTATCGATCTCCTAACCAATGAGTGTAGAAGTGTAAGTGTTGTGGTAAGGAGATGCTAGCCTATAGGACACGAAATGGGAGTAATGGGAATGAATAACAAATGTAGGAATTGCTCTATTGCTCAAAACAATATTGCCAATGTGTATTCAAGCTCAAGTATAGCACAAGTGTAGCTTAGTTCTTTTTAGGTGTCCTAAGGCATGTCCTATTTATAGGAATGACCTACAAATGCTTAAGGACGTTCTAGACACTTTCTAGGGGGTTCTAAGTGCTTAACTAGCCGTTAGGTACAATTTTGTTGCTTTAATAATGACTATTTAATTAATTCTGCAGTTGCTGTCAGAGACCATCTCGGTCGAGGAATGGTCGACCGAGACACCTACTCGGTCGAACTTTTGTCGACCGACAGGCACTCTGGAACAAGTGATTTGCAACGTATTTCTCCAACTGCCAACTAACATGTCAGTTGTGTCTAACGGCTACTTTGGATCTTTCTCGGTCGAGAAGATTGTCGACCGAGAGTGTCTCGGTCGAGGAGTTTGTCGACCGAGATTGATCATGTTTCAATGTTTCAATTTAGGCACTAATTGTATGTATGAGTGTGCATATGTGATCCTATTTGAAGGGGATGACCTATCTAAGTGTGGTGATTGTCTAGGGAAGATCTAACGCTTGATTTACATGAAATCTAAGTACTTGAACATTATATATTTGTACAAGTTTACAATTGATTACATTGTATGACTTTTACAATCATTCAAGCGTATAGTTTCCTAGATCTTTTGTCATCCACTCAATTCCTGCAACACTCAAGTAGCACGTTAGATCAACAAGAATGAAATGTTTGTCATCATCGAAACAAAGGGATTTATCATAATGCCCAATTTATCCAACAATCTCCCCCTTTTTGAAGATGACAAACATTTCCTAAATATGAAATAAGGAAATATAAAGCATGTGAGTTTCATACCTGAAGATTACCTTTTGTAGCCATTCTAGTTTTGCAAGTGAGTGCTGGCCATCAAGATGAAAACTCATTTATATTTTAGATTTTATATTCTTTCTCCCCCTTTGTCATTTCAAAAAGATATCCAGTTTGAATATTTTATTTTTCTTCTCCCCCTTAATTTTATATTATGCTCCCCCTTAAATAGATATATATTAGGAACATGGATTTAATATCATTTTTGTCTAATTTATCCACAATTTGTTTCTCAATCATTTGCAAAGGATGTTAAGCCTTGAAATGATATGAGATTCCCTTAAGCTTATGATGAATGTATATTGATTTCCCATCTATCAAGGGATATTAAGCCCTAAATTAAACGAGATTCCTTTAATCTTAGAGTACATAAAAATGTCTCCAACCAAATGCAAGGGATGTTAAGCCCTGATTTGTTTAGAGAGTTCCTTTAAGTACAAGATATATCATTTTCATAGATTTCTTCATAAAAAGTACTAAAGTCGTAACAAGCTCCAAATGATGTTTACAGTATTTTTGTAAGCTTCGTAGTCAAATTTGTTTTTATGAGCTCCCCCTTAACCTTACAATTTAAAGAAATTTAAGGCTTCTAAGGTCATAAATGATTTTAAATTTTGATTTTGACCTTTATCAAAAATATACTAAGATTAAGTACAATAAAATGATGTCCAAATAAGCATTTTGTCAAAGCTTATTTTAGGTCGCCCTTGACTACGACCATAGCGCCCCTTGGTCAAATTATATTTCAACCAAGAGGCATAAATTGCAGATTTCCAATTAAGCATTCATATCAATTTTTGAAGCATGTTTAAGTGATACTCAATAAAAGCATGAAAGCACGAAAAAATCTTTTAAAGATACCAATTGAAAAAAAAAACTTTTATAACATTGTGCTCTTTGCAAGCATTTCTAAGAGATATATCACCAATGAATCATTTGCTTGCCTATGTAATGATAAAAGCATAAAAACAGAAATTTTCTTTAAACTAAGCATAATTTTTAGTTTTTGACTTAAGTTACTTAGAATTAAACCAAATGAATCTCATATAAACTTTCAAGGATGATTTCCATAATTTATACTTTATTGTATAGTCATTAACTACAAATAGATATCAATCTGGATCAATTTCAAAAGAATTTAGCAATTCTACAGCAGTCTGAAAATCAGTGACATGCTCGGTCGACAATTTCTCGACCGACTGTTCACTTGGTCGACAGATTCTCGACCGACCAAGTTTCTGGAATATGTTCAGAACTCTTAATCAATTTCAAGCAAAAGAGTTTATGCAAATTAGAGCTCGATTGTGTTGAGATAAGACATTATGATATCAAGAATCAGTTTAGGTCAAATCTCAACTAGTTAATTTTAAGCTACTAAGTTTTAGAAATCCAAGCTAACTCATCATTCTTTTTCTTATATGGGCATGAAAATGAATAATGTCCAAGACGCATGCAATAATGACAACTAATAGCATCAACTTCATTTCTCTTTTTAGGAATTGAGTTCCTAGGTACAAATATAATCTTGGATGCTTTAACTCTTTTGGGTTTATTTCTCCTTGGATCGTATCCTAATCCTCTTCTTCCATTATAACTAGAGGAAATTTTCAGAATATTTTCAAGTATGTCATTTCCTCTTAACTCATTTACATTTCTTTGTAACTTAGCAATATCTTTCTTAGTCTGGTCTAAATCGGATATTAGAGAGTTTCTTTCTTTGACAACCTCATCATAATCTAAATGTGAACATAGAATAGGTTGTTTCTGAAGATCATTCACTTGAGTTTGCAAGTTTAACTTTTCTAAGGAAAGAAGATTGCAATTAGCTTCTACCGATTTTATCTTAAGAGCATAATCTTCATTTTCCTTTTTGAGATTTTCATTTTTGGATACAAGAGCAAGACATTTAGCATTTAAATCTTTATTTGCTTTCTTAAGTTTCTTCTTGCACTCAATATATTTCTCATGAGTATCTTGAAGACTAGCAATTAAATCTTCTTTTGGTAGATCATAAAGACTTACCTCTTCTTCGTCTTCATTTGTTGTAGCAATGAGGCATTCTACTTCTTATTTTCCATCATCACTATCATCACTTGAATCATCCCATGCAGCTCGATATGCTCTTTCTTTCTTTTTGTGAGATGATTTCTTCCCTTTCTTGAGTTTTGGACAATCACCTTTCATATGTCCTTTCTTACCACATTCAAAGCACCTGGAAGAAGAAACACTAGAAGTTTTATTATTTTTAAAACTTTTATATTGCTTACCATTTACAACGAGAGTTTCTTCTTCACTATCATCTTCACTTGTGTCATGATTGTCTTTAGTTGAAGCTTTGAATGCAATATCCTTCTTTTTCCCATGTTGACGTTCACGTTCTCTTCTTTCTTCCTCTTCTAGAGTTGCCTCATGAGCTTCTAAATTGCCAATGAGTTGCTCCATTTTCAGTTTAGTGAGATCATTGGCTTCTTCAATAGCTGTCACCTTGGGCTTATATTTGGGAGGAAGTGATCGAAGTACCTTTGACACCTGATCTTCTTCAAGTACAGTTTTTCCTAAGGCATTCAAACCATTAACAATAGAAGAGAATTTTGCAAACATTTCACTAATGGATTCATTTGGATCCATACGAAAGTGTTCAAATTTCTGTTTAAGCATACTAATCTTAGAGTTCTTAACTTGAACCGTACCTTCATAAGTTATGGACAATCTATGCCATATTTCATAGGCTGTTTCACAATTTGATATTCTATTAAATTCTCCTACTGAAATTGAACAATAAAGAATACTTACAGCCTTTGCATTCATTTGAGCCGATTTTACCGTGTTTGCATCCCATTCTGCATATTGTATTTGAGGAAGCTCGTATGGTGTTGACACCATCCTCCATAAGTCCTAATTTATGCCTTGGAAGTAAAACTGCATCCTTCTCTTCCAATATTGGTAGTTTGTTCCATCAAACACTGGTGGCCTAGCAACGAATGTCCCTTCGAGGTTAAGGTTGTTGAGCACCCCGTCACCCATTTCTTCAAGACCTTGTTAGGGTTCCTTGAAGCCTGCTCTGATACCAATTGAAAAACTACTAGAGGGGGGGGGGGTGAATAGAGTTTTAAAACAATTTTAACAATTATTTAACTCAAACAACCAACCACAAAATATTGGACAAGGGGACAAGGATTTAGAGTGGTTCCAACTTTAGCAAATACTAAAGTTGTCAGTCCACTACCCGGTTGCTTACCCAACCGGGATTTGGAAAGAATTTAATTTTATTACCTCGCAAGGACTTTACATAAAATTACAATTCTCTCCCTAAACCCTTCAAGCAGCCTTCTCCTAGAAGTAATCGCCCAACCTTGAAGCAGCCTTCACCTAGAAGTAATTGCACCACCTTGAAGCAGCCTTCCTCCTGAAGTAGCTTCCCGTTGCAATAGCCTTCTTGAAGTAGCTTCCCGTGCGATAGACTTCTTGAAGTAGCTTGAAGTCCACCTTCTCCTCCGAGAAGAACCTTCTCCAATCAGCAGCCTCCAACCCTAGGAGTAGCAAGGAGAATACAAAGGATAAAAGGAACAAGAAGGAAAATAGAAATTACAACTTATCCTTTGAAGCACAAGGCTTGATTTGCCTATATCAAGCGTATCGATCTCCTAACCAATGAGTGTAGAAGTGTAAGTGATGTGGTAAGGAGATGCTAGCCTATAGGACACTAAATGGGAGCAATGGGAATGAATAACAAATGTAGGAATTGCTCTATTGCTCAAAACAGTATTGCCAATGTGTATTCAAGCTCAAGTATAGAACAAGTGTAGCTTAGTTCTTTTTAGGTGTCCTAAGGCATGTCCTATTTATAGGAATGACCTACAAATGCTTAAGGACGTTCTAGACACTTTCTAGGGGGTTCTAAGTGCTTAACTAGCCGTTAGGTACAAGTTTGTTGCTTTAACAACGGCTATTTAATTAATTCTGCAGTTGCTGTCAGAGACCATCTCGGTCGAGGAATGGTCGACCGAGACACCTACTCGGTCGAACTTTTGTCGACCGACAGGCACTCTGGAACAAGTGATTTGCAACGTCTTTCTCCAACTGCCAACTAACATGTCAGTTGTGTCTAACGGCTACTTTGGATCTTTCTCGGTCGAGAAGATTGTCGACCGAGAGTGTCTCGGTCGAGGAGTTTGTCGACCGAGATTGATCATGTTTCAATGTTTCAATTTAGGCACTAATTGTATGTATGAGTGTGCATATGTGATCCTATTTGAAGGGGATGACCTATCTAAGTGTGGTGATTGGCTAGGGAAGATCTAACGCTTGATTTACATGAAATATAAGTACTTGTACATTATATATTTGTACAAGTTTACAATTGATTACATTGTATGACTTTTACAATCATTCAAGCGTATAGTTTCCTAGAGCTTTTGTCATCCACTCAATTCCTGCAACACTCAAGTAGCACGTTAGATCAACAAGAATGAAATGTTTGTCATCATCGAAACAAAGGGATTTATCATAATGCCCAATTTATCCAACAAGATTGACTCTCTAGTACTTGTGTCCTTCTCCAACTAGGTTTTTGATAAGATTTTCCTTTAGGCTTATAACCTAGTCCTCTCCTTCCAACCTGATGATAATAATCATTTAAGATTTTATCAAGAATATCATTGTTACTCAAACTACTAACTTTTTGTTGCAGCTTAACAATCTCATCCATTCTCTTATTGATGTCTAACTTTGCTTGAACTAGATTAGATAGCAAGGAATCTCTTTCTTTCACAATAATATCATAATCTAGATGTGTACACAAAACAGGTTGTTTTTTAAGATCATTTACTTGAGTTTGCAAATTTAACTTTTCTAGGGAAAGAAGATTGCAATTTGCTTCTACAGATTTTAGCTTAATATCATGATCTTCAATAACCTTTTTGAGATCTTCATTTTCATATGTGAGAGCAAGAAGCCTAGCATGTAACTCATCATTTGCTTTATTAGATTTCTTTAATTTCTTCTTGCACTCAATATATTTATTATGTGTCTCTTCAAGACTAGCAACTAGCTCTTCTTTAGATAAATCAAAAAGACTTACCTCTTCTTCTTCTCCTTCACTTATTGTAGCAATAAGGCATTCTTTATGCGCATCTTCCTTCTTTGACCTCCATGCACAGTTAAGTGTAGTGTGCCTTGTTCCTAAGCACCAATTGCAGCTTGTTGAAGATTGGTCCATGCTTTTCCTTTGCTTGCGGTTGTTAACACCACCACCCTTCATTCTTCAAGACTCGATTAGAGATCCTTGAAGATTGCTCTGATACCAATTGAAAAACCACTAGAGGGGGGGGTGAATAGGGTTTTATGATTATTTAACAATTATCTAACTAAAACAACCAACCACAAAAATATTGGACAAGGGGACAAGGATTTAGAGTGGTTCCAACCTTAGAAAATACTAAGGAAGTCAGTCCACTACCCGGTTTCTTACCCAACCGGGATTTTGAAAGAATTAAATTTTATTACCTCGTAAGGACTTTACATAAAATTACAATTCTTTCACCAAACCCTTCGAACAGCCTTCACCTAGAAGTAATTGCACCAACCTTGAAGCAGCCTTCTTGAAGTAACTTCAAGCTCCCCCTTGAAGTAGCCTTCCTCTTGAAGTAGCTTCCCGTTGCAATAGCCTTCTTGAAGTAGTTCAAAGTCCACCTTCTCCACTGAGAAGAACCTTCTCCAATCTGCAGCCTCCAACCCTAGGAGTAGCAAGGAGAATACAAAGGATAAAAGGAACAAGAAAGAAAAACAGAAATTACAATACCACTTGTAGCACAAGGCTTGATTTCCTATATCAAGCATTTTGATCTCCTAACCAATGTATATAGAAGTGTTGGTGCAGTGGATAGGAGATGCTAGCCTATAGGGCACGAATTTGGAGCAAGGAAAAGAATAGCCAATGCTAGTGTTGCTCAATTGCTCAAAACAGATTGCCAATTGCAAGTGTAAGCTCAAGGATTGCACACAAGTGTATATGAGTGAGTTTAGGTGTCCTATGACTTGTCCTATTTATAGGAATGGCCTATGGATGCTTAAGGACATTCTAGATACTTTCTAGGGGGTTCCAAGTGCTCAATTAGCCGTTAGGTATCTACTAGTTGGTTTAACAACGACTAGTTAATTAATTCTGAAAAGTACAGTCAGAACTCTTCTCGGTCGACAATTTGTCGATCGAGAGTCCTTCTCGGTCGACAATTTGTCGACCGAGGGACTGTCTGGAGTAAGTGTTTACAACGTTCTGGTCCAACTCCCAACTACTTTTTATGTTGTGTCTAACGGCTACTTGGGTCATTCTCGGTCGAGGAATTTGTCGACCGAGAGTGTCTCGGTCGAGAAATTTGTTGACCGAGAATAACCCTGTTTCAATATTTTAAAGTACTAAGTGTGTGTATGAGTGTGCAGTTGTGACACTATTGTAGGGGATGACTTATCTAAGTGTTGTGAATGGCTAGGGAAGATCTAACGCTTTATTTACATGATGTCTAAGTACTTGTACATTATATGTCTTGTACAAGTGTTTACATTTGATTACAATAATGAAATTAAGGCATTTTGAAGCATATAAATCTTCCAAAGGTTTGTCATCCATCTTGTTCCTGCAACACTCAAGTAGCACGTTAGATCCACAAGAATGAAATGTTTGTCATCATCGAAACAAAGAGATTATACTAATGTCAATTTAGCCAACACATTTCTCATCAAAAGAACCCAAAATTGGGGTTGTAACATCCTTCCCTCTTATAGGAAATGTAGCGCTTCTGCGGGGGTGGTTCTCTCGTACTCCAAAAAAAAAAATTGCCCTCAAAATTCCACCTTGCACACAAACAAACAGGATAAGCCTTTCTTATGTCCATCATGGCTCCCATGTGGCCTCACCCTTTCCATGGTGCTTCCCAAGAACCTTCATCATTTCATATTCTTTCATCTGAGTTCTTTCTTACCTTGGTATATCGTACCCTCATAGGTGACTCAGGACATTTCAGCCTCTCATAAAGTTGAATAGGTTCAGGGCTCAGCACATGGCTTGGGTACCTCACATAGTGCTCTAGATCAGACTCATGGAACACATTATACATCATGTTATCCTAAGGGGTAAGGCTAAACACAACCATCTCCACCAATCCATCTCAAATGGACCATGCATCCGGGACTCAGCTCTCTTTGCTATAACTTAGAGGGGTCGGATTTTCACATCGCATACTCTCCCACAGTGAACTACATGCCAATCTGCTTTGCATCATCCTACGACTCATGTCGCCCCTGGGCTCTCTTTCATCCATTGCACGATCAAAGCGACTTCATCTGCACACACTGTGGTCCTTTTCTGACCTTTGCGAGGTCCATTCACCAACATCATCTTAATGAAGTGGTGACCGACACATCCTCCCTTACAAAGCTTCTTTACATCCCGATACTGGCTATGGTGGTTATCATCACATCTTACAGAGGAGAAGAACTGTCTCCATGTATCACCTTGAACAAGCACAAATGCTCTCATCAGACCCTCTAGTCTGGATTATACTAACCATTAGTTAGGGTGATAAATTGTACTAACATTGAGTTCTTCATGTATCTACTTCCACCTCATGGAAGTGAATCTTTAGATTATACTCAAGAACTTTTGAACTCGCATCATGGTGTAGTTGAACCATCTCTCTCTCATACATAGTTCAACCGGATCCTTCCCTAGAGTATTCTTTGTCTCTCAAGTCATCTAGGTAAGGCGATCTACCATAACCCATATTGCATCTTGACCTTCCTTGGTCTAGGGGAGACTTACCACAACATCCATAGTGATGAACTCCCATTCCCTCTTGGGGACTCTTTATCCTCTATAACAATAGACTGGGTTACTGGTGTTCGTCCTTCACCTCCTGTCATGCATGGCAACATACCACATGCAACTTCATCTTAGGCATCCAAAGTACTATTGTCACTTATTATCTTGGTAGTACCACGGGGTATGATGAACTTAAAATCATGATCTCCTGTATGTCATGATTCCTCAAGATTGATGCCTCGAAAACCCTAAACCACTCTAGTCGGGGTTTCAACACCTTCTTTTCCAAAGAAGTGCACCTGAGGTTCTACCACCATCCTCTCATTGCATCAAGGGCTAGGCTGGCTAACCAAACAACTACTAACTTGATCAATCGATATGTTACATCTGAGTGTTAGCCAAACTTATCTCTTTTTCAAACTTAGGGTTAGCCTAACAACCTCTTCTAGCCTCTGGATAAACTAGGCAGCTGCATCTCATCTAGAGCATCCGTTACCACTTCACATCCTTAGGTGTTAGGTAATGTTGAAGACATACACCTTCACTTATTATCTCAGCTCAAACTCTATCTTCATCAAGAATACTCTGAGCTCATCCTCTTGGTGATCAAACTCAATCTTCATAGCTCATGGAAAAACATCCTCATAAGACGGCTACCTTAGTTCTCTTGATGTTTGTAAACCATCCACATATCGTTTACTCCACCAGAGTATGTTATCATCTCTATCCTCATACCTCATAGTAACATTTCAACTCACATCATCTTTTATCCTTGGTGTATGGCATGTGTATTGTCCTATCTCTCACTCCCATAACAAGAGAAAATAAGCATTTGGGTGCAGTCCAAATACAAAGTTCTTCCTATTCTGAGAGTAGGGATGGTACATCCCACCTTGCCAGTATGCCTTTAAATCTAAGTTGAAATGTGTAGCTTATGCCTCTACATCACAATCATCTTGATATCAAAGTTACTTTCATGGAAAACTGGTCTCGAACCTACTTGGGTCCACACAATCCTTGGTCATCTCCTCTAGGTCTATAGGGTGTCGACACTTTTGGGGTCATCCCTCTTCCCTCATGCATCCAGAGAGTGCCCTACTCATCTGCCCTTTGGGTCCCATGAGTTCATGAAGGTGATCAATCTCCTAACCCATGGCCCTCAAACAATGATAGCTATTACCTCCCGACCCTATGGTCATGTGCAACTAGGGAATTAGGCAACTCCTACTTCCATCGGTCTTATCCCTACTTGACCCTAGGATAGACTTAGGATCCTAACATAGTACACATCCAACTTAGAATCTTACCCAAGCCATCATCATCTCTCTCTGCATTCATGGGCTGACTTTCATCCTTTCATAGGGGTCATGGCAACCTTCCTTCCTTGGTCAAGCCCCATACCGGTTACCTCCATGGTAACACATCCACATGCACTTAGAGATGGTTATCTATGAGTCTACAAGTTCGTTCTCATACCATGTACTTTTCACTTAGCTTCTCAAGATCCTATGAGACCCCTTTAGGTTTCCTCAAAACCCACAAATCTGGTATACACCCTACCAAAGGATCCCTCTCCCAGGATGGGCGGAAACTACAACTCTTGACAACAAGGTCACAAACGTCCCTAGGGTTTACATTCACATGAGTATGCTTAACCCAACAGCTACTAGGGCATAAGCAGACCACCTACTAAACCATGCTAGGTCATACTTATTCTCTTTCCCCAATGCTGGATCAAGATCATACCTTCTCATGTCGTCAACTTAGCTATGAGGGGTTCATCAAACATACCTTAAACTTAAGGGGTTTCCTTTTCCTCTAAACATGAGGAGTACCATGCTCGAATATATAGAAACTCAAATCTCATTATGATCATCGGGTACACCACTTCTCCTCTTAGGCCTAGGAACCCTAGGCTCACTTCTCTGATGTCCAACTATCTACTCAACCTCTTAACCACAAACCAAACATGTACAAGGTATGACATGCACTTCCTGTCATCCTTCTGCTCGAGCAACACTCCAGAGTTGAGTCCTCCTCAAGGACAATCGACAAAGTACAAGGCCTCACAACCTATTACTAAACCTCTCCAGGTCTAAGGAACTCTTCTTCTCATCTATACCATAGGTACATAGGTACCAGTAGACTCATCCTCTCTCTAGGGTTTGGTTCCTCTCATGGTGACCAAGACATCATCAGCCTCCAGGGATTAAGCATGAAGCAACCACAAACATCCACTTAGGTCGCATCATCCTCAACTCCCCACTTTTCCTCATATCTCGGAGTCTAGGCTTCCAACCTTCTTGCTTGAGTCCTGCTCTCTCTCTCTAGAGCTAACTCCACAACCAACCTTATACTAAAGGTCCTCTCTCCAGGAAGATGGATCGAACTCACAAGCATACCTCTACGTGGGTGAAACCTATCTTCAAACTTATGTTTGTTGAAGGTTATCCCTAGCTCCTTTATGCTTATCTCATCAGCTATCCAACATACTCCCTTGGCCAGGGTTTCAACCTACTGCTCGCACTACTGATGCATTCTGGGTGCCTACTATGCCATGCCCATATAAGCTCATGGGGTTTCTACAGGTTCTTCTCTAACCTCATCAAAGAAGGTGTTGTCCTTCACTCTAACATGCACGACCCTTCCTAGGGTTGGGTCGCCAAAGGTACTCGGTCATCCAACCTCACATGGCTCATAACGTCATGGCCATCCAAAAGCATGTCCACACACCTGGTCTATCATGACATCATGTCATCATGCCATCTCTCTCTCTATCCACCACTTAGGGTTAGGGTTATCATCATCCTCAGAGGATGTGCCAGGTCTCTACTTTAATGGAGGTCTCTACCTCTAAGACTAACTTTCTCCACTCATCCTCCTGACAAGGAGGTCTAGCCTCAGGTCTCTCCTGAGGGCAATGACAACTCATGTCATCCGACCTAAGCACGTATCTATTCTTTAGTTTATGCTTAATCTATTAAGCTTATGTCCATGACATCTTATTTACATGCTTTTCATTAATTTGGTGGATGATTCCTTAGACCTTATCAACCTTACCCATACCTCAAGAGGGTGAGGAAAAGAGAGAAAACCCTAATCCTTATGGTCCTTAACAACATTTGAGTTGAGAAGGGATGAACAAGATGAGAGAGTCCTAAAGGTATCTTATTTCGAGTCAAATCCTAAGACATTGGTCAGGCAGTCACACTAATCCGGGAGTCCTCGTATTCTGACTAGTGGTGCGGAGGAAAATCTTGCCAGCCCCCGGACGTGATCCTTTTCTAGACACCTCTGTCTTTTCAGAAAATCCTCTAATAACTCCCTTGGGTTCTACATAGTTTGTAAAATTTAATAATTATTACATATTAAATGAGGAACCTATGCTCTGATACCAAATGTAATGAACCTGCCTCTTGGTAACCCCCAATTAAGGGAGACCAATAGGTCAGAGCCATTATCCCAATTAACAGGATCAAAGGTTCGACAAATAATCAATAACAATTATCAAATTCTACCAACTAAACTGAAAGGCTGTAATAAAATAAAATTTTGCATACCTTTTTCAAAAACTTGGATATCTTCTTCTATCCGCATCTGGGGTCTATTCTAGCTAATCCTCCTTATACTTTAATGCTTATTTAATTCCACATATGCCACTTTACTGTTTGTCCTTTTCAATCTTGTACCTAAAACGCCGACAAACAAAACGTCGGTCAGCATATCGAAATATGCCGGTATGTGAGGACAACCAAAATTTTATAAATATGGCTAACAATCTAAATATCACAATCAAGTTATTAACAAGCCAATTTACATTTTCAATGTCCCATTCTCCACCGCTTTTGCCCTAACCCTGGAATACCCTCTCTAGGGTTTCTCTTTTGCCATTGACTTGAGGCCACCTTCTCAATCTCGAGCTTGGTGCCTGGGGTAACCCTTCATGGTGCCCTTTAGTCATGCAATATCATAGGCCACCTTCTCAATCCCGAGCTTGGTGCATGGGGTCACCACTCATGGTACCCATTGGTCTTCCCTCCTGGGCTTGACCTTTTTGCATCATCCATCAGGGTGGCATGTAGGTGTGAGAATACACATTTATTTTACAATTGTGATAATCATAGTGACTTTATAATTTGCAAGTATGAACATCCAAATGATAAGTTGCACTCAATGTGATGAATCATCCGAGAAAATCTTCGGGAAACTAATGCGATTAACCATAATTAACCACATACCTATTCAGCTGATTTGAGATAGAAATATTCCATGCAAGTAAGAAATCCAAGCAAGCAAGCACATACAACAAGATCCTGAAATATGCATACAATTCCCATCATTGATCATGCCATCAAGATCTATTAAACCTAGCTCGCTTCCTAGGGTTTCTAGTCTACTTTTAGGGTTTCTATTGCAATTAGGGTTCCTCTTCTTTATACTATTTAAAACCCTAATTATCTCATCAATTCTTCACAATAGATATTAAGGTCATCTTTTAACAACACATAGCCCTAATTTTAGATTAAAGGCACAATCAACCATCAATTAAGTCCATTATGCTCTTAATACTAAAACAACCAAAATTATCCTTTTTATTCATGACATGATCATTAGGCCCAATTATCATCTTTGGTTCCTTCCAGATTAACAACTCATAGTTCATTATGATCTAATTCATATATGAACTCTATTTATCATTAATTCCACCTTTATCCATTAGAAAACCCTAATTCCTACATCAAGGGTATTTATCCACAATTAGGAACTTGAAATAGCTTAGAACCATAATATCTCAGCTTTATTCATGAACTTGAATAATTAAAGCCATTAAGAGTTACATTTACTAACATTAGGGTTTCAAGGCCCATTAAAGATCGTTTATGCATATGGAATTCTAAATTAAACCAATTACGTGCAAAGTTCATCCTTTATACTTAAATAGGGTTTCTAAGTGCTTAATCCGTCTTATTTGAGGTAAAAACCCTAAATCATGCAAGGAACATCTAGATCAGGTTCAATATCATCATTAACAATTCAACAAGTTGCAAATACTCCATTTCATCAACTAAGCAACATGAACTTAACCAATATGCTTAATTAGGGTTTCTAATCTAATCCATAAGAACTTTTCATTAGATTTTCACACTTTTTGAATTAGAAATGAAATCAGGTTCTCAAACCAATTTTATTGCATTCCTTGTTTTTTCTAAGCAACTTTCATGTATAACTTTTCTAATCAGAGTTTCCTAGCAAAAGTTATGATTTTTGTAAAGAAAATCACTTTCCTGAATTATCTATTATTTTTAGGAAAATCGTAGGCCGCTTGATCCGTGGTGCACTGGACCACGCGGGATCCAACAGCCCATGATCGCGTACCCTAACTCGCGATCAAAGGATGCAAAGGACCAATTTGTCCTTACCTGTATAGAAAGAACAGGAGGGTAAGCCGGTAAAATTGCAAGGTATCTTCTTCAACCTCGTGCTTCTCCTTCAGCGGCCCCGACGGTCAACTCCTGGGTTGACTCTGGGCTCCTCTCGCTTCGCGCACAAGCTGTGATCATTGGAAGCACTGTCCTTCTTCCCCAAACTCATCAAGCATGTCAATTGGCCGCTCTCCTCCGTCCACCACCGCAACGTCAGGGTTGTACCTCCAGTGGAGGTTCTCATGTGCAGAGGTCGAAGGTCGAGGTGTTTTTGGCAATTGAACGTGTTAAACCACTCCTCGTCGTCCCTCGCACTTGCACGGATGATCTGTGTACTCGCTGGTGTTATGGGTAGCCCCCTCCTTATATAGACAGGGTTGGCGAGCAATCTGAGTTTGGGGAAAACTCCTTTCTACCTCAGGTGTCCCACAAAGCCAGGCTTGTTCAACTTGGGAAAGTCTCCCGAATTCGACTATCACCTTCCCTCCTCCTCTCGCGCATCCCAGTTTGAGCAAGGATTGGAGAAGGAAACTCCATTGTCCTGCTCGGACTGGAGTCTTGGCATCACTCCCGAGCCGTCGATTCCTCAGATCCGTGATGCGAGATCTAGGGTTCTGATCGTCTGTGTATATGAACACATTGAGACATTTAAGGCATTAATAGGACTATCCATTCACTATATGACAATTTCAAAAATTCATAACTCCCTACTCGAGTGTCCCTTTTCAACCAAATTTTAAGGGAACCCTTTTCTTGCCTTAATCTATTCGTATGACCAATTTGAGCCCCAAATTCCAAAGAAAAAAGGCATTATCTTCATGTTCAAGTTATCTATTAATAAAACCAATTTAATTGGTATTTCCTCTTTCTTAATCTTTTATTTTTCTTGATCTTGATTCTTTTTTTCATTATAAATCATGTGGCACAAAATCTCATCCAAGATAAATCCATTATCCCTATATCCACATATTTCTTGTAATTTCATTGTTTATCTCATATTTCCTTCTTAATAAAGCAATCTTTAATTAATCCTTTCTCTTTCTTGTTGCATTATCTTTGCAACTTGGACTCCTTGGAACCCAAGGAACCCAAAAGGCACGAAATCCACCTTAGGATAATATTTCTTTGCCTTCTAGAGGTTTCTACATCTTTTTTTTCTCTATTTCTTAATTATTCTTTTAATAATTGAATTTCCTTTGTCTTTTCCTTATTATTGGGCCCAATAGCCAATAAAGCCCACAAAGAAAACAACAAGGCTATTTTAAATGAAATTCACGCATTCAATCAAAAGACATCATTATTTGTTCATTTATCTTTATTAAGAGAAATTACATTTCTCATCAAAAGAACCCAAAATTGGGGTTGTAACAGCAACATTCTCCTTAAGTAAGGAGATTACTTTATTCTATTCATACAATGATTAATCCTGCCTGTTAATATAAAAGAACCTCTGCTCAGTTTTATAATGTTTATCTGTGATAATAATATGGTCGGCAGAGAGTTATATCTCTCGCTGGGACAATTGTCTCACCCCGTAGGATCCACAATTTTTAGGTGGACGTGCACGAGGTGGTGGAGACCCTTCTACAGAGGAGGAACAACAGTTGAGGCAGTAGTGACAGCTCAGGTTGAGTGTACTGTCTGTTGTGTCTTGTAGATAGAAGTCCTATGTGTCGTCTCTGTACTCTCAGGTCCTTGGAGTTAGTTTGTAGTGGTTTCATGAACAATCTAAGGATTTTGGCTTGTATGCCTTGAGGTTTTATGTTGCTTCAGTATATGTGTAGTTAGAGCAATTGTTATATGCTGTCCTCGAGATGAGAAGAAACAATGTTTGTATAATGCGAATCATGATATATATATATATATATGTTTTGGATTCTTCAGTAAAAGTTTCCTGGAAAAGGATCTACTTGCAAATGGTTTTAATTTTTAGTGATTTTTGTTAATCCACTATTTATGATTATTCCGCATTAATTAGTGATGATTTGGTTGTCGGTTTGATGGCGGTCGTTACACTTGCGAGTGAGTATTTTAGTATTGTTAGTGAACCTTGTCCAGGGATTTATAAATTCAAAAGATACCAAGTGTGTTCTGAGCTCATGGGGTGCATCTTGTTAAGTCTAATTGATAGTGTGTGCACTACTAGCAGGACACACCCATACCATTATTGTAACACCCCACCAGTTCAAAATAGAGCAGAAGTATATATTTTCATTCACATCAAGGGGAATATAAGAAATATGATATTGATAGATAAAAATAAAGTTTTTATAAACCATCACATGGAAACAATCATAATTCTAATTCTCAAATCCTTAACAAGGTTCACATATACATAATTCTCAAGAGAAAGAAAGGAAATATTAACTAGGTATAGTCGGCACCCCACTAATGTTTTTTTCCTTGAAGATCGTTGACCTAGGGTTTGTATGTCACATATCTTTTCCTTCCTAAGCTTGCTCCTCACCTGCGGGCATCGCGGCCCCAACCATGCATAAAATCAATGGTAAGTGGAATTGGACATATTATAGATTAAAGAAAACTTGTAAATTGAAAATAAACTTTAAACATTAAATATTGAAAAGGAGACAACATTGCTTTTAAATTATTTTCTTTTATTTTACCTATATAAGAATCCTCATGTTGCAGATGAGTGCCTCTTCTCTTATGCACCGAAGTGCCTCTTAGTTTTTCTCTGAGGAGCTTCTTGGTGTGGGTCTTATATAAGTTATCTTTTATCATTATATTTTCTTCAAAACTCTTAACTTTATCTTTAGATCTTATTTGTAACCTTATCTTTAATGTACATGAAGGTGATATAATAGTATGAATAAACATGACATTTAGTTTATCATAAATTCATTGACTTTAAGCAATTGAAATAATATATAATTAATACCTTCATGTATTTCATAACTACATACATAAAAGCAAGCATTACCTATGTCCAATTGTCATGGACCACTTACCTTTTCTTAAAGAAGACCTTATTTCTCTTCCAAAATTGAGCAAACCCTAATCACGATCCTGAAATTGAACAACCCTAATTTTCCTGTTCACAACATATTTCAGAATAATATATATTTTATCCAAAGCATAAAACCCTAATTTCATATCCCATAAAAAATCAAGGTTTGGTGAAGTGGAAACAAACTCTAAAACCAGGGGATTCAGATTCCTGATGAAAAACCCTTTTCAAAATAGATTTTTTTCTCATTTTTCTGAGAATCTGATGAATCAATATGAATTTTTGAAGATCTTGCCATTCACAAATCACAAAAATGCCACATGGGCACCATTATCCAAATCAGATGAGACTGGAACATGTTCGTAAGGTGGCCCAAACAAAACCTAACACATGGGATGGGCTTGCCCCAACTTAGAGGTCAAAAACTCACATCAACAAAATGAAACAAAACCTAAAATTACATAATTGCCCATGCAAATGGGATCAATTCATTTACACGGTGGGGGTACCAAGGTCATTAGATGACCTAGTTTGTTCCTCCTTTGATCCATGGTAGAGAGCAAGCAATCTCGAGGTGAAACTTTGATCAAAAGCTCGAGAAAAATGTCTTCTCAATGGAAGTAGAGACTTCCATTATCTTCCTAGCTCCAAGTTCAGGCCAACGAGCCATCAACGAGGAACTGTTGTACATAGCAGCATCAGGACGACTTGGCCAATGCTAAGGCAGCAACCAGAAAGTAGGGACTCACGAGACCTTGTGAAAGGGTGATGAAAATGAGCGGGGAAACGTTCATCGGAGTCAGGTGAATCCAGAAGAGAAAGCAGAGAGAGGGACTACCTTGGTGTCTTAGTATTCGATGGTGTAATCTAAAAATAGAGGAAAACTAGACCAACAAATCATATACTTTAAAAAACGGGAGGTGATCATTGAAGATCGAAAAACAATCTTCAGGATCTCACAGAGACCGGGGTTCTATTTTGATAACTAGAGAAGCTTTGAGGGTTCATGGTGCTAGTGTCGACGAGGACCTCCACTGGGCTCTATAGGACACAACAACACAAGCTTGAACAGGGTGAAAAAGCAACTCCAAAATGATCATTAGGCATCAATGATGCTTACCGTGCTTGTAATTAGGCTAAGGTGGTTAGAGCCTGGAGAACCAACTCGTCGTCACCGGAGAATAAGGAGTCAGTCTCAGAACTCGGGGTTAGTAGGGCTTCAATGAGAAAAAGAGGAGAGGTTAGTGGAGTCTAGTGGTGCTTTTGGCGCCCTAAAACAAGAGTGGGTGTTGTTGTGATGGCATTTGTGAATTGAGGGTGACAAGGAGTGGAGAGCATGATTTGGGCATTTTTTTATATAAAGGGATAGAGGAGGTGAGTGAGGGCTTGTTTGAATCGGGAAAATGAAGAGAATCTAATGGTGAAGAAGTGTCAAGAAGAGGTAGAGAAGTGAGAGAGAGATCATGGAAGCAAAATGCATCAACTTGTTTTGGTTTTGAGAAAAAGTCAGAGTAAGAACATGACAATCTGACCATTAGATTGTGATCAGACGGTATGAAAGGCACATGAGAAAAAGGAATGTGCATAACAAAGCATAATCACTGGACTTTAGGGAAAATCAATGCATTAAATGCATTTTGAGATTATATCTAATTAAAGCTATATTGAAATATTTCCAATTTGAATCTCAAATTTGGACCGTAGGCTAAAAAGATAGTCTAGACCCTTCCTAACTAATTAAAGTTGAGTTTTTTTACATATTTTACTCCCAATTCCCATGTTGGTCATTTAACTTAATTTTAATGCATTAATAGATTTCATAATTGTGGGGAAACTTTCCTTTGTGATTCTTTGAGCCAAAATTCAAGATAAACAACTATCCTCAAAAGTCATATCTCATAACTTTATGCCTTTTTGAGAAATTTTCTTGAAAGAGATAGTGTTGTTTTCCTTTATATGTAAACAAAAGAAAAAGTCATTTAGTATTTGTCTAAATGAGAAAATTATCTCATAATTTTAAAATTGGTGCATAGGAACAATTATTATTCTTTTTGTAAATCTAAAGAGGTGGAGAGAGAAAGAGGGAAGGAGACTAATGCCATTATATTTTATGATAAATAAACTTCTATATTTATTTTTCAAATTTCGTGCATCTTGCCTTTCTCTTTCATTTCTTTCAAACTTCTTTGGTAGAAAAAGATAGGGAAAACCAATTACTATTACTTTTCAAATAATTGCAATACATTATAAAAAAAGGTGTTCTTGAGTCCCTTCATTTTCCTTTCCTTGTTATGTTAAAAGTAACACTATTTCTGACCTTTTGCATTAAATCCCTTAGGTAATTCTTATCAGGGAAAACTACACTAAAAGTTTCAAAATATTCATGAAAAAAATTGGGATGTTACAAGCACTGTATCTGAGGCTACTATTTTCATATTATGCCAGTTTTCTTCATTGTTTTGTAGTTTTCATCTCGAGAGAACATATCTTTTGTTGTAATCTTATTCGCAGTACCTTTAACTCTTTGTTTTGCTAAAACTCATGAGTTATTAATGTGTGCTTCCATATTTTGATTATGACTCTAGTATTTTTGTTATTTCTCTGGCATATGTGTGGTGTTTGCATATGGTGGTTGTATGTGTAGTTTGTGCCTTGGATAAGACTTGTTTTTACTCTTCTACCCCCTCCCTTTTTGATATGACAGAGGGGAGAAGTGAGCTTAGTATATATTGAACTGTGATCCTTTTCTAGTTAATTCCCTAAAATATCTTGTGACTATGAAAGTGGAGTCAATTAGAATATATGTGCTATGGTTATGCTTTTTGGAGGAACAAAACATACATGTAAAGATAAGCTTGAATTGAGGGGGAAGAATTGCTATTGTTTATTCATGTACCCCCCCCCCCTAAAATCGACAAGGTAGAAGCTTAAATTCTAAGTCCTATTCAATATGTTGAGGAATGGTTTGTCATCTTTAAAAAGGAGGAGAATGTTGACCTAACCGTTATAATTGCATGTATTTTGATGATGACTTAACCATTCCATTCATTATGTATATAATAAGTCTATTTGAGATTGATTTCATAATTAGCTACATGAAAAAGATCATTCAATCAAGCCCTAGCTTGACCAAATACAAGCCAAAGTCAATGCAAATGCACTTTTGTGAAAAATGCCCTAAACTCTTAGGACAATTTTTGTAATCATTTGTATTGATGATATGACTTGCAATTAAGCTCAAAAAAATTCGAATCACTTAAAATGAATATTTAAGCACTCTAATGATATTTTCCAAAATTCATTACAGGGACTCTTGTCGGCTGAAATTCATCTTCAATAAACTTGACTGACACCCTTGATGGATTTTGGGAAATATCAGGGTCGACCGAGTTTCCTCAGGACAAACTCGATCGACACCTTTGCACAAGCAAAACAAATTTAATCCGTCGATCGAGTTTCATCCAGGATAAAATCAACCCACAATTCAAATTTGCTTTGCCGCATGGTGCTATCAGTCAAGTTTGCTTTAATGAAACTCAACCACACTGTATAGAATGTGCAGAAAAAGTGTTTCTAGTCGTTGGAGTGTCACAAAACTCAAAAATAGATATGATGCTACACCCCAAATGACTACAATTTATTTCCAAGTGCTTCTACTATCTAGTGGACACCCCCAGCTATAAATAGGGACCACTCGGGCTTCATCCCAAGTTTGCTTTTTATACTCCTAGCTATAGTTGAGTAGATTTGTCTACTAAGAGATCCTTTCTCTCTCTAGCTTACTACATATCAACATCAATTCGAGTGAGATATGTTATTTGTGAGAGAGCTACTTCATTATACTTCTTGTGAAGCTCTCAATCTTCCCTTTCCTAAACCCTTTTCTCAAGTTATGATGGTGAAAATGTCTCTGTGGTGAAGGTGAAGTTGAAGGCTGTAGATCTAAGAGGAGAGTAGGTAATTCCTTCAAGGCAGAAGACTTTTTGTAAGAGGGGAGCTCCTTAGTGAAGGTGTCCATCTTGTTGCAAAAGTGGGTAAGCCCTTGTAAAGGTAGAAGACTCTTGCTCTAAGGATATGTAAGACCTTGTAAGGTTTATTAGCTCCTTTTGATCCTTAAAAAGGAATACTAGGTATCGTTGCCCTACAAAAGATAGGTCTTATTGTATCTTTATAAAAGAATATAAGGAAGGTGCAATGGTTGAAAAATCCTAGAGGTTGACCTCTCTAAGTAGTGGATGTGCACTCTCCTAGTTTGGATTTGGAACCACTATATATAGCTTGTTCTTGATCTTGTTCAATTTCTCTCATCCTTGCTATGTATGTTTAGTTGCACTCAAATTCCATATTTGCAATCTTATCTCTTAATGTAATTTGAAGTTCTAATGAATTTGGTTTAAGTGTTTTAGATCTATTCACCCCCCCTCTAGAGCCCATTGACCCAACACACAGTTCTACAGACATAATAAAACCAAAAAGAACATGCAATATTGCTAATCAACCTCATTAGGGTTCCATTCCAGACAAATTATCTTGCTTTCTTCCTAATTTAAAACTGATTCTTCAAAGGGTTCCCTTTCCAACACTATTTCAAAAGGTTCCCTCTCCTCGCCTTTATGGTCATGATAGGGAATCTGTTTATGCTTGTTTTGTTGTTCACCAGCCATTGTGAATACGCAGAAGAATTTCAATAGAGCATGGCAGCGGAAGAGCAGTGACAATGACCACCAGATAATAATTTGTGTTTATGATGAACATACTATATAAATAACATCATATTGTAATTCCTATGCGTAGCATTCATTTATTAATACTAAACACGTACTTGAGTAGCACATGAAACAAGAAAGTACGGGAGTTATACACACTATAGACACGTATTTGACTGGAACTTTTATGTATCTAGATACACAACATACGACATATATTGGGTTACCACTCATCAGAGTAATGAAGAACGAGTGTAGTGAAGAATGCAACAACATTTGTCAAAATATTGTAGGAGCACTGTAATGAATAATGGAACAACATAGTTGAACACTGAATCATGTGTGAAGAGAAGGACATAATAATATATAATGAATATCACATGGGTGTAATTCAGTAATTAGGTAAACATGATGCTTACTGATGGCAGAAAAATGCCCCTCTCGCGTCTCACAATAAGCATCTGGCAACATTCTCGATTAGAAAGAGGTGTTGGAGGCCAAACCTATTCTTACAAGCTGCTGATGCTACCAAATGCATGTTGCATGATGTAGACCATCCAAAATAACATGAAAACGAGCACACACCATTTTTACATTATTGCTTATGCCGCATATATGCCTACTTTTCTTACTGTGTCACTAATGGAAGGAAAAACACAACAAAAAATGTGTAATCACGAAGCGCAATGGAACATGAGTGTAAGAAAGAAAATAACAACATACTTGAAGGAATCCCTCTCCATTTATTTTGCTTTGACTTCATTTTATGGTCGTCAGAGGGGAGCGAGCAATATGGGTGTTCTTCGATCATTGTGAAGAAGCAGGAGAAGAGCAGTAGAAGAGATGTCGAACATCAGGAGTGGAGATGGGGAGAAACAACACTAGGGTTAGGTTATATATAGTATAACTGACTCCATTAATGGTGGTGGTAGGTACTCCATTAATGGTGGTGGTAGGTACTCCATTAATACACAATGAACATTACTGCGCATTAAACGAGACATCTGGCTACTCATGGAATAATAATTTATATAATTGAATAGTTACTTCCCTATGAAAGTCCTGAAAGAACTAGTTATTTGGTCAATGGGAAACTAGTTAATAGTTTTTCTAAATGGGGGTTATTTAGTCAAAGAAGCTAATTATTCATGTTGCTTAAACTCTATTCATCATCAGATGGTTAGTATCTCTTGACATTCTGGTCATCATCGAGGATCAGCTTTCGCTTGTTTGGTTGTTCTTGAATAATGATGAGGACGACAAAGAATATCAGGAGAGGACAGGGTAGAAGAGATGCCACGTTGACCACCAGATAGTAATTCAAATGTTAGTTAGTAGTTCAACAATTAATTTCGTTGAATGCTTGTTATTAGGACAATGAAAAGCTAGTTATTAGTTATTTAGACCGCTAGTTAGTAGTTCAATAAAAATTAGTTATTGGTCCCCTTGAATGCTGGGTAGTTGTGAAATCACACATTGGTAACTTGATCTAGGAAACATTGATTACATGTGGAGTCCAAAACTAATTACTCGTGCCAACAAATACGGGTTGATTGTGACAATAAAAAATTGTTAGTTTTGCCAATAAAAACTAGTTAGGAGTTTCAATGGAAGTTGATAGTTGTACCTGAAAGTAATTAGATAGACTACCACGACAACTACTTACATGTACAAATAAAAGCTACTTGGAGAACGTGAATATATGAGTCTATGAAGGAGACTCAAATTGCTCCCTTGAAGTGTGCTTTAGCTGTAAAAAAAGAGGTGAATATCGTACGAATTAAAGTTTTATTAAGAACCCAATGTACATGTAATACTCAGAAAGCCTCCTCGACAACATTCCATGCCAGACGATGGATCAACATGTCTTGCTTGGTTAGAAGTGGTCCTCCGATAGGTCTCTCTCCTATGATGCTTCCAAATGAGGCTCCATGCCATTGAAGTAGAGCGGGTGGTTTTCACAAACATTTTGAAACACCAAAGAGGAGTAATTGTAGAAGATAAAGTGAGAAGGCACATAGAAAATTAGTGCTGCAAGAGGATATGCAACAAAATAAAAAAGGAGCAACACCCATTAAAAATGAAGATTGAAAATAATAGTCGGTACCCGTTACTTAGATACAATATTGGAATGTGTATTTACCCTCTGGTAGAATGACTTCTATGCATACACATCAAATCGTGGTAGCGAAATGATGTGTGATGCTTGAGTGAAATATTTGTGTCCGAAAAGATGCTATGTAGATACGGGATGAGACATCATTTGAGACAAATTTTGGACTTCAAAATGATAAAGAAAATAAAATAAAGAAGAAAGGACTTGCTTTAGCTTGATAAAGTTAAATTTTTAACATGTTAAAGTGTAAAATTCATCTCAAATGATGTTCTATTATGCTTATGCGTAGCATGATTCGGCCACAAATACCACTAGTAGTAGATGAGACCGAAGAGAGACTATCATGTTTCCGTTTGACCAACGGACAGCCAGATCACACTTTAGGACGTTCTGGGTCCGAACCGCATTTTACCAAGACCCTAACCGGACTGCCGAGCAAATAACTTGAAAACACCCAAATGTGACGTTGCAACCAATAATAACGAGGTGAAAAGCAACCGAGCCGTTGGCCATCGCCCATCGATGCCGGCAATCACCCAACTGACTGACAAGTCACCCGCAGTTACACTTTTCCTTTCCCTCCGCGGGAAAAGGGCGTCTGGATCCAACATTTCACTTTCCGGCTGAATTTGGTGAAGCAAAGCACAGCCAGATTCTTTATTAATTTCTTCTTTTGACACCCTCTCAGTCCTTACATCTACTGTAAACAATAATCTACTAACGAAAGGGAAAATGTAAAGGAAAAGTTGGTGAGGGCGAAGAGAAAAAAAAAGCCGGCGAAAGGTGGCGCCATGACCAGAGCAGCGGCCAACGTGTGGGAGAATCTCTCTGGTTCAAGGTTTCTTGAGCTTCCAGCGAGCGAGGGAAAGGGGTAGGGAATAAGTGGAGTGGGGGGAAGGACAGGAGGAGACGAAGGTGGCCTAGTGATGTGAAGCCTCCTTCGCTTTCATCTTTGTGAATTATTGACGGGAGATCGCACCAAGAAGCGGTAGCGTTTGTCTTCTTGTGGCATGAGAGGACGGGAGGAGGAGGGCCTGTCGCCTCATAAGCTCGTTTCCCTGTGCGTCCTTTTGGGCCTCCTGCTGTTGCTGCTCCACTGCCGCCCCACCCGGCCACCCCACAAGCACTTCCCAGCTTGCGCTCCCCACCTCATCTCTCCGTTTGTCAACCCGTGAACTCACCCAGCTGCGAGGCAGATAGTGTGGTGTAGGGTTGTCTGTGGACGACACTGTGACTCTTCAGGGTAAGGGTGTGTGGGTAGAAAAATCTAGCTAGCAGCGTTTACTGGTGTGGGGTGTGGAGTTGGGAGCTCTTGCCACTTGAAGGAGCTGACGTGCCCCAAAGAATCTGCTGTTGATGATCGGGAGGTATCCTCTGTCTGTATATGTATTGCCTGCGTGGCGCCCTTCGTTGTCAGTAGTCTACTGCAGGAGAAGCCTGCCTGCTGCCTCTATTTGTATCAAACCCCAGAGCTCGCCTGAGCATTTGTCGCGGGGAGGGCAGCGAAAAGCGGTGGTGAGCGGTGGCTTCTTCTTCTCCAAGGTGGAGAAGCAGGTGAGAGAAATTTGAGGTTTTGGATTGGGTAGGGGGTGGGAGGAATTTGGCATTCTTCTGGATTGGGTCGGCGATGGTGCATTCTGACTGTTGTTGCTTCTGTAAGCGGCGCCAAATGGGTTTTCATAGTTAACTCTGAAGAGGAATTGTAGCAAGAAGAATTTGGTTCCGCAGTTTGGCCTTACCGGCTAAAGCTTCCTTCTTGTTCTGTTAAACTTACA
This sequence comes from Alisma plantago-aquatica, assembly GCA_963693085.1. NCBI lineage: Eukaryota > Viridiplantae > Streptophyta > Magnoliopsida > Alismatales > Alismataceae > Alisma > Alisma plantago-aquatica. The sequence continues at coordinate 414,279,968 of OY856414.1, forward strand.
TGCATTTTCCTCTGCAGGGGGTTTATAGTTTTTGTGCTTGAGTTACCAATCTTGCTGCTGCTTGTTTCTGGGTAATTTTCCGTCGAGTACTCTCAGCTGAGGTGTCCAAGGAGCCACATTGATCAAGTTGGCGTCTAATTTGTAGGTAAAGCTCCTTTCTTGGGTCGTGAGTCGCCTGCATTCTGCTCCTGAAGTTCTTGTTGATCTTGTTGCTAAAACAGTGTTTTTTTTTTTTGTTGTTGCCGACTTTGTGCGTGCTCCTCCACCAAAAACCAAGTCTTTTAACTCGAATATATACTGCATCGCCGAGCCACATTTGCTTGTCATCCTCCCTGTTTTCCAGTCATGGAGAATGCAAATCACCGTTTCCGTCATCTCCTCTCCTTGCTTCTACTTCTGCTCTTCATCCGCCGTTCCGCCCAACTGCAGTCTTCCCAAGCCTGGTCACTCCTCCAGCTCCAGCATCTTCTAAACTACCCACCCGTCCTGAGCACGTGGAACAACTACACCGATCCCTGCTACACCGACCCGTCCCCTATGCTCACCGTCGTTTGCTACGAAGAAAGCCTGACACAGCTCCACATCGCTGGCCAACCGGGGTCTCCGCGCTTGCCCGAAAACTTCTCCATCGACTCCTTCTTCACCACCCTCACTAGGCTGCCCGACCTCAAGGTCCTCTCCCTCACGTCCCTCGGTCTCTGGGGACCCCTCCCCTCCAAACTATGGCGCCTGTCCAAGCTCGAAATCCTCAATGTCAGCTCCAACTACCTGTACGGCGCCGTTCCCAGGCAGGTCTCTCTCCTCCGGAACCTCCAGACACTCATTCTAGACCACAACAAGTTCGGAGGTGGCGTCTCCGACTGGCTCACTGGGTTGTCCCTCCTCACCGTACTCAACATCGACAACAATTCCTTGAGCGGCCCTCTGCCCAATTCACTCGCGACTCTGGAGAACCTCCGCATCCTCAGCCTGTCATCGAATAACCTGTCCGGCAGTGTTCCGGACCTCAGCGGCCTGTCGAACCTCCAAGTTCTCAACTTGGAAGACAACCAGTTTGGGCCTCAGTTCCCGACCCTACAGAGGAAGGTGGCTACCGTGATGCTTCGAAACAACAAGTTCACTGGCGCCTTGCCAGCGGACGTCACCACTTACTACCTGCTCCAGGAGCTTGACGTTTCGTCGAACAGATTCGTGGGGCCGTTCCCGACGGCGCTGCTGAGCCTGCCGTCCATCCGGTACCTTAACATCTCCTGGAACAGGTTCACCGGGATGCTCTTCCAGAACATGTCATGTAATGATGCGCTGCAGACAGTGGATCTGTCATCCAATCTTCTCACTGGGAACCTTCCACAGTGCCTTAATGGGGATACTGAAGGCAAGAGTGTCACTTTCGCAATGAACTGCCTAGCCACCAGGGGACAGATCCAGCACCCCTTTTCGGTTTGCCAAACTGAGGCCCTGGCCGTTGGTGTGCTGCCACGCCAGGAAAAGAAGAAATCTTCGTCAAGCATGGTGGCTATCGTAACTACATTGGTTGTAGGGGTAATTGTGGTGGCGATTATCGCTACCTTCTTGATTCTGTATACTGCTAGAAGAATGGAGAAGAGGAGGACAATGCGTAGGATTCCTAGAAGACTCATTGAGCATGCATCAAATGGTTATTCTTCCAAGTTGCTCTCAGATGCTAGTAAGATCCGTCCTATTCTATTCTTAACTGCTCTTGAGGTTGTTCATTTATGCCTTATTTTCTGTCTCATGAGTATAAATGCAACATTATTGATTACTTGGTTAACTAGCAGTGGCCTTTGAAATTTGCTCTGTGCAATTATAATAATAGATCAACGAATCAATTGTATTCTATTTATATAACTGTCACATCATAACATGTGAGCATTGAGTAGATTGGTGTAAGCAAATATTTTTCGAGCTTCTTTGACTTATTTAACATGTGTCCCACTCTTTATGTAACAAGGGTACATATCACAGACAATGAAGCTTGGAGCACTTGGCATTCCATCATATAGATCCTTTTCCTTGGAGGAGCTTGTAGCTGCCACTAACAACTTTGATTATTCATCATTCTTAGGTGAAGGTTCCAATGGTCAGGTGTGTGATTTTCGGACTGTTTATAAGCTACATGAGCTAGTTCACAGTCTGCAAGTCATGTTCAAATGAACCCTGAGAGTTTATGCTCTACTAGGATTTTAAACCAATAATTGAATATTCTGCAGTAATACAAATGGTGTTGTCGTGTTATATTTTTTTTATATATTTTTAATTAGAAAAAGTAATTGGGTTCTGTATGTAAGCATTTATATGCGTACATGATTGGATATTCTTTCATTATTTGTTCGATCCTAGGTTGTGAGACTGTGAAGTTTTACTAGTATTGTTTTCGTGCCATGACTATAGATGTACAAAGGCAAACTTAAAGATGGTTCATTGGTTGCTATAAGATGCTTGAAGCTGAAAAAGAGTCGATCATCACAAAATTTCACACGTCACATCGAACTTTTTGCGAAACTAAGGCATTGGCACTTGGTCAGTGCTCTTGGGCACTGCTTTGAGTACTACCTTGAGGATTCTACTGTGAGCTCATTGTACCTGATATTTGAGTACATACCTAATGGAACTCTGAGAAGCAGAATATCTGGTATGAACATATGAGTTGTTTGTTTTAATCGGTGTTCTATAATTGTTTCTTTATCTTCCAGAAGAGAAGGTTACTATTGGAACTCTGGATTACTTGGTTTTGATTCATGTGTTTGGCTGTTTGCTATTTGTCAGAAGGAGTTGCAGGTCACAAGCTCACATGGACACAACGCATATCTGCTGCTATCGGTGTCGCAAAGGGCATTCAGTTCTTACATGCTGGTATAATACCTGGCCTTTTTGGAAATAACCTGAATACAACAAATATACTGCTGGATCAGAATCTCTTTGCAAAAATTAGTAGCTATAATCTTCCAGTGCTACAAGAAGCCATGAAAAATGAGGTAATGTTATCTCCATGACTGATTGCAATTGTATTAGGGTTTATAGTAGTACGTAACATCTAATTATATTGGACACTCTGATTGCTGCAGCTAAATAGTGGATGTCCTAATGGTTCAAAGGAGCATAACAGAAGGTATATCCTCTTCAGTTTACTCATTCAGATATGTTCTCATTCCTGAGTAACTAGCAGACCACATGGTGTGACTATTTGACAATTTGCAATCGTCTACATGTCTAGAGACTATCTTTTATCCTCCTATGGTTCTTATTATTCCAAGTGTGTGGAATCACTTTTTTAATAATCTAGTCAAATGTGGGACATGTTACCTTCTTTTCACAATAATTTATTTTTCTGTGTAGTTAGAGCAAGAAATGTTTCAGTTGAAAATAATGAACACAAACCCAAATGAGTCAGTAAGTATTCAATAAGGAACCATAAAAATCATGTATGCACCGGGATAATATCCATGGTATTGAGCTTTATTTAGTTCGGAAGAAATTATGTGTGGTTCCTTCAATAGAGAAAAACTATAAAATGATGGAAACTTGTGCACACATCTGTGGGCTAGTGGCAATGCTCGGCATCATATTGATCCTTTTGCATTTAAAAACATAGTCTCACTCATCAATACTCTTATGTGACCATTGTTAACTCTTTGAAACTTAAGTTGCGAGTGTTGATAGTAAAACACCACTGCTATACAAAAAATATGAAAGGAAAAGAATAAAGAAAATACCATAAGTAAATGTCATGATGAAATGTATCCCAATATTAATCCTCTCATAAATTCATCTCTTGGGCACGATCAAATAATAAATACCTCAACACTTAGCTCATTTTTTAACTTTGACTCCCTTCTTATTTGAAAGAAAGACGTGTCACATCTCCTAGAATGACAAAGAAAACCACTCATACTTAGCCCTCTGGGTTCACTAAGTATGCCTTGCATTACTACTCCCAATAGGCTTTGCGATTGAAAGCAATCATTAAAAAAAAGGATTATGACAACCTTTACAGGCTGCCCCCGCGTCCTTTGCCCAGCCATAGCCCGGATAGCTGGCGGGTGGTAAATACAACGCTTAACAGGGGGCTCAAACCTGGGATCCCCCCGGAGGGGGACACCGTGCCTACCACCTGAGCTACGCTGGCCGGGTGAAAGCAGTCATTATGTAGAGGGAGTTAGTCCTCTTTGAGACAATCACACACTTTGTAAATGGTGCTTATACTTGTACTCACTATTTGGTTCTTTGAGTAACTTTGAACATTACAAAATTGTTCATCCCCTTATACGATCCTTAGGCAGGGGAAAAAGTGTGTATGTGTGTGGAACACCAATCCTAGTGCTAGGTTGTAATCCACTAAAGAAAATTCTCGGCAATGACATTTATTAAAGATGTGTGTTGTATTTCTTCTTGATAGACAACAAACTTCACTCCTATATATGAGAGTAGGCAAGTAGAAGGAAGCAACCAAACCTTAAGGGCCAAGACAATTAGGCATTTGTGACAAATGGACCTATGAACTAAACATACCAATAATACCTTCTAACATCCAAAACCCCTTAAGTTGGAGTGTGGGTGAAAACACATATCTAGATTGGACATACAACACTTAATTAGATGATATAAAATAATAATAATCTTCATCATTATCATTATCATATAAGCCTCAATCTTAAACATGTTGGCATCGGCTATGTGGATCCTTCTTTACCAATCAACTCTGTTATGGTCATACTTTGACATACATGTACAGATTCAAAATCACTTTATAATCTCTTCTAAGAAAATTTAGGTCTGTCTCTGCTTCTTTTAGTTGTGCTTGAATTAATAACCTTGCTTCAAATAGGTGCATTTGTTGGTTCGCGCTGCACATGTCCATACCATCTTTGACGACCTTCACACAACTTGTCCTCGATGCCCACCACCCCCACTTTGTTTTTGATATAGTCATTCTTCAGACAATCTTTTCTTGTCTTCCTACACATCTATCTTAGCATATGCATTTTGGCCACATTCATCTTGTTGAAACCTTGTTTTGTTCACTGTTCAACATACACTCTCATATAGCATGATTGGCCATATAGCTGTTCTATAAAACTTACTTTTTAATCTGTGGGATCTTCTGGTCACATACTACAATCACACTCCTCCACTTTAACCATCCTGTTGTGATCCTGTGACAAAATCTTGAACCTCACCCTCCCTTTCAATAATAGAATCCAAGTAATGGAACTTATCACATATTGGTATATCCATTATGTCCAACTTGACCCCACCATTCAAAATTTGATACTACCTAAAGTTGTAATGCATATTTTCAATTTTGCTTCTACTGATCATAAATCCATTATATTCCAGTGCATTTATCCAAAGTTTAGCTTTATCGTTCAATATTTCTTTTCTTTCGTCAATACAATATCATCAACAAATAACATGCACCAAGGGATATTATCTTAAACATGCTTTATAAACTCATCCATAACAAGAACAAATAGATATAGGCTGAGTTTTGATCCTTGATGTACCGCAACGGTGATAGGAAAAGTTTGTCTCTCCCCTCAAGGAGCTCTAACACTTGCAATTGAGCCATCATACACGTCTTAAGTTAGGTTAATGTATTGGATAGGCACACCTTTTTTATGCGAAACCCTCCTTACTTCCCTAGGTACTCGATCATAGATCTTTTCCAGATCAACAAACACCATATGAAGATCTCATTTGTTTTCTAATCCTCCTTATCAGAAAAATAACATGTGTTGTTGATCTTCCCAGCATTAACCAAACTGTTTCTCTTATTTTTGTGTTATCGATCTTAGCCTTTTCTCAATAACCTCTGTAGTTTGTGCAACTCTGAACATCTCCTTTGTTCTTGTAGTTCGCGATTATAGTGCTATTTTTCTATTCACCCGTCATCTTCTTTGTCTTCATAATCTTGTTAAAGAAATTTGTTAGCCACATAGCTCCTTCATCCCCCATACTCTTCTGTACATAAATGGGAATACTGTTTCGACCAGATGCCTTTTTTCATTTTCATATTTTTTAAAGCATTCTTGACCTAAGATAGTGAAACTTGTAATGTATCAGTGATATTCCCGAGTCTCTTACTGTATTCACAGTAGATCCATTGAAAATCTTATGAAAGTAGCTTCTCCATTGTTTTTTTTATATCATCATCCTTCACCAGCGCTTTGCATCTTCATTCTTGATGCACTTTACTTGACTTAACCCTCTTGCTTTCCTTTCTCTTATACTAGCCATTTTATAAATATCCTTTTCCCCTTCTGTAGCGTCCAACTTCTTATATATCTCATCAAAGTATCTAGACCTTGCTTCTCGAACCGTTTTCGGAGCATATTTCTTTACTTGTTGGTATCTCTGAAAAGTTGCATCATCTCTAGAATTGGGCAAGTTCTTATAGATATCCCTTTTGAGTTTAATAGTCTTCTATACTTCATCATTCCACCACCAAGTCTCTTTTTGTGGAGGCCCACACCCTATGGACTCTCCTAAAACCTTTTTGACAATTTTTATTATGCAGAAGCTCATACTTACCACATAGAGTTAACATCAACTTCTAAGTGCCAAGTTGTCTCCTTGATAAGTTTATCATACTTGCCATATAGATTTAACATTAGACTCCAAGTTTCAAGTTTTCTCCTAAAACCTCTTTGGAAATTTGAGTTATGTAGGAGCTCATATTTGCCACATAAGGTTAACACCAGACTCTTAAGTTCCAAGTTCTCTCCTTGATAAGTTTATCATAAAATGTCAATTTATTTTCTCTTTTAAGATTCCACCACTTGATCCTTTGATCTTAGCTTCCGTTATGCTTACCTTTGTTGATCTGTATGTTCACATCTAAAACCACCAACGTATGTTGGGTGGTGACTGGTGAGTTCTTACCCAGGGATCACTTTACAATCTTTGTATACTTTTCTATCCAGCCTGGTTGTAAGCAAGTAATCAAGTTGGCTATAATTACGCTCACTCTTGAAAGTAATAATATGAGGATCTTTTCTTGAAGTGTGTATTTGCCAAGATCATTTCATAATCAACAGTAAAATCTAAAATTATCTCCCCTTCTCCATTTCTGTTGCCATATCCAAGACCTCCATGAACTCTGATATCCGACATTGGTACCCCCACATGGCATTTAAATCACGCCCAATAATGATCTCCTCTATCGATATTTCTTGCATCACCCAAAATTCCTTTTTTGCCTCCTCACCAAGGTCAACTTGGGGGGGCATAAGTGCTAATAATATTAAAAATCTTTTCCCTAAGAACAACCTTGACAACTATGATTCTATCACCAATCCCTGTGATCTTGACCATATCATTCTTCAACATTTTATCAACAATAATTCAACGCCATTTCTATGTCCGTCAATACATATATGACGAAATCGGTTGGGGAGAAACCCTTGACCCTCTTTTAGGGTCAGGGTGTTAGTATGTGTATATTGAAGAAACTTTACATACTTTACACATATGTCCCTAACCTTTTCCCACACTATAAGTAGGTCCCTATGCATGCATATTAACACTCCCCCTCAAGCTGGAGCATATATATCATATGTGCCTAGCTTGTTACATAATTTTTGCGAAAACCATTTAGGGACTTTGTAAACAGATCAACTAATTGATCTTATGATTTGATTGGTGACAGCTGAATTAACTTCTGCTGAATCTTTTCTCTTAGAAAATGACAATTGACTTCAACATGTTTAATTCTCTCATAAAAGACATAGATTTTGAGCAATGTGGACAACAACCTGATTGTCACACTTCAAGTTCATAGGTGCTTCCTGCATGAAGCCAAACTCCTCTAACAAGTGACAAATCCATAGGAGCTCACATGTTGCTAGGGTCGATACTCTGATTCTGCACTGGACCTTGCTACAACAGTTTGCTTCTTGCTCTTCCGAGACACAAGATTTCCTCCCACAAACACACAATAACCAGAGATAGACCTCCTATCGATACTAGATCCATCCCAATTAGCATCTGAGAAACCATGTACATGTAAATGTCCATGATTTTGATATAGAAGTCCCTTACCAGGATACTTCTTGAAATACCTTAAGATGTGCATAACAACCTCCATATGACATCTGCATGGCTTATCCACGAACTATCTAACAAAACTAGTGGCAAAGGCAATATCAGGCCGAGTTACAGTCAAATAAATCAACTTCTGAACAAGTTGTCTGTACCTCCAAGGATCATCAAGTAACTTTCCCTGCTCTATGGATAATCTGACTTTAGGATCCATTGGAGTATCAATAGGTCTAGCCCCAAGCATCCTATTTCAGTAAGACATACTTCCTTTGTGAAATTACAATCCTATTCTTATACTTGACAACTTCAATCTCCCAGAAAATATTTAAGACTACCTAAGTACTTTGTTTGAAATCGACCTTGTTGAAAGAGCTTTGATTGTGCAATGCCATGATTGGCATCCCCAATAATCACAATATCATCAACATATACTACCTAGAAAATGCTCCCAGAACTCTGTCTTCTATAGAAGATTGAATGATCCATGGTATATCTATGACGTCCAAACTCAGAAAGAGCACTGTTGAATCTGCCAAACAAGGCACGAGGCGACTACTTAAGATCATAGAGGGACTTGTGAGGACGACATATTAAATCTGACTCCCCCAAAGAAACAAACCGAGGTGGTTGCTTCATATAAATCTCCTCATCCAAATCACCATGCCAGAATGCATTTTTAATATCAAGATGGTGTAGAGGCCAAGAATGACTAGTAACCAGAGACAAGAATATGTGAATAAAAGTCATCTTTGCCACGAGAGAGAATGTCTCTGAGTAATCCTCACCATACACCTGAGTGTAGACCTTGGCAACTAAACGTGCCTTGAGCCGATCAACAGAACGATTTGCACCCACTTTGATAATATAAACCCAACGACATCCAACAAAAGACTTTCCATGCGGGTGTGAAACAAGGGATCATGTTTTATTCTGGTGAATAACTAACATCTTATCCATAGCATGACACCAACCTGGGTGATCAAGTGCAACTGAAACAGACAGAGTTATACAGATAGATGATATAGAAGATACGAAGGCACAATATGAAGGTGAAAGATGGTTATATGAACCAAAGTTAGAAATGGGATGTTGAATATTTTTAAGAGTGCAGGATCTAACATCTTTACTTAAAGCAATAGGAAGATTTTGTTGCAAAGGTGGAGAAGGAATTGTCTCGACCGACAAGGAAGCATTTGGAGAAGGAGCTGAATTGGCATGAGAGTTTGTCCCACCTGCATTGGTGTCAGAACTTGTCCACTTGAACTTGTACGACTAGTGTAGACCTGAGTGATTGGGGGCCTATCATACGTGGGTGGAACCACATCATAAATACGTTCAGTACTAGAGGACTCAGGTACATAAGACTCAACCACAACAGGAAGGGGCAAGAGCTCCCCCATGGCTACTAGTGTAACTGAAAAACTGTAATCGAAAAAGGGTGTGTTTTCAAAAAAGGTGACATCCACAAACACAAAGAAGCGATGTAGGTAGGATGGTAGCACATGCACCTTTTGAACTCGAGAGTAACCTAAGAAAACACACTTACAAACTTTAGACTTAACTTGTCTACACCTGGACCAAGACTGTGAACAAAACAAGTACACCCACAAATTTTATGGAGAACATGGTACAATGGTTGTAGAGGATGAGGGATCTGAGCAAATATATGGTTTTGGAGGATGGATGATGGCATGTAGTTAATGAGGTGGGTGACAGTGAGAACTGTATCCCCCAAAATTCCTTAGGAACATGCATTTGAAGGAGAAGAGTGCGAGCAATCTCAACAAATATGACAAATTTTCCATTTAGCCACTCCATTTTGTTGTGGAGTATATGGGCAAGAGGACTGGTGAATGATGCAATTGGTGGAGTGAAATTGATAAAATCATGGATAAAATATTCTCCGACGTTATCAGAATAAATGATGCAATTTTTCTTTAAAAAATGAGTTTCCACTTCTACACAAAATGATTTATATATTAACAAGAGTTCAAATTGTTCTTTCATCAAATAAAGCCATGTAGCACGACAATAATCATCCACAAAGATAAGAAAATATCTATAACCAAGTTTAAAGTAATACAACTAGGACCCCATATATTAGAATTTACCGGCTCAAAAACAAACTTTGTTCTTTGAATTTTCCTAGATCTGTAGACATACCTTGTCTGCTTTCCCAATTGACATGATTCACACTGCAAACCCTCTAAGTTGGAAAAACTTGGGACCAAAAACTTGAGCTTCTCTATAGATGCATGACCAAGACGACTATGCACCACCAAAGCAGAAGCAACAACACAAGTTGTAGGCAACCTCTACAAATCGTAAAGTCCAACCAGTTCATACCCTTCGCCAACTGTCTTCCTCGTCTTCAAGTCCTATATAACACAATTATTTGGTAAGAGAGTGACAAAAAGAGCGAGTTATTTTGCTAATAGATAACAAATTAAAAGGAAAGTGAGGGATAAACAAAGTGGAAGAAAGAGACATGTGGAGTGGGTGAAACTCTTAGTTTCCTTAATAGAGGCAATGGAACCATATGCAAGGGTAACCCTGATAGGTCAGGTTTGTGGGTATAAGTAGTAAACAAATTAGGTACCCCTATGATGTGATCAGTTGCACTTGAATCACGAACCGGTTTGACTTGGACGATGATGCCCTGGATGCCTGAGAGATGCAAGCTGATGAACTAGATCTTTGTGCTGAAGAGTGAAAACATTGATGCACATTCAGAATTAGGAAGAATATGGGGAAAAGGAGTTGTTGTTGGTGGCGGCGGTGGACAAATAGAATATATGTATTGGAGGTAGTGGGGGAAGAGGAGAGGTCGACAACAATGAGTGGAGAGAAAGAGGAGAGGCTAGAGTTTAAAGGTGGAGGAAGAGTAGTTTCCTGGGTGGGAATGTGATGAGGGGGAGTCATGGGTATCAAGAGTGGCGAGAAAGTTTATGTGCAACAGGGTGTTTACACTTCTTAACTAGTGATGGGTTGTGTCCATGCCGTGTCTGGGATGCGTCCAACTCCTGAAAAAAAATAGGGGACTTGGACATGCTTGGGACATGTCCCCCACGTGTCCATGCGTGTACATGGAGTGTCCATGTTGGACATGTGTCAGACACAAACACGACAACCTCTTGGAAGTGTCCATGATTCCTAGGTGCTTACCAACTAGAATAAACACACAACCAACCCACATACATATCATGCTACGAAAACTAAGAAATACAACACCATTGGGAAAAAGATACACCAATGATACACTGGAAGTCGCTAAAAGATACATGATGCTAAGTGGGAATGAGACGCCACAAAGATATTGAACAACATTTGAAGAACATATGTGATGAATAATAAAAAGACCCACAAAGGTTAGAATAGCCTAGATTGATATATATATCATCTCTCTCATACTCCCTCTTCAATCTTTCTCTCTCCTCAACCTCTCTCTCTCTCCCCTCTATACCCCCTCACTCCGCTTACGAAGAGAATGAGTAGTTGGGGTGGAAAAAAGATAATACTCCCCCACATGTGGAAAGGGATGCACAAATGAGGGACGGGGAATAAAATATTATTTAATTAGGAGGTTGTTGTAGGTAGAAGAAAAGGAACTCCTGTGTAGATAAATGTCCTACTAGTGGAGGGTCTGGAGCTGCACCCCCTAGTTAGAGTGTCCAACTACCTCTTAGCAGGTAGAAGTAGAGGGGAGGATGCCCCTCATGAGGGGTCGGGGATAGAGCCCCAGGAAAAATGGTCTACAATGATTTTGAGTGGGAAATCAAGTAAAACTTTGCAAGAAACAGGGGGAGCAAGGCATTTTGGAGGCATGAGCAGCTTTATGGTGCTTAGTTGTTCCAATGTGGTTTTTGTCGATGGAGAAAGTGTTAGAGAAGGCTCATTAGAGGTGTTGGTGGTGTTGCTGGTGCCCAAATGCTAGAGGCAGAATATGCTGCTCACGGCGGTGTCTGGAGTGCTAGAGGGAAGAATCACTCCCCTTATTAGCAGCACTGTGCTTCACGGAGCCAACGGCCCTGTGGATGGTACGGAGGGTGACAGTCTCCCATGCATGGCGGTTGGTTGCTCTTATTGTTGGTCGTAAGACTAAAGCTGTAGGGCCGTCTGTTGCTTACTGTAGGGCCGGGCTGAGGCCAATCGATGCTCTTGGTTGCAGTTTCCCACGACGGGGTGCAAACTTCTATTGCTGGTCTAAGGGCTTACTAGAGGGTTTTTGTGAGCGTCGCTGTAGAGGTTGGAGTTAGGGAGTACTTAGGGAAATGACGCCTAGACGATGTGACTTGGGTAAGCGCGGAAGAAGATCCTTTAATAATTCTTATGATAGAAGAAGAAGAAGAGAAGATGACCATGGAGGCCGAAAAGATGCCTAGCAGACGACCAAGCCAAGAAGAGACGACGACCATCCGTATGCGGATGCTCTCTCTTTTTCTCTCTAGGATTAAGATCAATGCTCTGATACCATGTGAAAATAAGACTTATATTGTATATCTTATTGATAGACAACAAACTTCACTCCTATATATAGAAGAGGGGGTAAGTATAAGGAAGTGGACGTAACTGTAATGGGCCAAGACAATTAGTCCCATATTACACTGAACCTAATAACTAAATAGACTAATAATACTTTCTAACATATAACAAGTTGACACACTCCAAAATAACTAATCCTCCACAAATTCCAAACAATAATTGAAAGAAAACAAAAGTTGCATTTTAGAGAAAGTTTAAACATGTAGTGAAAATTCATTAGAAAAAAATGTTTTATACATTTACGAGTGAACATTTAACCAAAAACTTAGAGGTAGCTATATAAAACCACAATTCATCATATAACATGATCTTACTTCAAACCATAACACAACAAGATATACATACACGCATGGAACAAAATTTCAATCGAAATTGCAAAATTTCATTTTTTTTCAATCGGACATCGAAACGTCAGTTTGCATGAACTGGTCAGCAATTTCGCGATAATTTCCCAACTGCAGTCGAAATTTCGCAAAACAGGGGGTATTTTAGTGCAAAACAGCCCAGTTTGGGCCTTGATATTACGAAATCAGTGCGAAATGCAGCACCTATTTCGCAAAATAGTGTTCCATCGACTGGGTTTGTTGGGACTTTGGTCTTTTAGCAATTTTTTTGTGATATCTTGCTCTCGAAGGCTGCTTTACTTGATTCTAAAATATGTAAACCCCCTCCCTAACCCATCTACTACTACTTTTTTTTTTACTCCCTGTTAGACATATCTTAATTAATACTCCAAAAATCCTAAATTTCTAAGTGACATGTCTCTTAAAATTCTCAAGATCTTGAAGTGAACTTGTAAATCTAAGAAACAATAGTGTGAAATACGTATATCTATACTTAATTTGAGAATCTAATCAATATATTTCATATTTATACACAAAATGGCTACAAAGCTTTTTTAATGGAAGTTCTTATATTTTTCACTTATGTAACCCTATATATATTATAATAGTAGCCTTATACAAAATGATGTGTACGTTGTAATTTGTAACCCTAAATTTTTTTACTATTATTCACTTATGTAACCCTAAATATATTATAATAGTAGACTTATGCAATAAATATACTGACCTACAATATTGTAACTTGTAAGTTTATAACTCTAAGTTATGAAGTCTATTACTTTAGTTGTTTTAACTTGAAGTTTGCAAGTTTGTAACAGTCTAACTGTCTAATAGACTTGACAATTCTGACAATTCTGTTCATTTGTGCACTCACTCATCAAGACATGGATCCCACCCTAACCTCCAAACATATAAATTTATTATACAATCTAGTGTGTCTATGTTTAAACATTGTGTTTACAAAATTCCATAACTTAATTCCTTCATTTTGTCATCAAAATTTCCATCAAAATTCTGTCAAAATTGTCCAGCTTCCTTCACTTACAAATGTGGGAGACCCCCACCCCCACATATCCAATATGAAATATTATTGCATATTTGAGTAGATCTTAGCGATCAGAACGTCCTCGTAAATTTTCATGATTTAATTCGCATATTTGGTCGTTGAAATCGTTAGAGCCGTAAATATCAAAATTTCAGCCGAAATTTTGAATTTTTTTTGTTTCTGAGCCATCAGACACGACATCGAAATCGAACATTTAATTCTATGCATACACGTGTATAAGTTGTATACAAAATCCATGAAAATCAAATTGACTCCTTAAACCTAAGAATGTGCATGGACTATATGTTGGTGTATATGCCTTAAGAAATGGCGGGCGACCAAGCCAAGAAGAGGCAGTGGCCACCCGCAGGCTAATGCTCTCTCTTTTTTCTTTTCTGGATCAGGATCAATGCTCCAATACCATGTGGAAAATAAAATGTCGTTCATATTGACTGACGACTAACTCCACTCCTATATATAGGAGAGGAGGCAAGTATAAGGAAGTGCATTCCTGATAAATCTGAACTAACTCCTTAAACCTAAGAGTGTGCATGGACTATATGTTAGTGTATATGCCCTAGGAGCCAATCATTGGGATTATATTAGCGTATGTACTCATGATCTAAGCCAATAAAAGATGGCTTCTCCACTTTATTATGTTTATTTATTTTAGGAATTTGTTGATGGTCATAATAAAGATCTCTGAGTATATGACTCAATGTCATACAACTTTAGAGTAAGTGACCCTAGACATGACATATTAGAATACTAAGAACCAATATTCTACGTACATATACATGTATATATTTAGTATTGTGGAATTGAGACAACAATGTTACGTGTAAGACTAGTATGTGTTGTGATTGATGACCAAATATCATGGGTCATGATAATGGATATCAAGTCAATTACATAGGTATTCGTCGAAGAACAAGTTACTGGATAGATCCACAATGAGAGTCATGGATGAACAGTCATATGATGGTCATTGTCCGGATACGATAATGGTGTTTGTGATCCTTTGACTTGAATTCACTACACTAATCACATGATATCCCTTGTATTCAGACGGTACCCAAAAAGGTTAACCATAATGGAAGTAATTGGGCGCAACATGGATCATGTAGAATGTTGTGAGTGATGTAGATGAGATTTGTCCTTGTTAATAATGGGTGAGATATCTTTGGCACTTGATAAGTGAGGCTATGAAATGCATGACCTTGATCACAAGAGTTCATATAGGGATATGAAGCTCGAATCCCCCTTTAATAGTTTACTTATAGATCAAGGAAATGGATTGGATATGATGAGGATGACGCGTCTGTTCCTCTAGTCCGATTTGGATATCAATGACAAAAGGATTATTACAAACATGATAATGTTGGTCTTGTTAAGGATAAATTTGATATCCAACTGATCTTATTACTTGGGTAACACTAATGCTCGGCTAGGTCCCGCTCATTGTTTGTGAAGGTGTAACAGTGACCTTCATTTCCTACACAATAAGTACATATAGGGTTGCACGACTAAGGATGAACTTGAATAAGAGATTCAATTTACTTGATGATTAAGTAATTTAAGACACGGTGTCACAGTTACTAAATTAATTAGACCAGAATTGGTTGATGTGACTAAATCTTGGTCATATAGGGTTTGGAAACCCTGCTTGGTTTTGCCTATGTGTGTATGTATGTGCGACCACTCCTCTCAAGGGAGTGCAACTCAATTTCTTAGAAACCTTGGCTCTTGTATGAGAAAGTGGGAGAGAGAGACGGAGCTAGCACCCTGCAGGAACCAATGCTCCCCTTCCAAATGCAATTTTTTTTAGCAAAAGTCATTATATATCTACATCCGTTATAACCAGAGTACAGAAAGTTCTGCGAGCGTCACTATGGATAATATAAAAAAAAGTTCTACTGGCAGTTTTCAACCACGAGCAGGAAAAGATACCCTATGATATTTGCCCAACTGACATGCATCACATGATCACGAGGAAATAGAATATAATGGGATCTAAAATTTTAAATTTTTTAAGCAATGGATGATCAAAATGAAAATGCTGGTGTAGTTGCTTAACTTACAATGAAGGTAGTAGAAGATGTCAGATGAGAAGGAAAGTGATACAGCATACAGGTCACTAGAGCATGCTCCCCGTCTAATTATCACCATATTATGCAAATCATGTAGTACAACACCGTCAGGGCCAACAATTATGTAACATATCAATGAATCGACAAGTTTGGCAACAAAAAGTAAATTGTAGAAGAAATGTAAAATATGATGAACGTAGTGTAATTTATGAAGTGGGATGGGACCACATTTTTGACATATTTGGTAGACCCATCTACCAAGGTGACAAATGAGTGAGGAATATGAGAGACAATGGTCTGAAGAAGATGTGGCATACATGTTATGTGCTTGGCTTCACCGGAGTCATATATCCACTCTGCATGTGAAACGGTCGTGGCTGTCCCAGAGCGACCTTGGTGTGTAATTGCAAGGTGAGCAAACGAGAGCGACCTTGGTGTGTAACTGCAAGGTGAGCAGATGAGGCATGCAGAAGATACACAGAAGAGTTGCCAATATGCCTGGTGATCCAAGCAAGATATTCTTTTGAGGTGTAGGCTGAGAATGTATTGGAGAGTCACCAACTTGTTGTGAAGCATGTAGGAGTTGTTCACATTCCTTGTTCTTTTAACAGATGTGAGGGGTTTTTAATGGAGTGTACAAGAGCATCATGCATATGGTTGGACCTTGACCGACACATGTAGGTGGAGTATGGGCCACGTGCGTAGTGCCCCTTCAGTGGAGATTGTAGTGAACATGATATCTGTGTTTGGAATGGCAAAACGCCGTGATCGACATCCTCATCCACGACCATGGGCTGCAATGATGACTACTGCTTGGGCATCAAAGGTGACAATGTGGGAGACACTGACTGCTGTTGGCCGAAGGGTGGCGGTGGTGGCCAGCCTAGCTGCAACCTGCGGCCAGTGTCATAATTGGAGAACGGGGCGGGCGGGGAAGCGCTGGCTGTACTTCTTCTCCGCATGGGAGTCACATGCGAGAGACTGGTGTGCAATATTATGTTATTGACTTTTTTCTAAACGATTGATTAAAGGACTTTGAACAAGAAATATATTATAATGATGGTAGCAAACACTGAATTTACAAGTAAACCAGCCATTATTTGAATGACTTCCCACCTTATACATCAACCTGTTAAGTCTGAGGTCGGACGTGCTGGCTGCGGTCCTTCTCCATGCAAGGGTTGCGTGTGAGAGATTGGCGTGTGGTATCAGGATATTGACTTTTTCTAAAGGAACTTGATTAAATGACTTTGAACAAGAAATTAATTATTTCTATTGTAATGGTGGCAGAAAACAACAAATTTCAACTCTGCTGACCATTTAATAATAATTTGAATGACTATGCAGCTTATACCATCAACTCGTGATGTCTAAGGCAGAACTTAAAACAATATCTAATGACCAAACAAGCCATCAAATCTAAAACAAACAATGATAAACACAGTTGTATTAGTTGAAGTGTGAAATTATATTGAAATGTGAAAGCACTCGACTCGTAGAAAAATAATCCTTGTGTAAACTAGTAACACCAAAAACATAACAAATCACCAAATGTCTGAAGCTAGGAAACACGGTCACTTCTATCTAGTCCCCGTGTCCGTGTCGGAGACATTTTTGACACGAACACGCTTGGACACGTCTCAAAACATTTTGGACGCGGCCGGTCCCGATTGATCCACATTTGCATCTTGGACACGACCATGACTAGTCTAGGACACTTCCTGGACACGTCAGATCAGCAACAACTGCTGCAGTAGGTTATTTTAGAGCATATTTTAAGAATAAACAACGTTTATATATCTATTTTGTACTCAAGAGTGTAATATAAAGCTGAAATCTAATCAGCAAGCATAAACAAGATTCCGGAATAATTCCGTCTGTATCCTGATAAGAATGATTCATTTATAGTCAAGTAAATAATGACTGATTCAGTAATGAGAACACATCTCTTTATTATGAGAATTTACTATTTTTACTGATTATGCAGTTGATATACGTGCTTCTACTATACGGTACACATATTCATTGACACACGTACATGAATTGTTTTACAACAAACATATAATCTGTTTATGTATTCAGTATTTGTAATTGTATATATTTGTATATATAAATTTATATTATTCCCTCATCCAGGATGATGCGTGTCCGTATCCATATCCGTGTCCGTGTCCGAACACGTGTATGTGCCTGCTAGGTCTCAAGTCAATTGAGTAAATAAGTTCTCATTGTTCTAAAAACAACTTAAGGATTATGTCCTATTGGGCACCTATGAGGGGAAGAACCCTAGACCACCTAGACTGACAAAAATACTAAGTGACTCATCTTGGATGCCCACGTGTGCATGCTAAGGTGGTGTTTGACTGATTAGTGAGTACTATGCCTCGTAGATGTCCAACATGAATGAAAGGTTATTTCTCAGAGGTACTGCCCAGACTGAGACACATGTTGGTGTTCCAAGGACAGTAACTAATGTTCGTTAAATTATGGGTATGGCCATGCATGTTGATTCTCCAGGTTCCCTTGAGTGCAAAGGCTTGACTTACTCAAGTCAGGGTGGAGTTGTGGTAATACACAAAGGTCCGAAGTTGTCATGGAAGCTGTCAGAATTGTGGGCACTTTGTTAAGCATGACAGTTACAGATCCAATAGCTCAAAACACTCTGTATGACTCATCACCAAGGCCTTACGGAGAGTTGGAGATTGTTGTCGATAAAGAGTATTGAATACACGTCAATAATACTGAGATGAAGACAAGATGGAGTTTATTTCAGTTTGCTGCCTATATATCTCTTACATTTTCTTGGTCAAGACTTCTCCTTGTTGAATGAGGTCAAGATTGTAAATATGCCTAATATATTGATTGTACGGTCGAACTTGGTCTTCACAAAAGTTGAATCGATCCTAGATCAATGTACACAACTTCCCTTTCCAAAGATTTGTTTTATCCTATGGCTCCAGTGAAGTTATGGTCCTCAAATGGAGAGTTGGAGATTATTGTAGAATAAAGAGCACATGACAATGATATTGAGATGAGACAAGACGGAGTTTGTTTGAGTTTGGTCCTATATATCTCTTACGTTTTTTCTTGGTCAAGACTTTTCCTTGTTGAATGAGATCCAGATTGTAAATATGCGTACTGTGTTGACTGTGCTGCCGAAAAGTGGAATTGATCCTAGATCACCACTTGTACACAGCTTCCGTTTCTGAAGATTTGTTTTATCCTATGGCTCCATTGAGGTTATGGTCCTTCATACTTTGACTAAAATTGAGTCTCTGACTTAACTAGAGGTGCCGATATCAGCCAAACGTTTTAAATTGAGAGATCTACGTGGTACTCAGGTTGAGTGCGCTGTCATAGGCAATCTCAATTTCTCTTGCCTCATTCTCAAGTGTTCCATGTATTTGTTCTTTTTTTCTATAGGATATCCTGTAGTGAATTTTCCCAAATAGAAATGTGAGATTTTGATTCTTTCTCTATCGTGCCCGTCCTAATTATTGCAACCTGTGTTTTAAAAATCGTCCTAGGCGGCCGCTTAAGCGCCACAAGGTGCTGGACGAATAAAAAAATACTATAGGCGGCGCTTAAGCAAATTTGAGAAAAGCGGCCGCTTTTTGCCCGCTTAACCCGCTTTTTCCCTCTTTTTCCCTGTTTTTTTCCCGCTTTTTTCAGAAAAACTGCTGTAAGCATATAACATTAAGTACATTATATGCCACGTTTAGTATTGACTATAATATATTAAATTAGCATACATTAAATGTTCTATGATATACTTAGTTCTAATTTAGAATGCATACTTTGTATGTAAGCTGTAATGATATGGTACTTTTGTGATGTATCCAAATGAATTATAGGTAACTATTATCTAATTTAGAATGCATACTTTGATTAAATGTACTGCTGTAATGTATGACTATTTGATGATGTGCAAATGTAACAATATGTTTGTTAGCTAACTATGATAGGTCTATTATTTACTGTTTAGCTATGTAAACATGATACAAAATTGTTGTTTCATCTTGTATATACACTTATTTTTTGTGTAGGCTGCTTTATCTATGACAAGTATATTGTTTACTATATTATATAGATACAATCGTTGTTGTACAAATTGGGTGTTTGATATTGTCTTGTACAATGTTTAAATATGTATAAAAAATTCAAAAATATAATATTTATATACATATGTATGTAATTTTGCATAAAAGTTTATAGGAATTGGAAATCCGCTTTTTTAAAAAGCGCCCGCTTAATCGCCCGCTTGGCGATTAATCGGCTACAAGGTCCCATCCGCACGCTTCCCGCTTCGCGCTTTTTAAAACCTTGATTGCAACTTGATCAATGATCTACGTCTCAGCCTGTAAATGTAGGGTATTCTGAAAGGATGTGCGAACACCTTAGATTGGTGCCATGTGGTCACGCCTCATTGTCCGGTTTCCATTTTCACAATCCTTCTATTGATTTGGTACTCATTATGTGGTCAATCAACCCTTGTGATAAATGTTCTTTTTATATGGTGAAAGTCCAAAGAGAAGACAGGTTCATACTCGAAACAAGAAATCTGCTGTAAGGATATATATTGTGGATGACTTTTATGATGTTAATTTGATTTAAGATGCTTGTGAACACCATTTTATCCCAAGTTTTTACTCAATTTCAACATCTTTATTTTCATTCTGCATTTTTGGAACCCTTTTGAGTGAAAAGAGTAATCACCAAGACTGACCTATTTGTAAATTTGCAGGGAAACTAGTGAAATCAACACCGACATGTATGACTTTGGGATTATATTGCTAGAAATCATTACAGGAAACGCTGTCAACTCAAAGATTGAATCAGATATAGCAAGGGAACAGGTGGGTTTGTCTGCAACATCTTGCATCTGACTTGTGGTTTCATAAGAGCTCCTTAACTGGTAGTAACGGCGTTTTATTGGCAGTTGCACGCCTGCCTAGCAGCTGATGGAGTTGCAAGACGGAGGGGTGTAGTGGATCCTGCAGTCAGTCGAAGCTGTTCCAACGAGTCCTTGAGAACAGTAATTGAAATATGCATCCGCTGCTTATCAATGGAGCCAACGGACAGACCATCAGTTGAGGACGTGCTCTGGAACTTGCAATTTGCCATCCAAGTCCAGGATTCTTGGAGGGGAGACTCCCAAAGTAGTGAAGGATCATTTTCCCCATCTCAGCTTCCACAACGACTTGGTTAAGGCCCGACAAAAAGCCAGGATCTGGTTGGCAAGTGCAAATTAAATTGCAGCCACATTAGAGCACACCAATGTGAGACATTCTCTGTCTAAGGGGTATGTCTCGGTCCAGTCCGCAGGAATTTTCTGGACCAGTCTTCGGTAGCCACTAGCCACCTTCTAATTACCTCATCCACCAATCTAAACCAATGAAGATAATTCCTGACATTGATGGGTGTCATTCCGTTTTCCATGGTGAGGAATGTGCATCTGCTAATTGTTTTAGCTGTTCTCGCGTGCTAAATTTTTAGTTGTTTTTTGTTGTGGTCGCAAGGCGTTGACTCATTTTATGCAAGGGAAAAAATTACATACGAACCTTTTGTAATATTTGTCGTTGCAGCACCGTCTTGTCCGTAGGTTACTGTTGGGTATGTCTGCTGTCACATTACTATTTGGGCAAAAGGGATGATGCACGGAATAACTTCACCTACGGTAGAGACTTCGGAACAACTTTACTTATGATAGAGATTCCAACCTGATATATTCAAATGACTCGTGGATACAAGACAGAACTAGTGCAGCACTGAATACCGCAAACCTGTATGTATTTTAACATCCCCTCAAACTGGAGCATAAACATCTCTCATGCACATCTTGATGCAAATGTACTTGTGTTGGCGAGGCTTGTGATGTTTGCTAGTGGTTTAAGTGATTTTTCCTCCAACTTTCTTAACTGAATAACGTTCTATTGTAACATGATTGGTTTGTTCATGAGAGCCAAGATTGTTGGCAACCCATGTTGCAAGATTGTTACGCAAAACAGGGTCAAACAGTACAAACAAGGAAAGCATGACGTATAGACATCATCTAAAATATGATATGCCAGTATCTGCCAATTTTTTGTAGATTCAAGTGTGAGCCAGGTAGATCGCATATCCTCAAGAGCACCATCACATTCAACATCTGAGCTACTAGATTTACCCATGATTTCGGAGGGATAACAGAAAAACCCAATATCTTAGTATATAATGTATTTCCTTTAAGATATTGCATGAACTTGCAGCCTTCCAACAATAAAAGATATAGAGTTTTTTCTTCTTCTTTCTTATCAACCCCATCACTTTTCCCTAGATCCCAGGAAAACCCCTCACTTTTGGGATAATCCTATCTAACCCCTCCACTGTGACCCACAGTTATGAATTGGCCATTTTTTTTATTATCAGCGGCTTGTCTTGTTTGATCACTTTTCTATATTCATTTTCATTTTTTTCTTTTACATTTTGAATGATTCTTTATTTCAACAATATACTTACTACCAATGTTTACTAATGCTTTGAGATTTTTTTTTTTAAATAGCTTCTCTCAAAATGGAAAATACCAGTTCGGGGTTTGTCTTTTCTAATACAGGTCAGTTTTGGGTCACTTGATCCCAAATTAAAACTGAGTTGATTTCCAATTTATATTTTGTCAATGAAGGTATGCTAGAGACAATGTTCGCATATACGGCTATGCGGACAGATACTAGCTCTCTAAATGGCATATGGCTCCTCGTTACAATATACAACCTTGACTGAATATTCAATTGTATGCGTTCATATGCGGTGCGTAGACGGTCACTTTTCATATATAGACTATCTATAAGATTTCTTGGTTAATTATATATGAAAGTACTTGTACACAAAAATCCACACTCTAATTTCCAATCCTCGGGCATAGTTTGATTTGTTTCGGTTTGCTACTAAAATTATAAATTGAATCAGATATCTCTTTGTAAAATTTCAGAACTAAATCGAACCTTTAACCAGTTCAAAACCAAGCCAAACTGAACTACTAATTTGTAGTTTGGTTTGGTTTGGTTTAGTTTGTTCTCAAACTATCATCCTTAAGTTCTACATTAAATTTCTCATCGTCGGTCAAAGTGTTTGTCATCCTCTTTTTGGATCCATATAGCATGATAAAGAAACTTCAGATAAAAATTCTAGCAATCGGTAATATAATACTCATGCATAAATTATAAGTAGACATTTTCAAGTAATTTCAAATAAGTATGCCTTATACTACATATTCAAAACTATGTAAGTCTCAGTTTTACTTATTTAGCATTATTTTTGCATATCAAATTATAACTTGATTGTAAATTTTGATTTAATAAACATTTCACAATTTAAGTGTAAGTACAATAGTTATTGAGCCTAGATCCCACTATCATCATATCTTTCTGTTATTCTTAACTAAGGGATCCATAAACCCCTTATTTGTATTTGATTAAGCTTTGTACTCATATATTCATAAGAATAATGTAATCCCAAACCTAATGAGATTCCTCTTTTTATTCCTATTTATATTAATTATATATTATAATAATATGTAGACATATGTATTGGCTCGGTTTGATTTGTCAAACTATACCCTCAAACTGAACCAAACCATTGCTTCATGGTTTGAAAATATTTGGAACCAAATCGAACTATTCACCCCTTGAATACCAAATCAAACCGAGTTCAATGGTCTGATTTGGTTTTATGCCCAACCCTATTATTAATTGAACTACTTATATACATCGATCACACACCCACACATAATCAAATAAGATAATTGTTAAGAGAATAAACATATCTAGTCTCTATATTGGAATCGAATGTTTTTGCGCCACATACTTACATTTGCTTTGCATTCGTGGCATGCCCACATATCGCTAATGCCCACATATCGAACTGCACGACCCCAAGTGATTTAAGGCTTGATCGAATCACATTTTTCGGCGACACGGTAGCGTCTAAGAACACATTTTGTAATTGATCCTTATTGACAAATTTCAGATAGATTCAACTCAATTTTAATTTGGGCTCCAATGTTGAAACCCAAATTCAAACCACATTGACAAAATCCAAGTTATAATTTCTTTTTTTCTTGTAACGAACGAGTTAACATATTAAAAAACAATGAGGAAACTATTAATTATATTTTGCTATGATCGTATATTGTCGTAATGGAGAATTATAAAAAATGCAAAAAAAGATAAAAAAGAAAATAGAGTAGTAGTAAAACTGGGCGAGCAACAAGTAGAGAAAGTAACAAACGGCCGAGCCATTTGAAATTAACCGTGGAAGGGGTCATGTACAATTATCAAAGTGACTGTCAAAATGAGGGGCTATTTGGGAATTCAGGAAACTAAGGGTGTTTCTAAAAAAAACTCAAAAATATATTAGGACACATGCCACGTGACTGTCATGATAGAAGCTTTCTGTGTTGTGTTACAACCTTCAAATTTGGGAGTTCATGTATCACGTCGTCCCAATAGGGACAGCTTTACAATGAAAGTGTTGTTCCCATTTCTCGTAAGTGAATCGCGTACATATTTCCTTTGAGAAACAATGGCTTTATATTCCTTTGACCTATATGTCAAGGAAGTATTTGATGGGATCTATATCATTAATCACAAAGTATGTTAGTATTCCCTTGGTGATAGGTTCCCGTTCTGATCAATGACCGTAAGCAAAATATCGTAATTGCATACAATTAAAGTTTTTGGGCATGTAGAGCCTTGAAATATGACGAGGGTGCAGTGAAATTCTAGTCGAGTTTTGCAAAAAAAAATCAATGTACGGGAAATTTGTTTTAGTTTGTAAATAGCTGCATTGAGTTTTCATACTTTAGAATACCCAGAAACAATAATGGGAGGTTTAGGGGAGGTCACTCCGCATAGACATTCCCAAGGATCTTCACTAGAAAAATAATTCCGATGTGTAGTTTTCAACCGGAGTTGATGGAAATAGAGAGAAGAGTCCATTTATAATTTAGACGTTCACAAGAGAAAACATCTTGAACTAGTCAATGCCATATAGGGGAGGTGTATCCTTGGGGCACAACTCTATCCCTATATCTCTCAACAGTTTATCAAGCAAACAATTTAATAATTGGACTCATCTACATCCCCACAATTACAACCTCACAATAGCAGTCCCTTGTCCCTCATGATTGCAGATATGTAATAGCAGTCCCTTGTCCCTCATGATTGCAGATATGTCATATCTTCTTCCATTGTAGCCTTCCATGAAGGGTGTTACAATGCTGTGTGATGGTCGCATGGAACCTAATTCAACAACAAAGTACATTGTTTACATGAAAGGGAAAATGATCAAGCATCATAAACATATATAGAGAATATATAGGCTCTAATGAAGTTAGTATGTTTACGAAGAGAATTTCGCAGGTGTAAAGTAGACAATAGTGCATTGATCACCATAAATAACACATGACTATTGGGTGTGTGAAATGACTGGATAGTAGTAAGAGGTTCAACATAATGATGGGTTTATGGCATGGGAGGATGTCTTAGACTGAGTTGTGCAGACATAGAGATGAAGGTGTGGTGGTCCTAGAGGTGATTGTGGTAGGGCCAATATTGTTGGTGTGTGTGTGGCTAATATGACATTGGCTAGACAATTTGGTCATTCAGTTGAGAAATAGGGCATGTATGTGAATGTGGTATTATTGGCGCTAATATAAGACCGATGGGTGGTTGGTTCATAGCATTGAAAGCCCTTTGAAATCTTTGATATCCCTAGAAAATGCACATAAATACACGAGCAACATAATTATGAGATTAAATAGAAGAACAAAACATACACACCAAAGACGGAAGGTAGTAGAGGAACTTTTTGTTGTTGGAAGTAGGATAATTTAATTGATATTGACCCCCAAAGATAGAACAAGAGTCTCTACCCATTGAGATGTGAGACAATACCAACTCAATAAGTGGAAAGTACATTCAGGTGGACCATGAGAGTGCAAATAATATAAAAAAGATGATGTAACTTGTGTTCCACAACACCTTTGTGTTGTGACACCTGTCTCATGAGTTGTAGTAAAGAATGCCAAGGAATTGAAAACACTAGGATATATATATATATATATATATATATATATATATATATATATTGATAAAATCCAACATATATCTAAACACACAAATTGTGGTTGAAATATGAGTGCTTAGATATCTATTTTCTTTTCGAACTAGAGTTAGACATTTTAGAATTTGGGAAGATACACCCAAGATACTTTATTGCAACTATTTACAAAGACCAAAAAGTAGCAAAACATTATACACTTTTGATACAAAAAGTTCACGATAGGTTTTATTAGACGAGTCAAAAAGGATTCCTGAAAGATCACTTGCTAATAATAGAAGATTATATGATAATGTCTCCCTAGTTGACATGTCTTGCAACAAAGCATTGTTGATAAGTGAATTTTTTGGAAAATCGATTCATAGGAAACTAGAGATTTGGGATCACAAAACCATTGGTGGAGATCCTAGGAGGGACAATTAGTGACTACAAATGCGGAAGGTAGTTGAGGTAGTAGAGTCTATAAGATTCAAATCTACCTAAAATATTCTTCAACGCCTAAAGATCCCATAGAACATAAAAATGACACACACAAATCTATTGACATGAAGAGAACTATGTTATTTTGTTGATGGATAAAAAACTTAGAAGAATCTCAGGGATATGCATAACATCAATATCAAGTAAAGATTTCTCCATAAAAACATCATGTACACATGTAATGTGGGACCGAGAACCATCAACAACACATATATGGAATTGATGACTAAGAGGTTGTAGAGAACCAAACAAGGAGGAGCTATGTGAAATGATAGAAGAGGCACAATAAAATTTGTAATACATCATGAACCATGATGAACACCGACAAGGAGTGAATACCGGAGGAGATGAAAAAACAATGTATAAGTAGGTACAGATCATGGATGTTGAGAGATTAAAAATAGAGTCTGATGTTAGGAGACTGTAAAAAAAAGTAGCTCATAATTCTATGCGGTGATGGTAACTTCTAGAATATCTTCAAATAGACGCTTGATCGAATATGAAGAAAAATTGTCTATACAGATAACCATATTTGTATCATCATTTGATGAAAGAATGATCTATAAGAGAATACATTTGTGCAAGTGTAGTAGTTTCCTCCATACTCATAATTTTCTTCCAAAAACATGTAATCTAAGACCAATAATATCAAGATATTAAACATATATAATGGATTTACATTTTTTTATTTTAGGAACATTAATAGATGATGATGATGATGAGGAACATTAATAGATATAGGTTGATAGGTGTATCGTTCATCAAAAATATTATATAGAGAATCATTGCATTCATTTTGGACATGGATGCTTTCTAAAAGACATGCATTTACTTTTACATTTTTGTGATCTAAAATATTATTATTCTAGAAATAAATGGTGTGAAGAACATATCACATCTATATTACAAATGAGTAGATTAAAATTTTATATGCTGTATATTTTAGTATACATTTTAACATACATGTCCCAATACAACCCTTGTTTTCTTCCCGATATATAATTAATTTATATTTGGCTGCATTTGGTTCCTTCAAAAGAATATATATCATTTTGTGCTCCCATGTATTTAGAAAATCACAGAATAAGAGAGAGTTTGTACCATATATTTGATAAAGGTACTTTGCATATTAGTTCACTTGTAGTGAATGGTATCTCCATATTCGTTGACGTATGATATATGAGCATTGGCATTCATCTAAATAGTCATGAAATTAGATTGATGGAGAAGAAAGATATACTTTACATTACTAGCTAAAACATACAAGAAAAACCTAGAAGCATGAGAGGGAATAGGACAAAATAGAAGGACTTAGATGAAAATATGCAATATCCACCTTACGTCTATTACTAGGGAGCAATGATCTGGGGGATAGTTGGTAGAAACCCATCAATAAGATATGAGGTGTGAGATGGAGGGGCATACTCACTCCCTACCAATATGTTAAGGGAGATAACCCCTCCTATATAAGAATGAAGGGACATGGATGACTGATTTGAGGAAGGTTTTGAAACCTAGAGTGATATCAAAGAGGAGTGGTTGTGTCATCTAAGTTTCTACTAAGGAGCTAAGAATCATATGCACCAATATTGCTACATTGTACACCATACTATATAAAACATGAGAAAAAAGTAAATGAAGATGGAAGGAGGAAGAAGTCAATGGAAGAGAATATAACATAAACCTATTTGAACACCATATTATTTTAAACCTCATTTTCTTGATTCATATTTACTACAACTATAGTACACTTATATTGACTCTTGGAATCAGACTTGATTTGTGGTACTCCTACTTTATATAGTAAAAATTAATTAGGTTAATATAAAGTCAAATCCTAAATCTTAAGATTCACTTAGTTGTGGATAAATGTAATGACATGCAATTCTTATACCTTCTTTTAATAATTTCATAATTTCCTCACTTATTCCCCACACAAAGGAAAGTAAAATTAGTTTAATAATTTCATTATGTCAACCTCATTAATCAAATCAATCAAAATAAACCCTTCAATTTGATCATAAAAATGAAAGCCAACCCATTTGCTTGTGGGTGTTTCAAGAAATGCTCAATATTGACTTCAAAAGAATACTCAGGGAACAAACTTGACTTCCAATGCAATTAAGTAGACATGGGAAGGCTGCTTCATACTATTTTCTATCAATGGGTCACATGGTTCATTAATTGAAACATGAGTAAGTTATCCTTTTGGTAGTTAAAATTCTTGGTAAGCATGGGGGATTCTACTATTTTGAGATTGGTCCAATCTTTGAGAAAAAGCTTAAATATCTCCTCAACATTGAAGTAAGCAAGACAAATAAACTAGTCTTCTAATTAATTTTAGGATCATGAAAATGGAAGATATAATCCAGAACTCCATCAATATGATAAGGGTAGACATTATTATGTAGATTATTTCTCCTCGCCCAGTTCACTAAACTAATGTGGACAAACTACAAAAGATGAAGGTGATTTTTTTTATGATTCTATCATTCAATTTTTGAAGATTTGATTTCTCACATGGTATCCCCTTTCAAATATGAGAAGTATCTTCATTCACTCCCCTACAACCTCCTAATGGATCCTTCTTCAAGAATGAACTTTCACCATCCTCAAATTATCTTAGAAGAGAAGATGAAGCTATGACAAATTGTAGTATGTCACGACGCCTCCTTTGTAACTTTAGTCAAGAAAGGGAATACGGAAATAATCAATCTTCAACTCAAATCTGTCCTTCTAAAGATGGAACTTTAGAGTTCTATATATCCTTAATAAAGCTTAGACCAAAGGTCACTAGGGAGAAATTATCTAGGGAAACAGTTGGTATAAACTGACCCATAGATGGGAGGTGTTGGAGGAAGGGGCACATGGAAGTCACTACTTGCTACTAATATGTTAGGGAAGATAGAGCCTCCTATATAAGAATGAAGGGACACGGATGATTGATTCTAGTAAGGTTTCCAAACCTCAAGTGACACCAAGGAGGACTCCACAAAGGATCAACTAATCATAGGCACCACTATTGCTACAATGCACAACATACTGCATCAAATATGAGAAAAAAGTAAATGAAGATGAATGAGGAAAATGACGAAGGAGGAGAATAAACATAAATATACTTATATTAGGATAGAAGGTTTAGACACGTTGATTTCATTATTTATATTGAGTACTACTCTGGTACATTTATAAAAACTCTTAGGTTCAACCTTAATAGGTACAACTCACATGAGACTAATTACCCTACACATATATGCATTCTAACTAGATAAGAGTGTATCATCGTTAAAATTTAGTAATTTGTAAACCAACTACAATAAGTCCTTACTAATATTTTCACAAAATAGATACATTGAAGGACCTCTATATAAGTAAAACCTTACTAAATAACACCTTTTGTAGAATTAACAAGAGCAATGCAACAAGTGAATAAAAGGGTTATATCTCTCTCTCTCCTCTTTTCTTTTGTGAATAAGAACTAGGTTTACATAAGGGAAACTCCCAAATATTCAACACCGTTTAATTTTGCAAAAGCTTTTACTAAAACAAACTTCTTCTCTCATTTAAATAATCCACAATTTCTTCATGTAACCCACACATAAAGAAAAGTAAAATATTTTGAATAACTTTTTTACGTAGAAATTTTCAAATATATCCAAACAAACCGATGGCATTAAACCATTCAATCTTATCATAAAAAGGATATCTGATTTATCAGGTTAAAGAAGCTTAATCAATGCTCTATGGTGACTTTAAATAAACTTTCTACAACAAGCTGAATTTCAATTCAATCAAGTAGACAGAGAAAGCCTATCTGATACGATTATCTTTTGTTAGTCACACGATTAATGATTTGAATGATAAACACTTATCCCATTATACTATCTTGATTGCACACTAAGTGCTTGGTTTTATCTCCTTTAGAATTCATATATTGCCAAGTTATGCCTTGTGTTATTTCATTCTCTCATGGTTCTAATACTCTAATTTGATAATATTTACAAGTTGACAAGTCACTTATTTGATTCTGAGCAAGACACATCAATGTCCATAACATTTATAATGTTTTTATGCGTCGCCAAAAAACTACATAATGTGTAATTTAGTTACATGGTGTGTTTCTTACTAGTATATAAAGAAGCTCTCTAGGCAAGTACATGCTTTGTTGAAGAAATTACATGACATTTGACAAATCACTGCTCGAGAATTTAGACATTGTTTTTCAATTACAAGGTGTATTGACCGTGGGATAAAAATATTTCAAAGAGAATCTCAACACTTATTGTAAAACTCATAAAACGACATAAAACATAAGAATATTCAAAGTCTTCACCTTATTTTAAATGAAATATAACAAAATTTTAGATAGACTTTCAATTAAGTAAAAAAATGCAAAAAGACCAAAAAGTAACCCAACCCGAGGGAAGATAAGCCATGCAAAGCATGTCCGAGACACCAAGATAAAAAATCCTATCACTAAGTAAGGTGTCAGGAATCCATGTGACAAATTAGTGATGTATTTCAAAATATTGTGTGTGTGAAAAATGATCTTGTTTGGGTTTAATTAAGAAAATAAAAACAAGAAAAAGAAAAGAATTATTTGGGTGTGTGAGTCATTAGGGAATCAATATGAACATGATTTTCCATCATCATCCCCAAAGATTATAGTTTTGGTTATGGGACTCCAATCACCTTAGGATCTCCGATGACAGAAATCCATCTTGGGAAATTAACATGAGATGTGGGAAGATGGAGAGAGAGTCAACTAGAGAGGAATTAAATATGAGAAAGATCTATCTTATACATGTGATAAAAAATAATGTGAAATATGACTACATTTACATGGTAAAAAGATAACAAGAAATATCTCATTTAGTTAATCATTATAGTTGTCATTGTATGAGTAGTTATTGAAAACTAGGATGATTTATCAAGTTAAATCTGCTTAAAGTAGTTTTTAATGATTAATCAAGTTGATAAGTAGTTGAAGAACTTATGAACAACTTGAGATCAAGATAGATAACTAAGAATTAGATAAAGTAACACTATCACCTTCTTACCATCTTCACAATCTTCCGATATAGTGGATTCAACGTTCTAGAAGAAGGATCTTCTAGGGACTGGGCAACATAGTCTTGCACAAAGGGTTGTGGTCGCTCTGTGGATTCAGAAGAGTCAAAGGGGATACTTAGATATGGTGGATACGGGGGGATTTATAGTTTTGGATTAGGGTTCATGGGTTCAACATATTGAAAAGATATTTAAGGAACAAAACTCATTAGATCAGATAAAAGAAAATCAAAAGTTGGGATATTGTGCCTTGGGGAAAATCCATGGCAAAATGAAGCTAACAGTGGGGATTTATATTGGAATAACACATTATTCTTCAACATTGTACCACTGCAGAACATCAAGTTCTGCTAGGTGTTTCTGGATAGGAAACAAAATTGTTTTCATATCTAAGTTTTTCAATTTTCCAGAAGATCCTAAAAATATTTTGAATAATCTTTGCCATTAGGGGATAAAATTTGATTTAAAAAGGGAAAGGGGATAGATAGAAACATAAGGGACAAGTCTTCTCTTTTGTCTCCTTCTTGATTAAAATGATATGGATTTCATCAGATAGAAAAAATAGCAATGGAATTTACAAGTAGAGTGGGAATAGAATATTGTGATGTACCCACTTTTCAACACCTAGACCACACAAGTGATGTCTAAATTAAAGTTCCACATACTAGTCCAAGAAGGAGATAATTGGAGGAACTCAAAAGGAATTATACTCAAATATATACTTATACTATATGCAATGAATAATAAAACACGCCACAACAACAAAAATCATCTGTCAATGTAAAGAGTGGGACCCTATACGGGATCCACTCTTTAGTGAACTGAAGAACAAGACCATCCAATTCCAATTAAGAAGGACATGAGGAAATTCATTCCTTTCTCAAATGGTATACATATCAGAGCATGAAGTTTATAAATAGAGGAAACATAACTATTACACGGTTACAATATGTATAATTAGACAATTCTTCATAACCTTACAAGGTGATTTTACAAAAACTGAACTAACTACAATTAAAGCCAGTAGCAGAGAGTAACCTAGCCATTTCAAGCTATCCTTGAGTCCATGCCATGTAGGTGATCTTCTTGAGTCTTTGTATTCTAAAGTACCTAAACCTGGGTGAAAGGGAACATCACCCAGAATATAGGAAACAACATAAGGAAGTCAGCAAAGAGTTGAGTATGTACATATAATAAACACTTTGGGCATTATGTAGGGTTATACGTGTAATAGAGATGTTCCCACAAGAAGGGGGCTATTTACAGTTAGGTAAGTTCAAAAGAATTATAAAAAGAGAAATGAGGCATAATTAAATTCATATTACAAGCATGGGAACAAAAGTATCTTGCCATATCAAGTCACCACAATTTCAATTCAAAACAACAAACATTTTGCATGCATAACAATGTAGACTAAATATACCTAAAATAGGGCCATAACACCATAGGATCATGGCCTAAAAGAAATAAGGGTGGAAATGCACACCCCGAGCGGAAACACATGCCCTATATAAGCATGGTTGTACATAAGTACCACCATTCTAGATATTCTAGTCAAACATGTAGCATGAATAGAATAGAGAGGCAATACTAGCATTTTAGTCAGTTTTTTTTCATAAAAAGACAATCATAGCAAGTGGGGTACAAGAACCCATATAAACAAGGTAGTCCAGAAACTACATGGATATAATGAGTCAACATCAGGATATATAATTGTCTAAGAAATAAGATTTTCATCAGGAATAATAGTTCAAGAGATGCCTCATTGAAAGTAGGTAAGTTTTAGTCAAATAATACCCAAAATAAAATAGAGAATGTACATTCCTAATCTTCACACCTAAGGTTAACTCGATTGATATACTTGGTACCCAAAGTTGAGTATTCATCCTAGGAACACATCATGTATATTAGTCAAACCAAAGTTAGCATGTGTATACATTCCTATTATATATTTTCATATTGTTATCATTCAAGTCCCGATCACCTAATAACATATTGGGATTTTTAAGTGAATATATGATCCATTAGATATCTATTTTAGTTCTAAAGTTCATATTTAGTCACATAACTCTAGATATGCTTAAGTTAAATATGCTATCATTCAATTTGGGTCTTGTAATTTTATTTCTCTCTTTATATGATAAATGTCAATTTGGTCAACTAGGTCAAGAATATGCTACATGTTATATTATTCAATCAAAATACCCTGATTAGAGGCGTCTAGGGTTTAAATCAAACACATTCATATGTGAGTGTACTTTTCCTAGCATAAAATAACCCATACATATATGTATAGAATTAACCTTCCTTATTCTTTCTATCATATGTCAATTTATTCAAATTGGACAAATCTAGTTAAATACATTACTCAGATCCCTATGCATTTGTAATAATCACCAAATATTGATATGTGCATTTGGGGGCTTGTTTCTCAAAAGCTATTGAGGGTTTCAAATGTAGTTATTAAAATTAGTAGTATTACATATTATACCTAAAAATTTGTACTCCAACAAATATATGTTAGCACACTAATTATTATGATACTTAATAAAAAATATAGTTCCCTAATATGTTGTAATTGCTAATAAAGTTGAATCATTAGGTTTACATGAATTGAATATACTTATATGCATATTTGTGTTACACATAGA
Organism: Alisma plantago-aquatica; assembly: GCA_963693085.1. NCBI lineage: Eukaryota > Viridiplantae > Streptophyta > Magnoliopsida > Alismatales > Alismataceae > Alisma > Alisma plantago-aquatica. Next base: position 414,314,349 of record OY856414.1, read on the forward strand.
CCAACATTTGTACTCATACAACTATTACTAAGAAAGTTGCTTAATAAAACTTTAGATTTCTAGGTATTAACTTACTAGTAGTACAAGACTTACAAATTATACACGTATAGACTCACATATACCATTATAATGTGATTGGCTTTAAAGCATAGGCTAATCTACTAAAAGTTATCATGTATTGGCTATGGTAACCTAATCCTTTCCTTTGTTTTTCATCATATTATTTGTTGTATCCTTAAATCTATATCACAATAATGGATTGATTCACTTACCAATGCATTGGATTCCTCCCTATGTGGATGTTGACTCCTTTGACTCTGCATGGCTCCAGCTGGGTAATGGCAGATCAATCTCATCTATTGCATCATATACCAATATGAAAAGGCTCGTTCTTCCTCTTTGAACCAAGTTTGAGGTAGCTTACATAGAGATCACATGAGGGGGGTCATAGAAGTGATGGAAAGGTTAGTTGGGGTAGACGTGATGGCACTGACTATGGGAAAAGATGGTGCAACAGAGAAAGGGAGACATTGGTGTTGCATTGAACTGGTGACATCATGGTTGACGATGGCCATGGAGGAGAGGTCTTGCGACCACAAGTGGCAACACAAGGAAGGAGAAGGAGAGATAAGATGCCATGTGTAGGGGTAAATAAATGCAATGATGATGATTTAGGGGGAGGATCGAACCTGGTGAGCATAGACATGGTCAGTCATAGAGAGACGTCGAGCTTGTCTCAGATCCTGGCGGCCACATGCGCTGGCGTTCAGAATAGCACTGGGAGATGGATGTGTCAACTTCTAGATTTTAAGGTTGCAGGGAAGAGGAGGTAAGGAATAAGTGGATGAAAACTATATTTTGGTGGTGGCGCCATTGTTGTCGGTGCAGTGGTGGTTTGAGCAGCATCAGGGCCGTCATTCTTGGTGTGCAGCATGAGGAATTGGAGATGTGAATATCTCATTGTGAATAGATACACCTACAACTACTAGACCAAACAACAGTAGGCCAAGGGGCGCCAATGGTGGCCCAAAATTGTGATGGATCAAGGTGGAGGAGGTGGCTAGTTGCAGAGGTGAGATGGAGATGAAGAAGAGAAGAGGAGTGAGTAGCGGGGGAAGATCTACCGACTGTACCATCCATTGAGAAGAGGAAGGAGGGATAAGAAGGGGAGATAGACAACAATATAGAGATGCTCAACAATGCCTAGTGGCACTTGACACTGTCTGGTGGTGCTCAGAGCTGTCTGGTGGCACTCAAAACTGTCTGGTGGCGCTCGACATTGTCGGGTGCATGTGGAGGAGGAGAAGAGGAGGCGGCGACACTGCCTACGATGCAGGGCTCTGCATAGTGTTGTGTCGCCATCAAGAGCTGGGTGAAGGAGAAGATGGGGCACCAGGGTTCTATGCGCTACCAGAAGAGAGAGGAAGGGAAGAGAGGAAGATGGAGAGGAAGAGGGAGAGAAGAAGATGATGGAAGAGGAGGAGCGGGTGGCTTCTGGATGCGAGGGAATTGGTCGTTTGTAGATCAACAAAAAGAGCGAGAGGCACTGGGAGGGAGGAGAAGGTAGGGCATCCTACAGACTAGGTAAATATATGATAAGCAGATCATTAAGCAAATTGATAAGGTAAAGAATTTCCTAATTAGACATAGGTCTACTATGCTCTGCTCCATCATTAATTAATTAGTAGGGTTATTTGACATCCAATTGGTATGAAGGTTGCTAGGTTAGCTAATTGAAAGGTTGGGAATCCAAATTTGGTATCAATTTCACATTTTGAAAATGTTAGTATTAGATTTCATTATTGTATATTAAGCATTTCCTTATTGTATTTACTCATCTTAACTAATCAATTATGACAATGTAATTCACATTAAATTGGTTTATTATATTTCATACCCCTAGTACAATTTTAGAGTCAAAATTACCATTAGGGTTATTTATACATTAAGTTATGTTACCAATGAATTATGGTTATTTTACCACATATATAGAAGGTACCAATGCATTCAAAATACTATTTGGCTCCAATAGTTCCTAAAGTTTTTTTAATTGCTGAGAGAGGTATTGGATATTAACATGATTGAATAGGGCCTAAAAGGAGAGATTTGATCTATATGCCTGGAATTGAGTATGTTACAACACTCCACCCCTTAAAGAGGATTTCATCCATGAAATCTATCCATCACTAGTCAGGTTTACTATGTTATACTTCTATATCAATCTAAGATTTCTACTAAATGTATTGTAGTGGAATATTGTACAATGCCCATATCATAGTTATATCCAAAACTTCTTTTGCACTCACTATATCAAACTCAGACCAAGGTCTCATGGTTGATCATGCCAGCCCAGGGTTTCTTCACCAAAGGGTTCCATATTACTCAATCTTTCTTGTAGTGGCGACTTCGTTCCAAAAACCATCGATAAAACCAAAAAAAATTGTACATATAATTTAATAATAAAAATAAGTTTGGCAATGAAAACTTCACAAAACAAATTTCTAAGATGGTGCCAAAATCAATCCGAGAACCAAGTCCACTAGTTATCCATGACCTGATATATATGGTATTATTCTATCATCATTACACTCTACCAACACCTTCTAATTCTTCAAGCATTCAAAAGGTATGGCAAAAAGGTATCTGTAATCTCATAACATAGGAGGGAGGAGGGTCTCCTACTACATAGGGTCATATTTTATCAAATCCTAATAAGGCACAATACCACCATTCCCATGTCACCCAAACCATAATTTATACTACCTCATCTCGACCATAATGAAGCCATAAGACTACTAAGCATTATACGAGAAGATTTAGGATTTTCTCATCACTACCTGGTTTATAGACCATAGTGCCTTCATAGGATAAGGTAACCTATATGGTCAAGCTACTCATATTAATCACTAGTCAACCAAGTACATATTAGGTATAATAGGGTGAACACTTAAGGATATCTACTAAAACTTATATCTTTCCACAACTGATCTCATGTATGAGGCTTAACGAGCTCAATGAGGATGATATTCATCCCTTAGATAGGTGGATTTGGGTAGATCTATGTTGAGATAGTCCATATCAAACGTAAGGCATGCCTAGCCATAACATAGTTAATTAAATTCATCACATATATCAACGTAATCATCATCATGCTACCACTTATGTCATAGTTCTATGTTTGTCAGCCATGCATGCTTACATACATGTTCAATCATCCTAGTGGACATATCTAAGGCATCCTAGAAAAGAAACAAAGAGAGGGCCCATACGGGAATTAGACTGCCTAAATGTGAGTGCTCAAGTCAACCTACATATTAACACTAAATTGTCTTCACATAAGGCAGAAAAATTACATCTAATGACCACTCGGCCCCTATGTACGGAAGTTTATCCATATAGGGTGTAGGGTTAACTAGGGTTCCCAAAATTCTAAGTCTCAGCCACATAGAAGTTTTGGGAGTGAAAGTGACTGAATTAATCATGGGTTCAAACCCTAATTGGTTCCACTACTAGGAAATAGGTGTATCAACAACCTCTAAGGGAAACCTATTATTAAAGGTCAACCTAGGATAACTTGAAATAGTAAAGTTACCGACTTCTTAGGCTCTGACACCATTTTGTAAAGAGTGGGACCTGATAGGGGATCCACTCTTTAGTGAACTGAAGAATAAGACCATCCAATTCCAATTAAGAAGGAAAGGAGGAAATTCATTCATTTCTCAAACGGTGTACATATCAGAGCATGAAGTTTATAAGCAGCATAAACATAACTATTACAAGGTTATAATGTGTATCATTAGACAATTGCTCATCACCATACAAGGTTATATTACAAAAACTAAATTAACTACAATTAAAGCCAGTAGCAGAGAGTAACCTAGCCATTTCAAGCTATCCTTGAGTCCATGCCACGTAGGTGATCTTCTTGAGTCTTTGTCTTCTAAAGTACCTAAACCTGGGTGGAAGGGAACATCACCCAGAATATAGGAAACAATATAAGGAAGTCAACAAAGAGCTGAGTATGTACATATAATAAACACTTTGGGCATTATGTAGGGTTATAAGTGTAAAAGAGATGTTCCCACAACAAGGGGGCTATTTGTAGTTAGGCAAGTTTAAAAGAATTATAACAAGAGAAATGAGGCATAATAAAATTCAGATTATAAGCATAAGAACAAAAGTATATTTCCATATCAAGTCACCACAATTTCAATTCAAAACAATAAACATTTTGCATGCATAACAATGTAGACTAAATATACCTAAAATAGGGTAATAACTCCATAGGATCATGGCCTAAAAGAAATAAGGGTGGAAACGCACACCCCAGGAAGAAATGCATGCCCTATATAAGTATGGTTATACATAAGTACCACTATTCTAGATATTTTAGTCAAACACATAACATGCATAGAATAGAGAGGCAAGACTAGCATTTCCGTAATTTTTTTTCATAAAAAGGCAATCATAGCAAGTGGGGTCCAAGAACCCATATAAATAAGGTAGTCCAAAAGCTACATGGATATATTGAGTCAACATCAGGAAATATAATTGTCCAAGAATTAAGATTTTCATCAGGAATAACAGTTCAAGAGATGCCTCATTGAAAGAAGGTAAGTTTTAGTCAAACAATGCCCAAAATAAAATAGAGGATGTACATAATGAGCTTCACACCTAAGGTTAACTCGATTGATATACTTGGTCCCCAAAGTTGAATATTCATCCTAGGAACACATCATGTCTATTAGTCAAACCAAAATTAGCATGTGTATACATTCCTCTTATAGATTTTCATTTTGTTCTTATTCAAGTTCCGATCACCTAATGGCATATTAGGATTTTTAAGTGAATATATGATCCATTAGATATCTATTTTAGTTCTAAAATTCATATTTAGTCACATAACTCTAGATAGGATTAAGTTAAATATGCTATCATTCAATTTGGGTCTTGTAATTCATTTCTCTCTTTATATCATAAATGTCAATTTGGTCAACTAGGTTAAGAATGTGCTACATGTTATATTATTCAATCAAAATACCTTTATTAAAGGTGTCTAGGGTTTAAATTGAAAAGATTCATATATGAGTGTACTTTTCCCAACATAAAATAACCCATACATATATGTATATAATTAACCTTCCTTATTCTTTCTATCATATGTCGATATATTCAAATTGGACAAATCTAGTTAAATGCATTACTCGGATCCCTATGCATTAGTAATCATCACCAAATATTGATATGTGCATTTTGGGGCTTATTTCTCAAAAGCTATTGAGGGTTTCAAATGCAGTTATTAAAATAAGTAAGATTACATATTATACCTAAACATTTGTATTCTAACACATAAATGTTAGCCCACTAATTATTAGGGTATTTAATAAAAAATATAGACCCCTAATATGTTGTAACTGCTAATAAAGTTGAATCATTAGGTTTACATGAATTGAATATATTGATATGCATATTTGTGCTACACATAGACCAACATTTGTACTCATACAACTATTACTAAGAAGGTAGTTTAATAAAACTTCAAAATTCTAGGTATCAACTTACTAGTGGTACAAGACTTACAAATTATACAAGTATAGACTCACATAGATACCATTATAATGTGATTGGCTTTAAATCATAGGCTAATCTACCGAAAGTTATTATGTATTGGATCTGGTAACCTAATCTTCTCCTTTGTTTTTCATCATATTATTAGTTGTATCCTTAAATCTATATCACAGTAATGGATTGATTCACTTACCAATGTGTTGGATTCCTCCCTATGTGGATGTCAACTCCTTTGACTCTGCATGACTCTAGCTTGGTAATGGCAGATCAATCTCATCTACTGCATCATGTACCAATCAAAAGAGGCTCATTCTTCCCATTTGAACCAGGTTTGAGGTATTTTACATAGAGATCACATGAGGGGCGATCATAGAAGTGATGGAAAGGTTGGAGGTAGATGTGATGGCACTAACAATGGGAAAAGATGGTACAGCAGAGAAAGGGAGACGTTGGTGGCATTGAACTGGTGACAACAAGGTTGACGATAGAGATCTAATCAAAGAAGACCATGGATCTGATACCACTTGTTGGATCAATGGGCTCTACAGGGGGGGTTGAATAGAACTAAAATACTTAAAGAAAATTCATTAGACCTTCTAATTAATTCAAGAAATAAGATTAGAAATATGGAATTTTAGTGTAATGAAACATACGTAGCAAGGATGAGAGGGATTGAATAAGATCAAGCACAAGCTATGTATAGTGGTTCCAAACTCCATACTAGGAGAGTGTACATCGACTACCTAGATAGGTCAATCTCTAGGATTTAGCAACCATTGCACCTTCATTATATTCCATCGTAAGAGATACAATAAGACCTTTTTTTTGTAGGGTAAGGATACATAACCCTCCTTTTTAAGGATCAAAAGGATCCAATAAACATTATAAGGTCTTACCTATCCTTAGATAAAGAGTCTTCAACCTCTATAAGAGCTTACCTGCTTTTGCAATGAGCTAGACACCTCCACTAAGGAGCTCCCTCTTCTGCCTTGAAGGAATTACCTACTCTCCTCTTAGATCTTTAGCCTTCAACTTCACCTTCACCAAGGAGAAGCTTTCACCATCACAACTTGAGAGAAGGGATGGGGAAAGGAACGATTGAGAGCTTCACAAGGAGTAAAATGAAGTAGCTCTCTCACACATAACCTATCTCACTCAAATTCATGTTGATCCGTAATAAGCTAGAGAGAGAAAGGGGCTCTTAGTAGACAAATTCACTCAACTATAGCTAGGAGCATAAGAAGCAAACTTGGGATGAAGCCCAAGGGTCCCTATTTATAGTTGGGGGTGTCTACTAGATAATAGAAGCACTTGGGAATGAATTCTAGTCGTTTGGGGTGTTGCAACAAATCTATTTTTGCAACACTCTAGTGACTAGAAACACTTTTTTTTGCACATTTCATATAGCACGGTTGGTCACATTTCAATAAAGCAAAGTCATCCAATAGAACTATGCAATAAAAAAGTTTGAGTTTTTAGTCGAGTTTATCCTAGATGAAACTTGGCCGACGACTTAAATTTGTTTTGCTTGTGCAGAGGTGTCAGTCGAGTTTTTCCTGGGAAAACTCAGTCAACCCTGACATTTCAAAAATCCATCAAGAGCATCGTTCGAGTTTATCAAAGATGAAACTCACCCGACAAAAAGCCCTATAATAAATTTTTGAAAATTTCATTAGAGTCCTTAAATATTTGTTTTAAGTGCTCATGGTATTTTTCCAACTTAATTAAAAGTCATAGAATCAAAACAAATGATTACCAAAATTGTCCTAAGGGTTATAGGGCATCTTCCACAAGGTGCATTTGCATTGACTTTGGCTTATATTTAGTCAAGCTAGGTATTTTGATTGAATTGATCCTTTTCATGTACCTAATACTTCAAATCAATCTCAAATAGAAATATTAGATACATATGAATTGAATGGTTAAGTCATCATCAAAATATGGACAATGTATAACTATTAGGTCAACACCATGAAAACTCTTATGTGACTTTGTAAGTAGACCCTACTAAGATTGTGTGAGTGCTTAATGCTTATGAAGTTATTCTATATGTATAGATACTTCTACTATGATGGATTCCATAGGCTCTGAGGTGACAATATCATACAACTATAAGGAAACAATCAGACCTATCACGATGTCATTGAGTCATACATCCACTTTCTAAACTGGAGGAGAGCTTAAGCGTGATGGAGGGAGAGTAAAAACCTTTACCTTTCACCAAATGTTATGGTAGTAGCCTTAGTGTACTACGTTTCCCCTTTCATTGCACCATCTTTTCTTTATGAACACATAGGTGGTTTTCTTATATCAACTTACCGAAATTGATGAACTAGGTTACAGTTCGGTTGTAGGATAATGTCCTAGAGCTTATGAATTTAAAAGAAGTCATTTATGCACTAAAATATGAGAAAGTAAAATAAATTATTACTTATATGTGTTATCTAAATGGCCACCCCTATTTTGATCAAAATGAATGTAATTACCTGAGATATTTGTAAAATTCCAAAATTTTATGTTTTCACTTCATAAACTTTAGGTTATAGTATTATTCATATTCTTGTAATATATGATTCTCCTGTCAAATTTTTATATTTGTGTCCACTTCCCATGTAAGAGGTTTCTCTACCTCAATAGTTTCCTTTTCTAAGATATATTAGATTATGGTTACTATGATATTAGAAACTACATGATGATTTTCATGTGGCTATATTTGGATCTATCAAGAAATATACTTCAAGGGGCGACTGAAATTGAAATGTTTTGATTGTACCCGTCCGACCAGATTATTGAAATTGTGATTTATCTCTATTCATGATGATGGAACTTTGAGATGGGGGATAGTTGTTAGATATGTTGGAGAGTGCCCTCAATTGATATATATCATGGAGTTTAGGATGAAGGTGGTATCCCTACTTTTAATTTATGACCACAATATACTAAGAGAAAAGGTCTTTGAGAGGATGTGCTTTTAAATGTTATCTTTTGATCTCAACTATTGTATGATAGTAAATGTGTATATAGTAGAATCTATCATCTTTTGGTTACCTTCTTCATTAAGGATTTCCTTCTCTCATTAGAATTACTATCAACGTTTGAACAAGTAGCCACATTTTCAACCTCAAATAAACATTATTTAGTCTTTAAAAACCCACCATGTGATTGTATTTCCTTCTCTCGTTAGAATTACTATCAACATTTGAACAAGTAGCCACATTTTCAACCTCAAATAAATATTATTTAGTCTTTAAAAACCCAACACGTGATGGAAATTTTAATCTACTTTAAAAAAGTAGATAACCTTATTTTGTTTAATCGTGTAAACGCACCCCTTCCTTTAACAGACCATGATTTAGTATTATACAAAATGGATATGAAGTATTGAATGTGTCACATAACATGGTACCTTCAATACAATATTATTTGTATCATAACATTTCCTGAACCATAGCTCTTGGAAAAACATGTATTACATCACCGGATACAGGGAAATAACTTTCAACATTCTCAAAAACAGCTAATTAGACTTCATTTTCATTACTAACCAAATCTCTTTATCACTGAAATGGTTTCGAGAATTAAATAAACCAAATTTTCCATTAGTAAAAATACTCGTCACTTAAATAGTTCTTGTTCAGTGTATCTACTAACTCTTCATTCTTGTTGAATGCACTACTTGAATAGATCCCAACATTTATGATTGATTGACACATAGATCCTATAAGGTATAACTGTAGCTCACCGCTAAAACAAAATGAATGGCCACCCTTTCTCTTTGGTTTTGAGTACCTCCAAGTCATTAGAGTTGTAGAGTGGTAGCTTATTGGAGTTGATTCATACTCGCTGGAGCTTGTTGCATAAGTTTTGGAGTTTACACCAAAATTGTTATAGTCAAACATAGCTGCCTCTTTGTACCTCTCTAAATCTTATTCAAGCCCTTACTTCTATCTGGTTAGTTGTACTCATTAGTCAGCATGCCTCTCATCCTTCATCCTTTCTCTTACTTATTTTTTAAGAGCATACCTTCTCTTACTTATTTCAATCTACATGACTATTTGCATCTCTAACTGTATATATTGGGTCATTAGTTGTAATGGTTGAATCATCCATCAAATTTTTAGATAAGAGTACAAAGGAAGTAATGTTGGATCCTTATCCACCTTCCCCAATTCAAGGCGATATTCCACAAATACACCAACAAATCATTGATTATGCATAGGAAGATCGAATGCCATAGCAAGTTATGAAAAATCTTTACCTTGTTCTGATAGTAAATGTTAAATATCCATACATCCACCATGTTCAATGAATGAAGACCCAAATGAGGTAAATATAAACTCTTCAGATAAAGAACCTTTAATTTCTATCACAAATGCTTCTCATGCCTCTCTTAAGTCTTCTAAAAAGAAAAGGAAAAAGCTTGCTAAAATTGTTGATAATATGCTTGTAGAATTAGATGATCTTGAACATGTTAATACTTGCTTACTTGATGATAAAAATGCTTGTCTTAGCCAAGTAGACTCTCTTAAACTTGAAAATACTCGTTTGTTTCATAAGATTAAATTTCTAGAAGCTCAACCTCTTATGAGTAGTTCTAATGAAGACCATACCTTAATTGTTGATTTTCTCATGCATGATATTGATGTTCTTAAATCTGAAAACAAGGACATAGATTTTGTTGTGCAAGAATTAGAATATGCAAATGGTGTTCATCTTTTTAAGATTGATTTGCTTGAAATAGAAAATGCCTCCTTGCTTACTAAATCCGATGTGCTTGAATCTTGTTCTAGTTATACTAGTAGAGAGAATAATGTTGTTGCTCTTCATATTGATAGATATTCTTATTTAAATAAAGCTCTTTGCTTAGAAAATGATCTTTTCATGCTAGAGATAATATCAATCATTTGTCTTCTACTATTTCTTCTCTTATGCATGATAATCATAGTTTGAGATCTTCTTTGCAAAGATTCTTAGTTGTAAGAAGAATCTTAATACACCATACTACTAAACAAATTGGTAGACATAGTTTGGGGTATGATGGTAGCCAAAGGAACAAAAAAGGTAAAGGAACTCCAATCTTTCATGGAGAATCCTCTAGTTCTAAGGCTATGGGCACATGCAACTATTGCAATGAAATTGGTAATTAGTCTATTTCTTGCCCTTTTAGGAAAGCACCCAAGAACACCAGGACTTGGGTTTCTAAGCTAACCCCTCTGGACCCAAAAATATGATTGGGGACCATTTCATCTTTCTTCTTGTAGGTACTTGCAAATGGGTTGACTTGAGCTATGGATTTGCAAATTGACTTCTCAATCCACATGAATGAAGAAAGGTGAGATGTGTATGGGGTGGAAACAAGTGGAAAAGGAATGGTAAGAACAAAGGTCAAGGTTTTCTTACTTATAGCCAATCCTAACTTGTTCTTGTCAAGTTAGTGTGCACTATCCATATGGTTTTTGTGTCAAAAGTGGTATTTTGTGTTTCTCTTCACACTCTTGCTCAAAAATTGTTTTGAATACTTTCATAGTGTCTTACTAACTTTCTTACACATGTTTGGATATGGTTTATATTTCTATCATGCCTCTAGATATGTTTTTATATACATGTGCTTGCTGGAAACAACTTTCGGTCGAGTTTGTCATGTTAGAAACTCGACCGACCAACACCAATGGGTGTTGCTGACAACTATCATTGGTCGAGTTGTCAATACATAGAACTTGACTGACAACACTGTGCATAGAATATACATATGGCTTATTGAATGAGAATTTCCCTCTCAACTAGATTTTCTCAACCAATAGCCTTATTCTTTGGCACTCCCTTGGTACCTTTATATACACATATTGCCATGTTTTTAAATTGCCTATCTTGCATACAACTCTATCTCTCTAATTTATCTAAATTGGTATATCTATACCTTGAAATTACTTTCTTTGAGTTATTTTATAGGTTTTTATGATGATCTCTTTGGATCTCTTGGTTGTGTCTTAAATTGCTTCTGTTGTGCTCTAACTTGCTACATCTATCTAGTTGTATATCTTGTTTGGATACAACCTTGAGGTTCTTAGTGGTAATCATATTTTGGTAATGATGCATATTTGATAGTGAGTTATATCCTTTCATGCTTCAAATATTGCATATCTCTTTGTTTGGATATATCTCTACATCTACTCATAGATTCTTTTATTCTATGCATCTCTTGCTATGATCTAGATCCTTCTAGTAGCCCTAACTTGTGCTAACATCTACTACTAGCTCATATACATGCAGTTCTAGCATTACTTATCTTTTTATCAAGTGGTATTCACTATATGATATGCTTGTATCTTATTTCATACTTGCTCAAGTTTGTTCCTTAACTTGCATACCTACTATATTGAGTTGCTTGATAACAATGTGATGCAGGATACATAGATCTACATTGTATGTAGAAATTGGAGCATTTGGATTTCATCTAGATTTTTCTCTAGTTTTAGTTTTTGGTGCAAGACTAATGTTTTTTTAATGTAGAAATGGCCTTCTGAGCAAGGATCATCACTTTGTCATGAGCCCTAACTCTTTTTGGGAAAATTTGGTCATCTTGAGGGTCAAAATTGTGATTTATTATTTTTCAACAACACTTCATATTACTTTTTGGGTTGTTCAAGTGCATGCTTTAACTTGCTTTTATTCTATGCTTGGACGAGCCCCTAACTGTTCTCTTCTACTCTCCTTTTATAACTTTTGTTATCTTCTTTATTTTAATAAGTGGTGTTTCTTATCTCTTCACACCCACACATTTTGGAATGACAAAGGGGGAGAAGGAACATGTCATGGTTCGGTCGAGTGCCACTTCACAAAACTCGACCGATCCCTACACTTGAACAAAACTAATTTAAGTGATAGGTCACGTTTCATCCTGGATAAACTCGATCTATTGGTCAAATTAGCTTTTTCGCATAGCACATTCGGTCGAGTTATCTTTATAGAAACTCAAACGATAGCACTGTATGGAAAAGTGCAGAAAAGTGTTTCTAGCCATTGTGGAGTTGCAACAATCGCAAATATATCAGTTACAAGCCACAAAATGGATAGTTTTCATTCTTAGGTGTTCCCAAAGGCTAAGATGTATCCCCAGCTATAAATAGGACCCCTTGGGATTCATTCCAAGGTTGAGCATTCAAACCAAGCACTACGAAGGTCCCTATTCAATAGTTGAATGATCCTATGACCTCCTCTCTCTCTCTAAGCTTAATCACTTGCTACATCCATTAGAGTGAGTAGGAGATTTGTAAGAGATCTCGTCCTACATGTATATTTTGTGAGTCTCTCACTTCCAACACCTCCCTATCTCTCATTTCAACCATGAAGATGGAGGTTCTCTCTCTTAGCTAAGAGAGGTGAAGAAGAACAAGGGAAGGAGTCCCTTGGTGAAGATCAAGGTTGAAGACTTGGAGCAAGAGTGGGTAAGACCTTGGTAAAGGTAGAAGTCTCCTTGCTCAAGTGGGTAAGTACTTTGGTGAAATATTCTCTGAGTGAAGGTGAAGTCAAAGGCTGAAGATCTAAGAAGAGTGGGTAATTCCTAGAAGGCTGACGACTTTTGTAAGAGTGGGTAAGTCCTTGGAGAAGGTCGAAGACTCGTTGCAAAGTGGGCAAGTCCTTGGTAAGGTTTAAGACTCTTTGTATTGGATAGGTAAGTCCTTTGGTGGGTCATGCATTGTAAGTCTTATGAATGAATATAAGAGTGCAATGGTTAAGAAATCATAGAGGTTGACCTCTCTAGGTAGTGGACTCACATACTCCTAGTTTGGAGTGTGGAACCACTCTACATAGATTGTCAATTAGTACTTGTTCAATCTCTCTCTCCCTTGTTATGTATGTTTTAGTTGCACTCAAACTTCCCATTTAGCAACCTTATTTTGTGATATAACTTGAAGGTCTAGTGAATTTTGTTTAAGTGCATTCAGCTCTATTCACCCCCCGCCCTCTAGAGCATCCAATCACCCATCTAGGATCCAACAAAGAGGAAAAAGAGAGTAATTTTGGGTCCTTATCCACCTTCTCCAAGTCAAGGCGATGTTCCACAAATACACCAACAAATCATTGATTTTGTATGGGAAGATCAAATTCCATAGCAAGTTATGAAAACTGTTTACCTTGTTCTGATAGTAAATGTTAAATATCCATACATCCACCATGTAACAACTATTTGGAATATGATGATGGAGTAATATTTCACGATGCAAGTGACATGTAGACATTGCGACCTAATGAGTGGTTGGATGAAAGTGTCATTGATGTGTTGTGTACAACTTGAACATACTAGAAACGTTGAGGCACGATAAAGGTGTTTGTTTCACTTTCTTATTTGACGTAATTAAATTGGTTGGTGGTTTCAGAAACTTGCTTCTTTATAGAAACAATTAACTAATATCCATTTTGTTTTATGTTAACATGTAAAGTCTTCAATAATTACTAATGTTAAGAATGCAGGACATGATACATACATTTTTTTGACTGCCTTGTTTCATAGACAATCTAAACTTCAATTAAAGATGCCTATGATCATGTAAGTATAGACAATGTAACCACACTTTGAGTTTGTTTATATTAACTTCTCAGTTTAATTTGTATGCTTACAGTACACGATCCATGTGTGGTGGGATAATCATTTCTTTGTAATTTTTATTTACTTCCCTACCAACAAGTATTCATGCATAAGATCCATCCCTTCCCAACACATATTTGAGCTCACATGTTGGAGATTTATGAAACCTTCATGTTAAGCTTAAATAGGTATTTGTCAATAGTCAGGGAGGTTCTTTGGGATGATTGGAAATCAAATATGCACGTTGTCCTTCACAGTTAGAGTTGTGGTATTTTTATCATTTGAATGATGAGTAAATGGACGGAAAATACGCCACAATAATGTTTAAATCATTGGATGTTGAATCAATATTGATCTTATTATTGCATGAAACTAGCCACAATCAATAAAACATCTACAAATGTTTGCTATCACATGCAACCTTATGATTCTAAAATATAGCACATAGTAAGAGAAGTAATTTGAATGAGTATTTTAATTTTTATATGTAATATGATCTTTCTCTTTTTTGTGAGATAATAAAACTGACCAAAATAGTTGTAGTCTAGGTTTTGTCAAGTTACATTGTCCTCCATAACTCTTCCGCATATGTCTGTGTTTGAATTTCCTATCCTGGTATCTTAAGAAACCACTATGTGATTTTTCTCGCCAGTCTATTTGCCTCCCTTTTGACTTTGAGAATGTTAATAGATAGGAACTCAGGCCTAATGAAGTTGATTCTTTGCACTAATGGTAGGTATTTTGAGGGGCAACAATGAACGTCCTCAAGGTAGATAGATGAAAGCTTAGAGTTAGTACACATGTCACATTTCCTCCACACTCCATTGTGAACTTCTTAAACACCTCTAACAATCAATAGAAGTACTCCTTTGAGAGGGTGTCAAACTAAATGCTTTACAACCCCACCAATAATCCATTCTCCATCTGTATTTTGTATCATGTAGTAGGTACTTTGCATATTAACACCTGAATTAGTACAAGTGTCTATAGAGATATGAACCATCTTTTCCATGGGTCCCTTCTATTTAATCCTCACCCCGGGAATGAAGGAACCAATCTCTGGGAGATTATGTATACTTGAACCATGTTTTTTTATCAATTGCCCCCAAAAAATTATGTGAACCAAAAATCCAGTACAATGTGTAATTGGATTATAAAGTTATGGAACTAGTATTCCACTACAACTAATGGATTACAACAAGACATAGTACCTAAGTATATAGGATGTCATTATAAAAAATCTAACATAACCATTATTAGAACACAAGTGATATCGTATTTGGGATATAATGAAATACTAGACAAAACTTTGATGATTGCATAACATTTTGACAAGATACTTGAGTACCACCCTGTAGTTTGTACTCCTTCTTGTCCTCTCCTACTACTCATCCTCCTATAGATTCTCATTCTCTCCTCTACTACTCCCTTTTAGCCTCATGATCTCTTTTACTACTGCTCTCATTCTTCTTCACAATGGTCGAAGAACACTCAAGCAACCCACTCCATTCCAATGACCAACATGCTAAGTCCAAAGAAACATAGCTGGAGATAGATCCATTCTAAGTATCAAGTTTAACTAAACAAGAAAGAGTGATTACTTGTCTATTATGGAACCTGCTGAGAAAAAATTGTGAGTCTTTCATCAACATTGTATTCTTATTTAGAATTGTAAATGATCACAATTCTTATGATGAACCTCTCATGCATGAGCATCAATTCCTTGTACGATGGCTCCTATTGGCATGAAGGTGAAAGTCTCAAGAAACTAGAAGGGAACAACCTACATCATAACAATGTAACCGAGTCATATATCAAATATTTGAACTAGAAGGAACCTAAATGCACCAGAGGCAAAGTAAAAAAAAAACTTTTCTTGGAACCGAACTCTATGGTGTGTTTTCTTTATGCGTGGACAAGGTTCCCCTTGTTTGAACCATTTTTCCTATATTGATGCACTAGGTTACCCTTTATTTGTAGAAAATTCCCTAGATTTGATTAAGTTGAAACAATTCCATTTTTCAGAAGAATACGATAATAAAAATGAGTATATTAGTGAGATGTATTATCTAGAGGCTTACCCCAACTTTGACCAAAGTGAATGCAATTATATTAATGCTCTATAAAATTTAAATTTTTAAGTTTACACTTCTTAAACTTTATGGTTAAGAGTATTCTTCCTCAGATATATTGTAGTATATGATTCCTAAGTGGGAGGAAAATTAGTATTTTTTATTTTTTCACTGACTTATCCCGTAAGAGGTTTCTCTATCTCAATTCTTGCTATGGCTATCATTTTTTGAGAATTATGTGATGGTTTTGATGAAGTAGTATCTTCAGGTATAAAAGAAATATAATTCCTGGAGAGACTAGCTTTGCGATGGCAACTGGAACTGGGAATTTCCATTAGTACTCATCCAACCATATAGAGAATTTTGATATGGTCCTATTGCTGATGGTGGATCGATGGAATGGGGGATTCGCAGAAAATATATCTATAAACGGCCCAAACCATTTATGTTAGAGAGTTTATTGTGAAGATGGTATCCCTACTTTTGAGTGATGATCATAGTCTACTAAAGAGGGGGTGTTTGAGAGGTTGGGTGTTTGCAATGTTGCTATTGAAGAACAACTTTTGTATTAGTTGTTGATAACACCCACATTTAGGCATTGTTGATAAGTTATTAGCTATAGTTTTTTTCCTTCTTATATTAGCCTTGATATGTGGTCTAATGAACCAGCAATTAACGGTCACCTCTGACACCAAAACTGTTACAACCCCAATTTTTGGGTTCATATTGTTTGAGATGCAAGTTCTCTAATAAATGTATTATCATGGGAATAGTATGATTTAAGTGTATTGAATGGATTTCCTTTGCAATATTTCCTTTGTGCATGTGATTTCGTGGATAATCATGTGTTAATGAGTCCAAGATATTAAAAAGGGAAAGAAAATGAAGGAAATCAAATAATGCATAAATAAGAAATGGAATTGAGATAATAATGAAAAAATGGGAAATATGTGGAAAGATGAGTGATTGACTCATCATGGATGAGATTTCAAATCCACAAGGTTTGTATGGGAAAAATGAATCCAAATACGGAATATAAAATAATAAGAGAGAGAAAATATGCATAAAATACGTCTTAATAAGTGATAACTTGCATATGACTTCGTGGCTATGGCTGCCTTAGCTTGGTCTCCAATGCCCTAGATCCCAGAGTCAATGACATGGTTGACCGTGGTGGGGCACTACTCGTGGGAGGCAAGCCTTCACGAGGTAGATGATGAGAAAGGAGGAAAAGACCTCCTTGCCCCCGACATTGGTGAAGGAAAGAAAGGGTAAAAGTGTCTTTACCCCTTAAAACGAGGCCGGTGCTGACTTAAAATCTAAGGTATTTTCCACTGACATGTCAACATCCTATTGGCCAGTTATTGCTTACCTTGTTCATTTCCTAGAAAATTAATGGTAACTCAGATCAAGACATGTAATATATGAATTTTCATGAGGAGAACTTGAGTAATTCAATAAAAATATATTTGAAGCATGAATCTATTCACAATTTGAAAAGTGATAAAAGTTGCTAACCTTAATACTTTATAATGAGGAAAAACCCTAAATTGATGATTTTAAGGAATTGAGATGAGTAAAATGGATAATCTATGACATATTAACATGTTGTTAATAAAAATACATTTTGATGTCTAAGTAGAAGATCCATGTGTTTAATAACCTAATTTAGGGTTTTTATGAGTTGATATGCATTAATGGGCTTAGATACCCTAATCTAGGTGTTAATGGTTTTTAATGGGATATATTTCGAGATCCTTTGGATTACATGATATTAAGTTAGTCCTAAGCCAAATTAATGGAAAGAAGACTTTAATGCGAATAGGTGGATAATTAGGGTTTTGAACCTAGAACTATTTTTTAGGATTTTGTGGACATAAAAGAGGAAAGTTGTAAATAGATCTAAAGAAACCCCAAGGAAACCCTAATTTAACCTAGAAACCCTAGGAGGGATTCCCAAGTCAATAAAGGAAGTTCATGATGAGTATGTCGTAATCAGGTGTTACACATATTTTTAAGACTAAGAGAGCTTGATTGGTTGCTTGTCTTGCTTGGGTATCTTTCTTATCTTGACTCATAATCAGGTATGTGGTTACACTTATGACTAATCATTCTAGTTTCACGGTGATTCTGAAGTTTTACCTGTTGCTTGAAATTTACTGCTTGGTTGCCATTTATTTCATGCAACTATAAAGTGACTATGGCTATCACCATAAATATATGTGCATGACTAGCTCAGATTCTAGTCCTCCTCTATAGCTTTGATGATGATGAGATGGATGACCTAGTACATGGTCTGCCCTTGAGGTAGGATAATTATTTTATCATGACTTGATGTGTTGGTTTACTCTTGGGTAGGACCATACAACTACACAGTCCTATGTAGTGATCTACCTATAAGGTAGGATCATGGGGGTTATTAGAGATCTACAATATGAGAGAGGTAGTGTCCATGTCCACTGTAGGGACATCACTTAGGCAAGGATATGTAGGGATTGAGTAGTTTTGCTTAATACATAAAGTTTGATCTGTTAAGCAATAATTTGATTGCATTATGTTGTTACAAATAAATGTAAGATTTTGGTTCCCCCACATACCAGTATAATTCATTATACTGACCATCATTTTGTTTGTCAGCATTTGTAGGAATATCTAAAATTGGATAAACAGTAAAGTGGAACTTGTGAAGAATAAAGTTAAATCATAAAGGAGAATTTAGTTAGATAGAACTCTATAGTGGGTAGAAGTTCTAGATTCCTATTTTTTGAAAGGTATGTGAAAGGTAAATTTTTATCCTATTTTTAGCTTAGTCTTTGGTAGAATTTATAATTATTTTTGATTATTTGCAAAACCATTGATCCTATTTTAGGATAGCAACTTTGACTTCTTGGTCTGCATTAATTAGGGGTTACCGGGAAGCGGGGTCACTACATTTGGTATTAAAGCATGGTTTTCCGTTTAATCTCTAATAATTAATAAATTTTACAAACTCTTTAGAACCCAAGGGAGTTATTAGAGGATTTTCTAATGATGGAGGTGTCTAGAAAAGGATCACAATCTGGGGGCTGGCAAGATTTTCCTCTGCCCCGCTTGTTGGTTTATGAGGACTCCCAGATTTTGTGTGACTGCCTGGCCGAAAGAAGAGGATTTGACTCGAAATAAGATACCTCTAGGTCTTCTCGCATATGTATTCGTCCCTTCTCTACCCCGTTCATTGAATACCTTTAAGAGATTAGGGTTTCTCTCTCTCCACCACCCTCCTGAGTTTTGGGGTTAAGAGTAATAAGGATTAAGGAATCCTCCACCAAATAATGAAAAGCATGTAAGAAAGATGCAATGGACATAAGTTTTGATAATTAGAAACTCAGACTAGTTTAGTTACATGCTTAGGTTGCATGACCTATGTTGTTGTGCCCTCAGGAGAACGTCGAGGTTAGACCTTTGGGTAGGAAGATGAGGAGAGAGTTATCCTTGGAGGAAGAAGCATCCATGAAGAGGAAGAGACCTGGCACATCCTCTAAGGATGATGCTCAACCCAAAACCTTAAGTTGTGGATAGAGAAAGAGAAGACACAATGAGTTGGATATCATAGTTGACCATGCATACACGTATGTGGGTTTGACATGCATGCGTTACATAAAGGTTTTGAGTACCCATGAGAAGCATGTGATATGTGAGGTTGTTTGACCTAGTGCCTTTTTATGACCTAACATTGGGTGGCCGTTCCTGTTGAGGGTGATGGATCGCTCCCTCATTAAGGAGGTTAGTGATAATTGTATAGGGACCCTAACAGATATATATGAGTACAAAAGAGGCATGTACCTACGTAGAAGAGAACAGTAGGAAGGATAATAGTAGGTTTTAGACCTAGACCGGAAGGGTTATTCCTGATGTTCATGAGATGTGCATACAGAGCTTTGGATGATCTTGGTTGGACAAAGGTCTTGATACTATGTTTCACCCAGATAGGTGTAGACATGTAACCTTAAGAGTTTGACCCATCTTTTGGGAGAGAACCTCCAGTGGTAGGACCATTTGTAGGGTTAGCTCTAGAGAGAGGGCAAGACCCAATGAAGAAGGTTGGAGACCTTGACTCTGAGACATGAGGAATCATGAGAAGTTGGGTATGACATGACCTCGTTTAGACGACCCTAAGTAGATAGATGTGGCTGCCTTATGCATGATCCTTAGAGGATTGTCACGCCTTGGTTTCCTATAGAGGAACCAAACCCTAGAATTAGAAAGAGGCTTCATGAATGAACATATAGATAATATAAGTGCCTACCTTTTAGGTGTAGGAAGGAGAGTTCCAAGACCCTAAAGAGGTATGGTATGATAGCAAGTTGTGAGGCCTCACACCTAGATGGTAGTCCTAGTATAGAACTCTAAAGGTTGTTTACGTGGAAGACTGTTAGGATGTATATGCCCTATCTAGTATAGGTTTGGTGCATGGTTGAACAACTAAGCATGCAGTTAGACAGCTGATACATAAGAGGTGAACCTGGGGTTCCTAGACCAAAGAGGGGAAGTAGCATTACATGGTGCACATGATGCTCACGAGACTGATTGAGTTCATAGGAATTGAGCATGACATCCCCATGTTTTATAGGAAAAGGAAACCCCACTTGAAAGGAGTTTTTTGTTTGATGAACCCCTCCCACATGTTGATGACATATGCATGTATTATATTGGTTCAACTTCGAGGAATAAGGAATAAGTATGACATACCCATGAACTTAGAATGGTTTAATAAGTTGTTTTCTTGCTAGCCATGAGTGTAGGTAGTATTATATGGCTAAGCATATACATGATGATGTGAACCTTGGAGATAATAGCGTTTTGTGACCTTGGCTACTATCAAGAGATAGTTTTCTCCCATCGTGGGAAGGGACCCTTCATGTAGGGTGTAACATCCCTGACCTGGGTTATGCCTTAACCCTATATGTTTTGATTAATAAAGTTAATTATATGCTTTCTCTTATCTCTTGAAAATTAATTAAGGCTCAAGAGGAACTTATGTTTCAATTTTAGTCCTTTTTGAATAATGTTGAAACACTATTTTGCTTATTCTGGACTAAAGTGCAAATTACCCAAGTTGAGGGGTTAAATTGCAAATGTTACATGATAAAATGTTCCTCAGATGTTGAAGCATCATAATAATGAGAATGATGCATAGGTATGGCTTGTGGTAGCCTGAGTACCAAGAAAGAACTTGTTGAGCAATGTTGTGCATTAAAACCTAGTTTTGGTGTAATGTGCAAATTACCCAAAACCTAGGGTTCAATATGCAAAATACCACCTCTAGAGAGTCCCTCATGTTTCTTGGCATCATGTATAGAAAAGAAAATGAGAGGGGCATCTCATTTGAATCACTTTGGAGGAGAGAGAATCTTGATATTAAAATAATCAAGATTTAAGCATAATTGAAACCCTAATTCAATTTAATGCAAAAATAAACATATTAATTGAATTGCCCTTCAACCAAAAATGAGATGTTTGGATTTTCATAAGTGTGGAATTCCTTGTTCCTTTCAAAGGCACCTAAATATCTAAAGTGAGTGGAGAGCCCACTCACATTAGTAAAAGGAAAAGTAATATCCACTCAATTTTGGATATTATTATTATAATGGTTAAGGTGATTAGTTTGCTTTCTTTTAATTCATGGATAATGAAGAAGAATTACAAGGTGAGGGATATAGATTCATATGCAAGGGATGGAGGGGAGTATGTGGCACCAATTTTGGGAGCTAAAGGATTATTATATCACTTTCTCTCTCATTGAAATTTCCTTATAAACATCTCTTTCCCAACTCAAATGAAAGGCTTTTGTGACCCTTATTTCTTTCCTTGCTTTAGCCGTGCACAAAGGAGCTTAGGGAGTAACAGGAGGATGTGCCCCAACCTGTAGGTAAGCTCCATAGTCATCTTCAACCTTGACTTCATGATGGAAATCGAAATTCAATGCATAATTTCTTCTTTTCTCCATTCAATCTTCAACCTTGGTCATTCTTTTTACTCAAAGACTTGAGGATGTGCCTTGGGAGGTTGAGAAAGCTTCGTTCACCATTGAAGGCATGAAGCTTGAAGTTGGTTCCAACTTTGAAGGTGGGTTATATAACTTGAACCCTTAAATGTTATTACTACATTCAATTCTTCATCACTTGTTGATCATTTTGTTCTTCTTGAAATTCCTTTGATCAAATTGATAAATTACCATAAGAATGGCAGTATATTTTGAAGTATCAAAGCTTGATGATATTTGGTATAAATTTCACCAAGACTTCTTATTTCTTTAGTGGAGGTCACCTTGGATGCCACCTCTTGGGAAGAGATCTAAGGATCATGGAGTTGATAGTGCTTGATCCATAGGTTGGCCCAAAGAAGAAAGTCCATTCACAATGGTGTTGAGCTTGGAATACATCTCTTATGTTCTCTCTCTTACCCATCTTGAAGTTCTCAAGGACACCTTTGAGCATGTATACCTTGGACTCCTTAACTTGCTTGGTACCTTCATAGATAATGCATAGTTTGTTCCATATCTCGTAGGTGGTGTCCTAAGAAGATATCCAGTTGAATTTAGAAGGAGTGATGGTTGCATAGATGATGCTAATTACCTTTGAATTCAGCTAGCTTTCTTCAAGGTAGCTTCATCCACAGTAGCCAATCTCCTCTCATCTCCTTGTAGGGAAGGATGAACACATTCTACATGTTGTAGCTCATCCTTTGCAAGTAGAATTACATCCTCTACTTCCAAAAGAGGAAGTTTGTATCATCAAATATTTGGGGTCTCATGGAGAATTCACCCTCCAAGTTGAGAGAATATAGAAGGTTTTCACCCATGTTCTCAGGGGGAACCAAACCCAGTGAGCATAGACATGGTTAGTCATAGAGAGACATCAAGGTCATCTCAGATCCCTGCGGCCACAAGCGTTGGCATTCAGAATAGCAATGGGAGATGGATGTGTCGACTTCTATATTTTAGGGTTGTGGGGAAGAGGAGGTAAGGAAGAAGTGGACGAAGACTATATTTTGGTGGTGGCACCATTGCTGTCAGCGCAATAGTGATTTGAGCCTCATCAGGGCCGTCGTTCGTGGTGTGCAACACTAGGAATTGGGGATGTCAGTATCTCAGTTTGAGCAGATACACCTGTAGCCACTGGACCAAACAACAACAGGCAGAGGGGCACCAATGGTGTCCCACAATTGTGACAGATCAGGGTGGAGGAGGCAACTAGTTGTAGAGGTGATATGGAGATGAAGAAGAGAAGAGTAGTGAGTAGCGAGGGAAGATCCACCAGATGTGCCATCCATTGAAGAGAGTAAGGATGGATAAGAAGGGGAGTTAGACAACAATATGGAGATGCTCAACAATGCCTGGTGGTGCTCGACACTGTCTGGTGGCACTCAGAGATGTCTGGTAGTGCTCGATGCTGCGTAGTGGCGCTCGACATTACCTGGTGTTGCTTGACATTGTCAGGTACAGGTGGAGGAGGAGAAGAGGAGGTGGCGGCGCTGCCTGTGATGAGGGGCTCTTCCTGGTGTTGTGTCACTATCAAGAGCTGGGTGAAGGAGAAGATGGGGCGTTGGGTTTCTATCACGGAACTGGAATCCCAGTCCCATGAACCAAACGTATACCAAAGGAGAAATGCGGAAGCGTAAAGCTTAGCACACATGAACAGATAACAAGATACAAGCACCAACATAATCTCAACAATCAACAAGATATATTAAGCAACATTATTATATTACACAATTTGAATTACATATTCAAGAGTCACTTTGTACAAGTCTGCTCATGTATACTATATTTGGATCTTACAACAAGTACACCTAGCAAAGCTCACCAAGCCCATCAACCTTCTAGCCAACTTTGAACCTAAAAACAACATACGAGAAATGGGTCAACACACGAGGTGTTGAGTATGGGGCAGAAAGATACACATATATATAAGCTTTGCATAATTTTGAAAAGATTTCAAGACTAAACGAACAAGAATAAACATGTTAATTGTTTAACAAATATGAAACCATATTTTATGTCATTTCACTCCATTATACCAACAATATCAAGCATGTTTAAGGCCTTTGACCATCTTCCCGTCGGAAGGGTCCGTAAGGGTGCTCAATCTTAGCTAACCCTTTTTATACGAGAGGGACCTCATGGACGTAACCAAGAGTTAACCCTTTATCAACAATATTATAATGGAGTTCTATCTATATATGTGTTCAAGTTATAAAACTGACGAGGCAAACATCGAGTAAGACATAGCAATACTACATGGCAATATTTGAGAAAATAGACAAACAAGCATACAATATGTGTCTTTTCAAGCAAGAAAGCAGTAGTAATATAACTAGATAAGGCCCATACCTGATTTAGAGATTCTTAACTTAACACATCCATTACCATCTAGATCATAAGCCAACCTGATTAACAACAAGATTACATATATGCATTAGATTCTCATCATTAACCCCAATTAGATTCATTTTTAGGGTTTTGGCCAAGTTGGGTTCAAGGTTGGTTATTAGTACATTAGATGATCTCATATTGATTTACAGTCCATCATAAGGGTGTGGTTCAAGTTTCATATGCTTTCGAGGTTTCATGTGGACATGACAAGATTAAGGACACTTATGCTCAAAGTAGGTCACGAGACTCATAATAGAGCAAAGTTCAACATTATAGTCCAAAGTAGGCACATATGTACAATTGAGGTCATTCATGAACAATGGGTTGATTAGGGCCCTCATTAGGGTTATAAAGACATTATTGTTACTGATTTGGTACTTATGTGGGTATATATGCATCAAAGTTCCAAAATTCATCATAGCATTGCATTAAATATGGTCATCATGGTAAAAATTGCATATTTGTGCAAAATAGTGGAATTGGAAGAGGATTTAGAGTCTAAAAATATATCCATGTTGTAGGTCTCACCGAGCTGATCAATTTGATATATAGGTTTGCTATATTTTGCTAAGGGAAAAGAGAGTTATCATTTTTCTAAGATTTCCATTCTAACTATATGGATGGACATAGGGCGCTACCTTGATTTATGTCGTGATCTGGTCCATGGATCACAGATCTGGTGGTTAGCATCCTGCCTCACCTGTAGGCACCAGAATGTGGGTCCGTTAGCTACATAGCACCCAGCTATTCATTGATCTCCCTCGTGATGGGCCTCTGGCTCCCTTATGCAGCCCAGCTGATGCCGATCGGCCCGCTTGGGGTGTTTCCTCACCCGACCCCGTCGATGCGCAGACGCACCCCTATTTCCGCAGAGAAATAGAGCCGGAACAGGGGCTGCTTTCTAGCTTCCTCAGCTGTGCTTCCACCGGCGAGCACCAAAAAAAAGGGGGGAAAGAAGAACAAAAGTGGTCGAGAAGGCCTCTATCTAAGCCGTAGCAGCAGCCGTCTAGCAGGAAGAAGGTGTGAAGGAGGTTGGAGGGGTCTATTCCCAGCGCCGCCTGGTCTTTCTCCTTCGGCAGGGAAAGACACACGACTAGATTGGTTTCATAACTTGGATTCAGAAACTCGATCGTCTTCACAACAATCTTAGAAAGGCATTGAAAGGATGGTAAGGCCATAGGAAGCCAAGGCTCGATGTCCCAAGGTGCTGGCGACGGCTTGCCAGAGAACATGGCATACGACAGACAAACCTAGAGGAAAGGAGAAAGAAAGAAGATGGCCATGGACATGGGCTAGCGAAAAGGGTTTATAATCGAAGTAAAAGTGCTAGGGTTAGATGAGAGGGTTTTATATTTGGCAAGTTAGGGTTGTGAGATCTGGTTCCCTTCCGTTACTCAAACTTGGTGGAGGCAGAAAACCCTTTCTTTTCCCAGCCACCTCGTTGGTTTCCTAAAGAAGAAAGGGAGGAGGAAAAAAATGGCAATTGGGCCACGGTGTTGATTTGGGCCTAAGTAGGCCATCCCAACAGAGAAAAGGGTATATAATTGAGCTAAAACAAGGTATAAATAGCTAAATTTCAAGGTGTCATAACTTGGACTCTGAAGGTCCAATTGAGGTGATTTTTGTTCCGATGAATTTGTAATTGAATCCTATACAATATGATACATATTAAAAAGCCAAAGGATTATGGTGATGAGTTTCAAAATTAGATACAAGAAGGTGACATGATATAGCAAGATACTTAGTTAACAGTATAAATTAAAGTCGCACATTGCATAATTGACCATGGTAGTTGCCAAATTGGAACATCACAACTATCCAAATATGAAATTAATATCAAAATGAGTAAGAGAAAATTGATTAGAGAGGAGGGGTACAATAGAGGAGAGATAAAATCGAGGTTGTCACAGTTTCTTTGCGCTACTAGAAGAGAGAGGAAGGGAAGAGATGAAGATGGAGAGGAAGAGGGAGAGAAGAATAAGAGGATGGAAGAGGAGGAGCAGGCGGATTCTAGATGTGAGGGAATCAGTCATTCACAGATCAACAGAAAGTGTGAGGCGTGTTGGGAGGGAGGAGAAGGTAGGGCAGCCTGTGGACCAAGCCAATATAGTATGAGAGGATCATTAAGGAAATCAATATGGTAAAGAATTGCCTAATTAGACATAGGTCTACTATGCTCTCCTCCATCATTAATCAATTAGTAGAGTTATGTAACATCCAATTGGTATGAAAAATGCTAGGTTAGCTAATTGAAAGGTTGGGAATCCAAATTTGACATCAATTTCACGTTTTGAAAATGTTAGTATTAGATTTCATTATTGTATATTAAGCATCCCCTTATTGTATTTACTCATCTTAACTAATCAATTGTGACAATGCAATTCACATTAAATTGGTTTATTATATTTTATACTCCTAGTACAATTTTAGAGTCAAAATTACCATTAGGGTTATTTATACATTAAGTCATGTTACCAATGAATTATGGTTATTTTACCACATATATAGAAGGTACCAATGCATTCAAGATACTATTTGGCTCCAATAGTTCCTAAAGTATTTTTAATTGGCACGAGAGGTATTGGATATTAACATGATTGAATAGGGCCTAAAAGGAGAGATTTGATCTGTATGCCTAGAATTGAGTATGTTACAATCAACATATATTTACAAAATAAGTTATTACGAATTGAGAAGTACCATATTAAGTGATAATATTTTACATATGTACATACTACATAATATTATAAAATCTCTTAGACAATAGGTTCTCCTGTACACCTACTTGTCAGTCCTCTTAAATATTATATAGACACTTCACCTAAGTCATAAAAAGTGGCACACATCAGCACAAAACATGCAGAGTATGCATCCTCTAAAACCAAAAATCTCTTTAAGATATATGACTTGGAAGTAATATGTATAAAAAAATCATTCATAAATCTTTACTTATAAATAAGAACACATAATTTAAGCACATTTCCCATTATATATCAATACATCTTCCACCAAAGAGATGTATTCTTTCTCTTGACTTACAAGGGGCTTAAGATTCAAGGTGTTATAATGTAACAACCCCCTCCTCCTATTATCCCCAGTCAAGGTATACCAAAGAAGCAAGGGCCATTATCTAATGCTTCTGAGATCCATATTTAAAATAAAGAACAAATAATAATTAATAATTTCAAAACAACATATTGTTTGTAAAAATAGGGAAGAAGAGTCTCCTCTTACGGAGTTGCATAAATTTTATAAAAAGAGAGACTACTAAATATCATGGGAATGTACTAACTAGATCCTTCCTAGTGTGTCAATCATTTTATATCTTGTTGGTTATCCTTCTTGGAGTCATATCTTCATCTTTTGATTTGCAGCAGACCTAAAACCCTGACATATAAAATGTGGGTTAGCAAAATTTGACGTTGTGTACATAAGTGCAATAAAAATATGTACATGTAGTTTTAGCAGTGTATCTAGAAAAATTAGCAAATTTTGACTTTTACAACATGCAGAGCGTGCCTAGCGACTCAAGAGGAGATAGGGAAGGTGACAATGGGCGCCTCTGTGTGCCTTCCCTCTCCTCTGGCCACCGCTCTTCATCAAAACTTTTGTAGATCTTACCACCGGTGATAACACTAGGTCTTGGGCGGAACTGCTGAAGCAAAAATGAGGGGATACTACTCTAGAGAAAGTAGTTGTTGAGGTGAGTGGTCAAAAGCTAATATATCTGCAAGAGGAAGATACAAAGAATGTTGAGCGCTAGAAATCTTATCTAGTTGGATATGTGGTTGATCTGAGTGTACACATACCCACTCTTTAGAACTATCTGTCGTAGGTTTGGATATTGAAGGGATCTATTGAAGTCATCAATTATGGAAAAGGATTCTTCCTCATTAAGTTCTCAGATGATTCAAATTTGGAAAGTGTCATTGACACGGATATTTGTTTTGTTAGAAGCAAGACGATGATTCTTATGAGTTGGAAGCAAGAGATATCCTCAAGAGGTACAAACTAACATATATGTCGATCTGTTTCAGAGTGCATGATATTCCACTCAATCTTTGGGATATGAATATGTTTGCTAGAATTGGGTCCTATCTTGGGTCGCCTCTTCAAAATGATTGGCTCACATTTGATATGAAACGACTAGACTTTGCAAGATTTCAAGTTATCATTCTGATTGACTGTATTTTTCCTGAACAACTAGAAGTGATGAGCAGTAGTGGAACTTCCCACACGATATACTTTGATACGAAAGGATTCCTGATGTTTGTCTAGTTTGAAACTATTTGGACATAATGACTGCAAAGTTAATGTTAAAATTACTCGGTGACAAGTATGGGTTGAAAAGAAAGTTATAGATCCACCTCCTGCATCAAGTTCTCAAACTGTTGAATAGACCCAACTAATCCTGACTGAGAAAGCTTACGAATCTGAGAAAGAGGAGTTCCATGGCGCAAGTGAACAATTTGATGGAGAAAATGTTTTGAAATCCTCCTCATCTGTGGTGGTTCTGATAACTCCCCCTAATTCTATAGAGCCTTGTAGCCTGAATAAGAATCAAGATTCTCATGTCCAGAAATTCCAAAATCCTAAAAGAACAAAGAAAGTAAAGAATAGAAATGTTTCTAAAAACAAGTCAACTGAAAGTTTGCCAGTCACTACTACTCTTAATAATCGTATTCAAAGTTTAGTGATGGATGATGTTGGGACCTCTTCTGAAACCAGTGAAGTATTGGTAAACAACGGTTCCAGTGGATAACCCTTCTTTCAACATTATTTCTTGGAATGTTAGAGGCCTTAATGTTAAGGCTTTGAAAGTCCAGGAGGAAATAAGGAGGCTTAAACCCCATCTTATTATTCTAGTAAAAACCAAGGTTAGAGAAGAGAATATGCAAAAACTTATATATACTTTTTTTATTGGCTATCAGTGGATTTATAATCACAAGTCTCATAGGATGGGAAGAGTTACTATTCTTTGGAAGCAGGAAAAGTGTGATGCTATTAAAACTTTTGAATCCGATCAATTAGTCCACACTAAAGTTTCCTTTCCTGATTTCAACTTCTTACTTTCATTGGTTTATAGTCATAACCCTGATTCTGATAGAACTCAGCTTTGGTCTGATATTGAAAGTTTGCACTCTAAAGTGAATGAACCTTGGGTTATAAGGGTGACTTTAATGCTATGAGGAAGGAATGTGAAAGGATGGGGAAAGACCCTCCATCTAACAGATCTGTGAATGAGTTCAGAAGTTGTATTCTTAATTGTGGGTTGTTTGAACTTAGTCTAAATGGATCTCTTTTCTCATGGGACAATCACCAGGGTGGGGTGACTTTATACCTCTTAGATTGATAGGATTTTTTATAACAAAAAATTTTCTAATTATTTCTCCGACTTCAAAGACATTCTTTAACCGAACACGACTAGTGATCATCACATTCTTAGTTTATCTATTGGTGAGAAAAAGAAGTTGAAATCTCGATTTAGATTTATCAATGTTGGGACTGAAAAGATAAATTTTCAGGATATCATTTCTAAGGAATGGATGTCTTACCATGAGGAACTCCTATGTTTAGATTCTACTCCAAATTGAAAGTTGTTCGATCCTCTCTGTCTATCTAGAACAAGAAGTCAAGTCTATTGGGACTAAAAATGTTAAGATTATGGAAGCTATGGCTCTAGATGCTCAGAGTGCTACTAATATTAATCCTACTAATCGAGAGTTATAGGATATAACTATTTCTTTAAGAAAGGAGTCTCATGTTGTTGTGTTAGTTGAAGAATCATTTTTTAGACAAAAAGCTAGAATTCATTGGTTGAAGGAGGGGGATTCAAATACTAAATTCTTTTATAAAACTATGAAAGTCAAAAGACATGTCAACCATATTAAAGATATTACTATTAAAGGGAATTTATGACCAATAATGATACAATAAAAAATTATACAGTCGACTACTATTCTAGCATCTTCAATAAAAAGCACATCTCTCTACACTGGAAACTTAATGATCTTCAATTTTCTTCTATTAAAGAAGTTCCGAGGATGGGCTTAGATAAATTTATTTCTGTTGAGGAGATTGAGTCTGTGGTCAAACATTTGGACTGTGACAAAGGCCCAGGACCTAATGGGTTCAATGGAATTTTTTTTATCAGTTGTTGGGATATTATTAAAGAAGATCTTGTTGCAGCAATTCTGAGCTTCTTTAGAAGCGGCAAGCTTCTTAAGGAAACTAACAAGACATTAATTACTTTGATTTCAAATAATAATGACACTTTTGAGCTAAAGAACTGGCGTCCCATTGCATTGTGCAATGTTACTTTTAAGATTATTTCAAAAATTATGAGTAATAGATTTCAAACTGTCCGTCCTTCTTTAGTTAGTCGGAATCAATGTGTGTTTGTTAAAGGGTGCATCATTCAAGATGCTATTCTATTATCCAATA
This sequence comes from Alisma plantago-aquatica, assembly GCA_963693085.1. Classification (NCBI taxonomy): domain Eukaryota; kingdom Viridiplantae; phylum Streptophyta; class Magnoliopsida; order Alismatales; family Alismataceae; genus Alisma; species Alisma plantago-aquatica. The sequence continues at coordinate 414,345,433 of OY856414.1, forward strand.
AACTCATTCATGATTTTAACAAACTAGGTACCAAGCCTAAGGTCTACCTTAATCTAGATCTACTCAAAGCCTATGATTAAATTTCATGGAGTGCTCTATTCAATATCATTGATATTATGAATTTTCCAAAATGTTGGCTTGTTTGCATTAAAGAAATCTTTCACTCAATTTATTATGAAATTTTAATTAATGGAGAGCCATCTTGTCCCTTTACACCATCCAATGGCATTTGAGAAGGAGATCCCCTTGCTCCATATTGATTTGTTCTTGTTATATGGACCTTCACTCAATAAATGAATACTGCTATCAGGGATGGTAATATCAAGCCTCTTAAAGCCTCAAATAACTTTGAGATTTGACATCTCATTTTTACTAATGACTTGATGATTTTCATGGAAGACGATATGATAGGAGCTTCTTGCATTAAAAATATTCTTCAGGACCTTTACTCTATTACTGGTCTCAAAGTGAACATTGAGAAAAGTTTCGCCATCTTTAGTTCTAATGCTGACAAGATCAACTTTTCCAACATTTTGGGAATTGGTGAAGGAAAATTACCTCAGAGTAATCTAGGAATTCCTCTCTATGTTGGTAAGTTAACCAGGAATCATTATTCTTCGCTTTTGGATAAAATCAAAGGAAGGCTTGATGGAAGGCAAAATTCTTGTCCATGGCTTTCCGTGTATATCTTTTTCAGTCTACTCTATCTACCATCTATTAGCATTGGTCTTCTTCTTTCCATCTTCCCCCTCTCTCTGTGATGAAATTGACAGACTTTGCAGGGAATTTATCTGGGGTCATTATGAAAATAAGAAAGCTCTTCATCTTGTACAATGGGTTAAATTTACTATACCTAAGCTAGAAGGAGGCTTAGGTGTTAGAGTTGTGAGGGAATTGAATATTTCTTCTACTATCTTTCATGGGTGGAATATTGTTGCTAAAAAAGATAGATCATAGATCAGATGGATCTACGAGAAGTATCTCAACAAGAACCCCTTCTGGACTATCACTGATAATTATAGTCACTCTTGGTTCTTCAATTGTATCATTAACTCAAGGAATGTCCTAAAAAATCATATTAGTTATACCATTGGGAATGGTAAGAGTATTTCTGTCTGGAAAGACCCTTGGATTCCTAGTGGAAATTTTCTAGAAGATTATCTTGGTAGGGAAAATATTATTAAGTTGGGAATTAGTAATAACGCCTTTCTTAGTTCTCTCATTTCTGGTGATTCGTGGAGTTGAGAGAAAACTAGACTTCATTCAAACTTAGTCTTTCTTCTTGATAGTATTCCCAAATCGAAGATTGACAATGATGAAATTTTATTTGGGAAAAAGAATCATACCAGAATTAAAGATGTTTGGAATGCAACTAAGAGTTATGGTACTTCTGATTTTTTCTTCAAATGGCTATGCAAATTCAAGACTCCTTGAAGATATCAGATTCACTGTTGGAAAATTGGTCATGGTTAGATTGATTACTTCGAACTATCTGAAGAGATTGGGTATTCCTATGGTCTCCTTGTGCTTCCTTTATAGGCAGGATGAAGAAAGTATATGGAACATTTGCTTCATCTTTCCTTTTTCTTCTCTTATCTGGGCTAAAGCTTGTGAGTTTCTCCTTAACTCAATTCCTTGTTCAAGAGAGGATCTCCTACAATTTCAGGGTAGGAAGCAAAATCTACTATGTATTATCACCTTATATTGGATGTGGCATGAAAGAAATCACAGAGTCCATGAAGACAAAGCTACTCATTCTGAGGGTCTTTGGAAGATCATCAAGAACGACTTTGAGCTGCTTCTCACTTAAGTTCTTAGTTCACCTAAAGTTTTCCATAGATTTCTTTCCTTTTGATACCTTTTACACAAATATCTCTGGTATAGTTTTTCCTTTTTGGTCTAAATAGATAGTTACCTAAACTGTCTCTCATGCTATATACTTGTAATTTTCAAAAATACCAAAAATAGAAGGAAGAGCTTTTTAGGACCAAAAAAACAACGTATACAGTCAAGTAATAAACTTCTAAATTCATCTCCAGTATATGAATATTCCATATTTGTCATGGAGCTATTTGTTACCCAGATCTTATCTCTAAATGAATACAAAGTCAATGGCGATAGTACCTAGGAGTTCGTCCCTAGCTTGGTATTATCAAAGTTCAAATGCAGAAGTGTAAAGCTTATCATACATGAATAGATAACAAGATAAAATCACCAATCACAATAATCTCAACACTCAACAAGGATTATTAAGCAACATTGTCTTATTACAAGATTTCAATTACATATTAAGGAGTACATTTTTAAAAGTATCCTCATGTACACTATGTATCTTAAAAAAAGTAAACCTGACATAGCACGCCAAGCCCATCAACTTCTAGCCATCTCTGAACCTATTAAATACGTGAAAAATAGCGGGTCAAGACATGAGATGTTGAGTACAAGGCCGAAAGATATACATATATACAAGATTTACATAATTTGAAAAGAGTTGCAAAAGTAGACCAACAAGAATAAACAAGTTAAGTATTTATCAAAGTGAGATCCTATGTTTTATATCATTTCACTCCAATTATACCATCATTTCACGCATTCATCAATATCATGTATTTGTAAGGCCTTTTATGGACAACTTCTCATTGGAAGAGTCTATGAGGGTGCTCAAGATTAGCTAACCCTTTTATCGACATGGTCCACCCTATCTTGATAACTCAAGTAGGACTCCCAACCTTATGTCCTTACCCCAAAACTTTAGGCAGGTGCATGAGATTGGTATAATGAAGTTTCTATATTATGTTTGCAAGTTTTAAAATAACAACACAAGGCAAACGTCGAGTACAATACTAGAATACTACATGATAATTTGAGCAAGTAAACAAGCATACATATGTATCACATTTCAAACAAGAAATCCATAGTCATATAAATATTTAAATCCCTTACCTGATTCAGATATTTACAACCTATCCTTAACCATCTAGATCTAAAGCAACACCTGGTTAAACACAACATTACATACACATTTTCGATTCTCATCTTTAACCTTAACTAGCTTCATTTTAGGGTTTTGTCCAAGTTGGGTTCTAAGTTGGTTATTAGTGTACTAGATGATCTTTCATTGATTTAGAGGTCATCGTAAAGGTGTGGTTCAATTTTCATATCATTTTGATGTTCCATTCACTTTATATGCACATTACAAGATTCATGCCCCTTATGCACATTTTGGGATCAAAAGACTCATAATAGGGCAATCAAGGTCATGATTCATTGGGTCAAGGGGTCCAATCATAAAAAATGGTTTAGATCAGCAAGGTAGGACATAAGAATTCATACTCAAATATAAGTGGATGTCCCCTAGGGTGTAGGTATCATTTCCCAATCCGTGGGTATCAATATCTCATACATACATGTAATCATCAACATGGTTCACCTATTCCATTAGGGAACAACATATGGACTAAGGTGGGACATAAACATCCCAGATATCATAAATGAGATACAATTTCCTAATTTGAGATGGGAGGACAAGAAGAATTGATCCACATAAGTATCACGGCACAAGAACCACTATTCAAGTCACATAGGTCACATTAGGCAGTATAGGGTTACAAATGTCATCATAGAGCTAGAGAGCCTATCTTACGGAATAAAGCCACAACAAATCATGAGGATACTAATTTCAATGATAGAAAACATTATATGTCATTTAGAATCAACATTTGTCAATTAGGACAAGGTACCTCATTAATATTCATGATATGTCAAACATGTGCATTTAGGTTAACATAAGAGCAACAAGAATGCTTAGGGCCATCATTAATCTCAAAGAAAAATCAAGTTACTGATTTTGGGATTAAAGGGCATATTGAGGATCAAAGATCCCAAGTTCATCATCTAAATGCATAAACCTTATTCCGAAATATTTAGGTTAGCATCATTTAGAGAACCAGAAGAATAAACATTGGAATTTGGTTTAGGGACCAAGCCCATGCTATAGATCTTGTCAATCAATTTGATATATAAGATTGTATGATTTGACCAAGGGATGATGAAGTTATTGGTTTTTTGATCATTTTCATGACAAACTATGGAGAAATGAGTTTGGGGTGTTACCATAAATTCATCATGTGATCTGGATCATGGATTGAGGAATAGGGGCACTCCCTTCCATACATAGACGTTGTGCATGCTCGCTGTCACCACGACCCATAGTCTATCATCACCTACCACTTTTGACATCCATTGTAGCCAAAAATCACTAGTGTGCACTGATGGGGCCGTACCCAACAACCCCCTGGCCTGCCTCACCACATCTGAGTAGTCATCGGCCGAGAAGTAAGTTGTCCTCTTTCCCCATCACATACAACCTGAGGCTTCACTGCAGCGGACTAGATTGCCAGTTGGTGCAGCCGTGTTGATGGAGCATTGGGGATAAAAGGCCCGAGACAACATATCCTTGGCTTCGTCCTAACGTCCCAACCTCATTGTAGGGTTTTTGGTAGGCTATGAAGGTGTAAGGAGAAAAACCCTAAACCCTAGATCAATGATGGCAGCCATGGAAGGAAGGAGGAGAGCTTGTGAAAGTAGGGCTACAAGGCACCAAAAAGATGAACCGAAGGGGGAAAAGGCCAAGAATGAGAGAAGGGAGCATTATGGATAGCTAATTTAGCCCAAAGGTGTTGAGAGGAGTGGGGATTGGTTGTGTACAAAGTTGTTGTAGTATATGTTATAATGTACAGACTCAAGGTTGAAGACAACCAAGAGCTGTTGGATTTGGAGTCTTGATCCGTGGGCAAAGATCTAAGGGCCAAAATCAGTCTAAGTGGATTGGCTAGAAGAAGGATTCATGGATTGCTGACTTTTCTGAAGGAAGGGGGGCCACCTTGATGGGCCGCACCCCAAAATGGGCCCTTTGAGGCTAAAAAATGAATTAAATCAACAATTCATTAGCAAATGTTCAAATGTCCATATCTTAGGCTATAACTGTCTGATTGAGGAGATTTTTGTGCCGTTGGATTCATAATTGAAAGGTCTACAACATTAAATATACTAATAGGTAAATATATCTCATTGATGAGGATCAATTTCACTTGTAAGTTAGGGATGTATTAATAATGATACATAGTTAAGAATTGTACATTCATGTCACATATATGAATATAGGCCCAAGGTGACTATGATTAGGCATCAAATTACTCTAATTATGTAACTGAACTCAAATTGAGTGATGTGAGTCACTAATAGAGAGATAAAGAGAATAATACAAGAGAGAGAAAATTAGGGTTGTCACATCCTTCCCTCCTTAAAAGAAATTTCATCCTCAAAATTTTTCCAAGATCATAAGCAAGAGTCAAAGTTCATACTCGTCATGTTTGGGTTACCGATCTTTAGTGCCAAGGCATTATGCCTGGTGGGGCATACACTAGGTTATCACCATCAAGGGAGTTCCCATCCCATTCATACACATTTTACTTAGTATTCCATCATGTTATGACCATCTTGACATTAGGATTCCATAACCCGTATCCCTGTTATTGGTAAGGTATGCCCAGAGAGCCAATCATGTGATGATTGACATACATAAACCATTTAGGATTTGATTAATACTCATAAATGCAACCTTCCATTTCATTCTATTTCACTCAGTTATGAGATAATGAGGAAATATTATGAATGTCTAAAGAATGATAATACTCAATGACTTATGTTTTTAGGTACATGACTTGGAAGGATGAGATCGTATGAATGCTAAGAGCATTCACATTCTTATTATATCCCTAGTCGGCTGTTACTGTGGAAGGTAGATAGACACCAGTAACATACAAGACTAGAGTGTGAATTGGTTGATGATAGAATCTCATAAGTCATGATATGGCAATATCAAACCAAGCACACAAATACATGTTAGGGAATAGTGTATCAGACAGACCCACCTTGAGAGTGACACATGGAAACCATCATATGGTAAGTCATAGTCAACTCTCATAGTAAAGGTGGCTATTGTGATTCTTAGACCTGAAATCACTACACTTGTCACATGTCATTGGGTGCACTTTGACATCATCAAACACAGTCTTGAAATATGGCTTGTTATAAAGGTGATGATTGGGTGACTTTGACACATGGGGATAGACTGAGTGATAGATATGGAATTTTTCCCTCCTACTGGAGTACGATATCCTGGACACTTGATAAGTGAGGCTGAGAAACGCATGTGCATGCACATGTGGATCAATATATGATATTGAGGTCACATTATCTCAAACAATCTGCTCTTAGTTCAAGAAACATGAGATGAAAGTTGAGAGGATGATGAGTCGATGTCTCGAGTTCACTTCGAATATCAGAGACAAAGGAATTATACAACCACTACAACACCTTACACATATTGTAGGTTGAAGTTGTTCTCCAACTTTCCATTCACTTGGGTAGCACTGATGTGCGACTAGGCACCACTCTTTGCTTGTGATGTCATAAGCTAGTTATGGACATTCACTGCCAACATGATATGAGAACTATAGGGTCACACACAAAGGAACTCAACTAGAAGAGGAGGTTATCTTGAATGATGATTGGGTTGATTACTAAAGTGTTTAGGTATTCAATTCATGCAACAAATCAATGGATTGACTGACTTAATTGCTTGTTTGGGCAGCCTAATGAGCATCTCAAGTGTTGAGATGGTTGTTTGGTTTGTCAGGCCGATTAGAGTTTGAATTGGCTAAGTTCTACCCTGTGAACTGACTGGTTGAACCAATCACCTCAACTCAACTCACTAGATAGCCATCTAGGTGAGTGAGATGGGTGTCTCGTCTGGGTGAGACGACTTGGTTGGGCTAAACCAAGATTCTGACTATTTCCCGAATTGTTTCGATTGCATTTTTCTTGAGGTGTAAGGAATTCATATGTGATATTAATTGGAATCAAAATTGCCAATTATGTGTGCGATTGGGAAACTACCAGACAGCCGTCTGGCCGTGTGAAACGACCGTCTCGTGTGACTAGATGACCGTATGGGTCACCAGATAGCTGTTTTGGCTGACGCAGGTTGTAAAAATTCATGATCTTTCGGTCCCTTCTACTCCCACACAATCCCATACACATTGGGAACCCTGACCCTAATCCCGCCTATAAATAGAGGGGTACTGGGGGCTTTCTAGAATACAACACAGACAAATGAGAATCAATTCCTCTGACAATTGTTGTCCTCTCTGGTTGTAGTAACAGAGAGAGCCCAAGCAAGTCCTACCTGACAAGGGAGGGATAGCTACAGGAGAGAACAACTGAGAGTTATTGTTGTGGGAGAGCAAGTTGGTGACTAGTACACCAATAGGAGGGACAACTCTTTCCTGTCTGTTCTAGTTGAACAAAAGAAGTTCTAGTTGGTCCGTGTGGACTACTCTAGAGGCGGGAGTCCTTTCACTACAACTAGCAGGGAAAAGTCTACTTGTAGTATGTGGCTAGACCATAGGAATGTTGTAGAAGTTATTTGTGTTCATTGTTCGTGGTGAAGACCATGAACTACACAACCACCGTCTAAGAGCAACTAGTTCATAGTTGCATTGAAGTGAATTTTTTTACTAGACTTGCTCCATGACCATGTATAACTTGTTAAACCAACCTTCCTATTTTATAGTAGTTGATATGATCTTGCTGTTATGGGAATACAGATAGATAAAGTTTTGTTTCCGCTGCTATACTCTATGCCCAAATTTCCTAACAGTGGTATCAGAGCCACATCAATTTACTATGTTTTAGAATAATTGGTATGATCAAGTTTTTGGTTTAGTCGTTTATTTATTGCATATGATGCAAATAATTAAACTATCTCATATGAGTATATGACCAAAGACCACATAATCCCAAACTATATATATATATATATATATATATATATATATATATATATATATATGCATATACAATTTACACATGTCGCCTAAAAGAGGTTTTGATGGTGGATGTGTAGCGTGGCAACGTCCAATACTCAATATCTGTGTGTGGTTGGATGGTTTGGTTCCTATTTATCTCGGTCCGCATGCCAAGCCTCTACCTTCCTCTTCCCAATGTAAAGTTAATGCTTTTCTACCTTTGCTCCCCTCAAATGGAACTCGAGGTTTCTCTTATTCAATGTAATAAAGTAGAAATAGGATATTTCTTTTCTTGAAATGACGTTGAAGATGCTCGTCGGTGGGTGAGACGACCAGTTCGTGAGACGAGCCAACCATTTGGAGGACCAAGGAGGACAGAGCGATGGAACCAGACGATCGCCTGGTGAACCCAAACAACCATTTGGAAGGAGTCCAGACATTGAATGGATAGGAGGTCAGCTGACCATCCCTAGAGGCCTAACTGACTGTTTGCAAGGAGTCCAAACATCGGTTGGATAAGAAGACTAAGCAACTGGCCAAGAGGCAAGACAACCAGTTCAAGGATTGAACTGATCTACCTAGATTAGCAAGCATAAATCTACACCAACAATAGGTTCATACATGTGATGTGATGATTGACCTAGGTGGTAGTAATTCCTTGTGGCTTCAAGGAATTACAAGTAGACATGGCCATAACCATCACTTTTTATTTTATATTACAAGTTTACATTTTGGGATATAGCATGTGTATGATACATATTATATATGTGGTGATTGGATAAAGTACATGTATATATATGATATATATATATATATATATATATATATATAATCCCTCAATCAAACATATTAAGTTTAAGATGCTTTCCATTAGCAATACACATGAAAAGCTTGATCGACCAAGCGTAGATTTGCACAAAGCATGGTACTCCATCTATCTCATGGAAGCGATGATAGATATGTAGATGTGCACAAAGCATGGTGCATATCTATCATATTGGCTATTGGGTCAGGCTTAACTGGTAATTCTCAGAGCATTTGGGCCCAGAAGCATACATATGATTATGGCAAGGAGATGCACATACCATCTATGCAAGAGTTACATATGATGCAATTGGCATAATTGCTTACCTTAATGGTTGATTATGGATGCTGGTGTAGGCCGAGTAATAATTGAATCATTTTAGATCTTGGCTCATTAGAAAATTGATTCACTTTAATTTTCCAAATTGATACTTGAGGGTCATCAATTTGAAGATAATTCTAATAAGGGTTATTGGAAAGTCATCCATTAGTACTTGAGAAGTACCTAAGGATAGATTGCTAGTCAATAATGATATCAATAAAGGAAGAGTTAGATGTAAAGGATTACATCGATGCAAGATTCCATAATGACAAAGTGGTCGAAAATTAAAATATGTTTGATTGATAAGAGAAATGTTGTTACTTGGAAGGGTTCCGAACTAATAGCCATTAATACTATTCTACAATAGAAGCCGAGTATACTTGTGTTATGAACACAAAGTGATACTATATGGATCTAGTAGTTCATGTGATGAACTTATAAATATTCCAACCATTGATGACTCAGTAGTGATATTATGACAACAATGGAGCTAATTGTTAGGTAAGGAATAACGGATACCATATTATGACAGTTCTGTCTCATACGAGAAATAAAATAGTGAAGAGATAAGGAAACATGTAATATACCGATTATTAGCAAAATGTTGCTAACCCGCTGGATTAAACACTTACGTAGCAGAAACATAGTGGACTTTTTTAGATCACTAAGAATGAGATTCGTGGGTGATTGACTCTAAGTGGAAGTGGGAGTCTGTTGGTAAGGTATGCCTAGTGAGCCAATCATGTGATGATTGACATTGTATAAACCATACATGATTTGATTAATACTCATAAAGGCAAGTTTCCAATTCATTCTGTTTCACTCAGTTGTGAAATAATGAGGAAATATTATGAATGCCTATAGAATGACAATACTCAACGACATATGTTTTCAAGTACGTGACTTGGAATGATGAGATCATACTAATGCAAAGAGTATGCACATTCATATTATGTCCCTAGTCGGTTGTTACTGTGGAAGGTAGATAGACACCGGTTTAACATAAGACTAGAGTAGGAGAAGGTTGATGAAAAAATCTCATAAGTCATGATATGGCAATATCAAACCAAGCACACAGATACATGTTAGGGAACAATGTATCAGACAGACCCAGCTTGAGAGGACACATGGAAACCATCATATGGTAAGTCATAGTCAGCTCTCATAGTGAAGGTGGTGATTGTGATTCTTAGACTTGAAATCACTGCACTCGTCACACGTCATTGGGTACGCTTTGACATTGTCAAACACAGTCCTGAAACATGGGTTGTTATAAAGGTGATGATAGGGTGACTTTGACACATGGGGATAGACTGTGAGTGATAGATAAGGGATTTTCCCTCCTACTAGAGTATGATATCCTAGCCACTTGATAAGCGAGACTAAGAAATGCATGCGCATGCACATGTGAATCGATATATGATATTGAGGTCACATTATCTCAAACAGTCTGTTCTTGGTTCAAGAAACATGAATGTTGAGAGGATGACGAATCCATGCCTCATGTTCACTCCGGATATCAGAGACAAAGGAATTATACAATCACTGCTGTACCTCAAATAGATTGTAGGTTGAAGCCGTTCTCCAACTTTCCATTCACTTGGGTATCATTGATGTGCAACTAGGCACTGCTCCTTACTTGTGATGTCATAAGCTAGTTCTGGACATCACTACTAACGTGATATGGGACCTATAGGGTCACAGACAAAGGAACTCAACTGAAGAGTTTATCTTGAATGATGATTGGATTGATTACTAAAGCATTTAGGTATTCAATTCACACAACAAATCAATGGATTGACTGATTGAACTGCCAAACAACCATCTCAAGAGTTGAGATGGCCGTTTGGGTAGCCAGACGGGCGTCTTAAGAGTTGAGATGGTCATTTGAGTTGTCATGCTAATTAGAGTTTTAATTGGCTAAGTTCTACCCTATGAACCGACCGGTCGAACCAATTGGCTTGACTCAACTCACTAGATGGCCATCTGGGTGAGTGAGACGGGCGTCTCGCCTGAGTGAGGTGGCTCGATTGGGTTGAATGAAGATTCTGGATGTTTCTCAAATTGTTTCGATTGCATTTTTCTTGAGGTGCAACAAATGAATATGTGATATTTATTGAATCCAAATTGCTAATTTTGTGTACGATTGGGAAACTACCAGATGATCGTCTGGCAGTGCGAGATGACCGTCTCATGTGACCAGACGACTGTATGGGCCACTAGACTACAGTATTGGTTGTCACAAGTTGTGAAAATTCAAGATCTTCCAGTCCCTTCCACTCCCGCACAATACTGTATAGACTAGAAACCCTGACCATAACCCCGTCTATAAATAGAGGGATACTAGGGGCTTCTCAGAACACAACACAAACAACTGAGAATCAATTTCTCTAACAATTGTTGTCCTCTCTGGTTGTGGTAACCAAGAGAGCCCAAGCAAGTCCTACCCTACAAGGGAGGGATAGCTACGGGAGAGAAGAACTAAGAGTTGTCATTGTAGGAGAGCAAGTTGGTGACTAGTACACTAACAGGAGGGACAACTATTTCCTATTTGTTCTAGTTGAATGACATGAGTTCTAGTTGGTCCGTGTGGAATACTCTAGAGACAGGAGTCCTTTGGATGCTTCTAGGAGAGCGAAGTCAGCATGTAGTCTGTGGCTAGACCACATGAGCGTTGTAGAAGATGTTCGTTATTTGTGGTGAAGACTAAGAGATGCACAACCACCATCCAAGATCAACTAGTTCATAGTTTCATTGAAGCGAGTTTTTTTGTTGGACTTGCTCTAAGACCAGATATAACCTTAAACCATCCTTCCTATTTCATAGTAGTTGATGAGATCTTGCTGTTATAGGAATACAGATAGATAAATTTTTATTTCTGCTGCTATACTCTGTGCCCGAATTTCCCAACACCTATTACATTACAATTTTTGTTCATATACTCATACAATTCCTATTTGTGTTATTAAAGATATATGTTATCAATTTCTCAAGAAAAAATGTTCATCATCATGACTTTCAAATGAGACTATCGTCGAATTTTGTATTTCATCGTAAAACTAGATTTCATGTGTGTTTTATTCCCCCCCCAATCATGATACTCATCTCTAATTATGTTCATTATCCCTCATTAGGTCTGAGATTGAGAAATTTATTCATCATGTTATTCTAGTCAAGATCACAAGAACATTATAATCTTGAGGTTATCATTTTTCATTTGGGTATAAAATTAGGCATGTGACCCATAATTATTCCAGCTAAGACATCAAGGCATCATTGTATCAAGTTCATGATATCAAACGTACATCTTTCATGTGTGATATGGTTTTCATCTTAGGTCTTGATTAAGGGAGTGACTTATTGTACATGTATCAAGTTTGAAATTAAGTGAGATATTTCATGCATCAAGCATCATTTGAGGAACACCATTATCATCAACATCAGGGATTCTTAATTATCTCACTTGTATCTCAAGGGAGCTCCACACGATCAAGCCACTCATGCTAAGACCTATCTATGTGCATCTAAACATGCTAAGCACAAACATCTACCAATTTCAAAATTTCTACCCGACTATCAAAAATAAGGACAATCACTAGATTTTTTTCACATACAACAACTAACCCGAGTATGAGGCTCATCATGGATCTCACATCGGGTGTACATCATCTTAGGGTCTTGGGACATCTCCCTCACCTATATAGTAAACATAATATATTCAATTGCCTCTTTCTCTAGGGTTATATCTTTTCATAGGAAATCTAGTGTTCACAATTTCATGGGAACCACACACTAGGTGTCTCAACTCATATACTTGGAAGTGTTGTAGTTAGGGATTCATCATCATGTATTTCATCATGCATATTTTTTGACATTTCACATATGTTTTGGAGGTTAGTACTCTAACTTTCTCCCAAGTCGGGTTGGCCCATATCAAAGGTTCACCCTTTTTAGGTCCCATACTAGACGTTCTTCTATGTAAGGAGATTGAGCCCTATGTTGTTCCCAAACCATATCTGACATATTGTTTCTTAGCATGTATAAGACTACGTACAAGCAAGCATGCCAACACATGAGCTATGTTTAGCCCATCAACCAAGTCATATTTACCATACATGATGTAAGGTCTAGCTAGGGTTGCATGATAAAACTCATCTTATATCATCAAGACCTACTTTTTCCTTCAAAAAACAAACTTAGGTCATATTGAAGTAAGCTCATATAATCAACATCGACATCGACATCATCATCATCGTCGTCGTCATCGTCATCGTCGTCATCGTCATCGTCGTCGTCGTCTCATCATCATCATCATCATCATCAATATCTAGGCTACTTACTAGCCTAACCTTTATCATGGCTCTGGAAAACTCTAGAGACTACAACTAACATCTAAACAATCTCATCTAGACTTGATGTTACATCTCTTTCTCTTAATTTACATGGACAGTCACTACATTTGTGCGTGAGGTAACATTTTCATATGTACATATACTAATACTTGAAATAGGTTTTCTCCAACGCTAAAATCGGCGATGGAAACCACCACCCACCATTCAAATAAAACCAAAATCGGTTTACCACACTCATTAGGCCATCTATTACTATGAAACCTACTGAACTAGTAAGAACATGGTGCACACATTTGTTGCTACCCTAAGCGCAAGACCTGGACATATGTCTAGGGTTGTAATAAGATATCCCTTTTCTCACCCTCCAGAACCTTCAACCCATAGTACATGACAAAATGAGGAGAAAATAAAGACTATATAGATTACACAAGTCTACACTTAGTTCTAGAACATCTAGGTTCTAACCTAGAGGCTAAGTCCAACTTAGTCCACAAATGACACTCATTAAGTTTCTAGGGTTGAGATGTAAGGTGAGTTTAGTTTGTGTTTCATGTGATCAATATTTGGTGTAGTTATTGTTCATGCTCTGATACGAACTATCAAGGAACTATTTATTACCCAAATCTTATCTCCAAATGACTACAAAGTCAACGACGATAGGACTTAGGCGTCCGTCCCTAGAATCATATTGTCAAAGTGCAAATGCAAAAGTGTAAAGCTTAGCATACATGAACATATAACAAGATAGAATCACCAATCACAATAATCTCAATAGTAAGTATTATTAAGAAACATTGTCTTATTACAAGATTTCAATTACATATTAAGGAAAGCATTTATATAAGCCTACTCATGTACACTAGGGATCTTATAACAAATACACCTGACATTGCACATCAAGCCCATCAACTTCTAGCCATCTCTGAACCTATAAAATACATGAAACAAAGCGGGTCAGCACACAAGGTGTTGAGTGCTGGGCTGAAATATATATATATATAAATAAATATAAATATAAATATAAATATAAATAAATAAATTAAAAAATATATATATATAAGCTTTGCATAACTTGAAAAGAGTTGCAGAAGTAGATGAATAAGAATAAACAAGTTAAGAATTTAGCAAAGCGAGAGCCCATGTTTTATATCATTTAACTCCAATTATCATTTCATGCATTCATCAATATCATGTATTGGTAAGGCCTTTCATGGACAACTTCTCATTGGAAGAGTCTATGAGGGTGCTCAAGATTTGTTAACCCTTTTATCGAGATGGTCTGCCCTATCATAATAACTCAAGTAGGATGCCCAACCTTATGTTCTTACCCCAAAACTTCAGCCAGGTGCATGAGGTTTGTATAATGGAGTTTCTATATTATGTTTGCAAGTTATAAAACAATGACACTAGGCAAACGTCGAGTACAATACTAAAATACTACATGACAATATTTTAGCAAGTAAACAATCATACATATGTATCACATTTCAAACAAAAAAGTCATAGTCATATAATTATTTAAAGCCCATACCTAATTCAGAGATTAATAACCTATCCTTAACCATCTAGATCTTAAGCAAACACCTGGTTGAACACAACATTACATACATGTATTAGATTCTCATCTTTAACCCTAACTAGCTTCATTTTAGAATTTTGGCCAAGTTGGGTTCTAAGTTGGTTATTAGTGCATTAGATAATGTTTTGTTGATTTAGAGGTCATCATAAAGGTGTGGTTCAAGTTTCATATCATTTTGATGTTCCATTCACTTTATATGCACATTACATGATACATGTCCCTTATGTACATTTTGAGATCCAAAGACTCATAGTAGAGCAATCAAGGTCATGATTCAATGACTCAAGTGGTCCAATCAGAAAATATGGTTCAGATCAGTAAGGTAGGACATAAAAATTCATATTCAAATATAAGTGGAAGTCCCCTGGGGTCGAGGTATCGTATTCTCAATCCTTGGGTATCAACATCTCATACATGCATGTAAGCATCGACAAGGTTTACCTATTCCATTAGGGAACAACATGTGGACTAAGGTTGGACATAAACATCCAAGATATCATAAATGAGACAAAATTTCCTGATTTCAGAGGGGAGGACAAGAGGATTGATGAACATAAGTATCAAGGTACAAGAACTACTATTCAAGTCATATAGGTCACATAAGCAATATAGGGTTACAAATGTCATCATAGAGCTAGAAAGCCTATCTTATGGACTAAAGCCAAAATACATCATGAGGTTACTGATTTCAGGAATAGAAAGGCATTATATGTCATTTAGAATCAAGATTAGTCAATCATGACAAGGTACCTCGTTAATATTCATGACGTGCCAAATATGTGCATTTAGGTTAACATAAGGGCAACAAGGATTCTTAGGGCCATCATTAATATCAAAGACAAATCAAGTTATTGGATTTGGGATTAAAGGGCATATTGAGCATCAAAGATCCCAAGTGTATCATCTAAACGGATAAACCTTATTCCAAAAGATTTGGGTTAGAATCATTTAGGGAACCGGAGAATAAACATTGGAATGAGGTTCTAGGACCAAGCCCATGTTGTATATCTTGTCGATTTGATATATAATATTGCATTATTTGACCAAGGGATGATGGAGCTATTGATTTTTGATCATTTTGATGAGAAACTATAGATAAATGAGTTTGGGGTGCTACCATTAATTCGTCATGTGATGTGGGCTATGGATCGAGGAACAGGGGCGCGTCCTTCCCTACACAGACGTTGCACCCTCTCGCTGGCCCACAGTTCGTCGCTGCCTGTCGCTTCTAACGTCCGCTGCGGCTAGCAATCGCTAGTGTGTGCTGCTGGGGCTGGACCCAACGATCCCCAGCCCTACCTCACCACATCCGAGTGGTCATTGGCCGAGAAGGGGGTTGTCCTCTTCCCCCATCGCGTACAACCGGCGGTTTCGCTGTAGCGGACCAGCTTGCTGGCCAGCGCAGCTGTGTTGATGGAGCATTGGCTCAAAAGGCCCTAGCCGACACGTCAATGGCTCCGTCCTAAGGTCCCGACCTCGTTGCAGGGTTTTGGCGGGCTGCAGAGGTGTAAGGGGCAAAGCCCCAAACCCTAGATCCATGGTGGCGGCCATGGAAGGAAGGAGGAGAGCTCGTGAAAGTAGGGCTACAAGGCACCAAAAAGAGGAACCGAAGGGGGAAGAGGCTGAGAATGAGAGAAGGGAGCATTTTGGCTAAGCTAATTTAGCCCAGAGGTGTCAGGATGAGGGGATTTGTTTGGCAGGAAGCGACTGTAGCATATGATACAACGTACGAACTCGAGGTTGAAGACAATTAAGAGCCGTTGGATTTGGAGTCTTAATATGTGGGCGAAGGTCGAAGGGCTAAAATCAGTCCAAGTGGATTGGCTACAGGTACGATCCGTAGATTGTTGACTTGTCTGAAGATAAGGTGGCGCCCACCTTGCTGGGCCGCGCCCCAAATGCGCCCATTGAGGCTCAAAAACGAATTGAATCAACGATTCATTAGTAGATGTTCAAATGTCCATATCTTAGGCTATAACTGTCCAATTGAGGTGATTTTTGCACTGTTGGATTCATAATTGAGAGGTATATAATATTAAATATATTAAGAGGTAAATATATCACATTGATGAGGTTCAATTTTACTTATAAGATAGGGATGTATTAAGGATGATACACAATTTAGAATTGTACATTCATGTCATATATAGGAACATAGGAGCAAGGTGGCTATGATTAAGCATAAAATTCCTCTAATTATGTAATTGAACTCAAATTGAGTGATGTGAGTCACAAATAGAGAGAGAAAGAAAATAATATAAGAGAGAAAAAATCAAGGTTGTAACAATGTCACTCAATAAACCGCTCCATGTTTCGACAATGGACTCTATGGAGTTTGTCTCACCAACATGCTCCGTGGTGCGTGTTCTGAAAATGGGCTCTATGGTGACTGTGTTAGCAATGAACTATATTACCCATATCATTAGTTCGGTTACTATCATAGTGATCGTCCATTATATGTCGACAATACTGATCTCCCTAAGTCACCCTTATCAGGTTCAAGAATCCTCTTGACTGCATAAGCAATGGACATATATCATTATGATTTGGAAGTGTTACAAATGACAAGGCAATATTGCATGAAGTATAAACTTTAAGTAAACTCTAAGAATACTAAAAAATAAAGCACCGTTAAGAGAGATTACTCATAATTAACCCACACACCTGATTAATAGAAAATACATGTCCAAATCAACTAAAGTAGTATGTCCAATCATGATCTTATCTACAAATCAATGTACACCATGCAAGTGTTAACAACCTCTCATAGGTCCTTATGTTATGTTTTTAAGGTCCTATTTAGAGTTTTTTTAAATTAAAGTTTAGTTTCATGGATGGTTAATTTAGGGTTTCAAAACCCTAAATCATCATAGAGCCTTAAATCCCTTTATTCATACTTTTCATTGTTCATATTAAGGAAAACATACATAGTTTTATTAGGGATATAATTATTTTCTCACATGATCAACTTTAAATGGAATTGTACTTGACTACAATATCTAATCTAATATTCAATGGTGCATTAGTCTCATTTATTAAAACTAGGGTTCAACACATACTGATCTTAAGTTACAGGTTTCATCACATTTCAAGGTATCATAAGTAAATGTCACCAGTCGTAGAGTCATCATCATCAAGTTTAGGATATTAATTAAATCCTTATCATATGCAGATGAATAATAGAGTGATTAAGGGAACTATTATTCTAATTAGCCTCTTAAAACATTTTTTTGTATTCATGATGTTCTTTTATATCAAAATAGACTAGTCACGTGGATGCTTCTAGTATCTGTTAGAGTTTTTAGAAGATTACCTCAAAAAGATTAATACAATTCCTTTGATCTAGAGGGTTTGAGTCAAGGATTTTTTCACGTACCTAGATGAGGGGGCATGTATGGGGGTCAACGGTTGTAGTGGGACCTAGTCTATGCCCAACCCACTTGAACATAACCTAGTTTTGTGTGTCGTTGGCCCAATCCATGACTAGACCCGTAGTTCACACTTGGGGATGTAGGGAGCTATGTCTACCCACATGTTTGCCACTGTGAGGATTGATCTCCGACGGCCTCTAGAGGGGCTCCCATGCCCCAACACCATAAACCAAGGCATCTAATTGCTTCATGGTTCGATGTGAGTACTGGAAGGTCATGAATCTAGGAATGAGGGGAGACTTTGACTTCCATTCAGATCTTCCCTGAAAGAAGACCATTGGAGTGAGACCCAAAAAAGGTTGGTGCAAGGAAGAAGCTAGTTGTAGGGCTAAAAAATAGCTAAAAAGTTTGGGGAAAGAAGAACAAGTAGGAGACATAACCATGAGATGCATTTATAAGGTGGGATTAGGGAAAACAAGAAGGCTTGGGTTAATTCTTACCTCTCCTACTTGTACCACAAGGAGAGAAGTTAGTAAGGAGAGATTTCATTCTCCCTTGATACTAGATTTTTCCTCATGGTTTTAGGGTCAAAAGGGATTCTTAAATATTCATTATCACTTTCTTTAAATTGCTCTTGATTTTTTTTTGCAAATGGGGGTGATGGGAGCAAGATAGAGAAAAAGATCCTAGGAGTAGGGATTTCTCAGGTTCTTTTCTTAACCATCAAGAGGTTGAATACAACCTTGAGACCCTTGATGTTTGATCTGTCATTTCCTAAACATGCAATAAGTCAAGGGGCCATACCTTGGTCCCCTTGTCTCATTAATGTGACCATGACACTACAAATATACCGTTTCTATTTCTCCATGTAAATAGAATATTAATCCTTCCAAATGTTCCCTAAGACACTAGAGAATTCTACATGAACAAAATTTTTGAGAGGTTTCTCTCTATATCTTTCTTCTTTCTATCATAAAAATATGGAAACTAAATTATCTAGTTTAATAACATTTCCTTGGCCTTCAATTCACCCTCATATTAGTTTACTTTAAGAGTCTACAAATCACATGTAAACTCAGAAAGTGTTCAAATCTTGAAATAACAATTCAAGGAAGTATTATTTCTAAAAGAATCATAATTAATTGGTGTATACTTAATTGAACCAAATATTATTGAATTGGTGTCCTAAAGGACTCAAGAGTACATGTAAGCACCAGATAATTTATTATAGGAGTTTCTAGTTAATAGTATTTTTTAATTATGACTTATACTTGAATGGAGGGAATTCCAAGTTCTCACATCCTCCAATCCTTATTAGAATTGCACCCACATTTGGCTCAACTAGCAAAAATGTTGTGGTGAGGTTTTACCGTGTCAACTTTTAACTCTCATGAGGTTTTCACCCTCCCCACGGTGACTCCGTTGAGCTTTTAACTTGTAGCTCCTTCACCTTTGAATCCTTGATCCTCACAGGTACCTCTAGGTAGATTCAAGTACCTTAGAGCATCTATAGGTTTGACATTCAACACATGGGCATAGTTCGTCACATGGTGCTTTAAGTTAGACACATGTAATACCTTATGCATCAATCCATATAGATTTTGGTGGGGCAAAATGATAAATAATTCCACCAACCTATTACAAGAGTTCAAAGGATCCTCATGTTGTAGGTTCAACTTTCTCACAACTCATGACAGGGTGGGTCAGGTTCTTAAAAAACATAATCTTCTATGTAGATGGATAAGTCCATGCATTATGCATAAGCATAAGATTTGTGTTAGGAATAAGCACTCACATTCAAACAGAGAATAACTAAGGTGGATGAGAAATCATCCATATTACACATACTAACTCTTATATATTTCAATGGACATAACTATGTCAGGATAACACAAAGAAATTATCGGATGACTCTCTATCCATCAACAAGTCTAGCTCACGTGAGGTCTCTATATTATCATCATGAATAAGGAACAGAATCATTATTAAAAATATATTTTCTCAAGGTCATCATCACAAGCATCTTAGGATGATCTCTCAAGGATCATGCCACTCAATCTAGGTCTACGCAAGTGAAGACATCTACTCATTACCATGCATTACTCAACTCTCATTGGTACAACCACTAGGTTCCTGTATCAGGGGTCACTAACCTGAGTATAAGGATTTATCAAGATACCTCCTTCAGGGTCATGTGACTCTTCCCTTGTCTAGATTGAATCTTCATTGCATGCCTCCTCTATGGTCTTAGGACTCTTCCCTTACCTAGATGTAAGGTTCCTCAGGCATAAGTACCGCTTCTATCAAAACATATACAAAGTGGTTAGGTCCCTTTAGGGAATTTAGGGTTTCCAACATCATCTTGATTAAAAAGGAGGTGTCTGATTCTTCTATGTTAGGAGTATCTTAGCTTAAGACTTTCATAATATATCACATTTTACTTTGAGGTTAGGCTTTCTAGCCACAAACTTTGGCCTCCTATGCTTGAAGTTTTCATCCTCAAGGTCTATCCCTCTAAAGGACGACAAAAAACAAGTGCTGATAGTAACTAACATCCCCTATAGATAGTTCATGTCTCATATTGGTCCTATCATACTGTTTAGATCGATGTATGATATAATACATATTCTTTGAATGGAAAAGCCATATTACCAATGAGGCTAAAACCTCAAGATGATGCACATATTTATTGTTCATAGAAGGATATTGATAAGTGCTTATTTATCCATTTTATTTTCATATTTTAGACCACTAGTTAGGATCATTTTGTTGATTATTCCCTAGTTCTAGAGTTAATTTTCTTAGTTTATCTTTTCTCTCTTTGATTAGGGTTTTTATTAGGTTTACTTGGATTTTTTTAGGAAAATGACCCAATCACTCAAAAGCCCAAAAGACCCAAGGATCAGATGCTTCAATTCTCATCTTTATCCTTCTAACTGAGTTGATAGTTAGGAGAAAATGAAGTGAGGTACTATTAGCTCAACTGAAAGCACAACTCTCCCTTCCAGTCCCACCACTTGAGGAGGGCCAAATAGAGAGCTCCCTGAGGAACTTGAAGCATCCAAAGATGATTTTTTGACAATTATGATGATGATACCATCCTTATGAAATCTATATCAGATTTAGCATAAATGGCACACAAGTTCCAGTCGTTGTATAATGATTACCTGACCTCTTTGTTAGAGGATTTATTTCTACAATATGAAAAGTCACTACTAAAGAACTTAAACCTCCACCAACCACCCCTATTGTAAACATTGATTCAAGCATTAGACCAACCAACTTTGGTTGAACCTATATTGGATAATGTACCATCACCCTCCCATTATGATAAATGGATGTCTTTGAAGAAAGTCCTTCTCATCAGGAGCTCTATATTTCACCTCAACCACATTTTGTTCCCTATCAGGTTGAACCCTATGAGGTGATTCCACCTCTATAAGAAGCTTACATGCCTCCACCATTAGATTGTAATGCTGAGTTTCCTATTGTGGTTCCTTTCGAGCCCATTAATTTGGAATCCAAGCCACTTTTTAGCATTGTAAAGGACGTTAATGACTCCATTAGTCATAAGTTTGATGGGGTGATAGATGAGAAGGACACACATACAAAGTTGTACTAGATTTATAATACAGATCACCACCATGTATACTACATGCAATCTAGGTGATGAGGAGAAATAAGAGCCTGATCCTCCACCCAATCTTACACCACTGGAATTACATGTGGAAGATCATTCACTTACTACCTTAGATACAAAAGAAGGTTGTCCACCCACAACATTTACATTTCAGTAGATTGGGAGGCCACTAGACAGACACCACTCCTATGTTGCACCATTTCTTCCCGCTATTGTACCTTCCCCAATGATAGAGGAGTTCTTATAAATTTTATTTGATGTGTTATAGGGTGAAACACTACATTATTTCAAGCATATGGACAACTGTATGCACCATGAAGCTCCTCTATTCAAGGATCTAGCTCTCACCAACATCCCCTTCAACTGGACCTTCTTCGAGCTACCATGTTTGCTTGGTGGTCTTAGTGAAATTCTTCCCTCCATCGTCCAAAATTTTATGTTCGGGGTGGAGGTGGATGGTACATACCCATTCCATCTTTCCTTTTAGCAATTTTTATTATGTAATATTGTTTAGATATAAAATTTTCCTTTCCTTAAGTATTTGGCCATTATCTAGTTAGATAGTTTGCATGTTAATCAATGAACCCCCTAAATGTGTACATCTTCTTGCAACATTTTCATAATCTGCCATTGCTAGAAACCATCTAACTCACCTAGGACCTTAAATAGCACTACTCCTTGTAAAAGTTGGCAAGCCTTAATGGATATATAGGAATCAAACACAATGTATCTTCATCCAAGTTGTGGAAATAACATGTAATGTTTCTAGATTTGTACTTGTTATAAAATGGTTTAAACTATGTTATAATACACCCAAAGCAGTGAAATTTTAAAAAAGAGTCTACAAGATTAGTCTCTTCTACACTTCTTCTACCACCTTCTTACCTCTCCATCTTGCCAAAAAAAAGACCAGAAGCCAAAAAAATACCAAAATCCAATTTTAGGATGGACCACTCTCTTCTTCCCTCTCTATCGCTTCTTCCATACCCCTCTTAAATTTCATAGGGGCGTAGAACCAAGAAAATATGCCAATGTGCATAGAAAAACATGCAATCAATGTAATTGCAATCAAAGAAAATAAAAGTTCTCGAGTCAAATAGAGGAGAGATTGCCTTCTTCCACACCTCCCTTCATTCTTTTTTCTACCAAGGGAAATCTTCCATACCCCCAATTCACCAGAAAGTAAACCCTAGTCTTGTGCCAACCTTCATAAGAACACATGGGAGTACCAAGAACTGAAGATATATAACATCTATTACTTTGCAAGTTTTAAAACAAAAGCAAGTTGTGAAGAAAATTTCAGTAGGAAATTAAAAATATGTGTTTTGTGAATCTAGGAAATTAGGGTCGCTTGGCTATGAAAGGTGGGAAGGATATGAGTAGTGCTAGGTAAGAGAGGAAGACTAGATGAAAGTATTATTTGGTACTATTTATGATTCAATGTTGCTCGAGGACGAGTGTGACAACATGACTTTTTATCTCCTCTTTTGAACTCTCTCATTAATTGACATTCTTATTCATTTGGATATCAATTTCATAGCGTGGGTGTTATGATACCCAATTTTGACCACCTCAATGACGAATTTCTTTATATGTAGCTCTAATTTGAGATATTGAGCTAAGTTCATACTTTAAAATATCATCTCTTGAAAGATATTTTGAACCCCATAAATATAAGCACCTTTGTCAATAATATATCTCTTGTTATATAAAACTTACTTAGTAATCTAATGGAACAAAAATCACCTCAATCAGAGTTACAAGTCCAAAGTTATGACTTTTTGAAGATCCTTCAATTTAATCACACTTGAGTCCTTTTTCAACCCCTTTCTACTATGTGGGTCGACCACTTTAGTCCTGTGAGAGGGCATGTGACCCAAACGCCACCCCTCATTTCCCAAACCATAATATGTGTTTGATTTGGACTGTCAGTTGATAGAATGGGGATCAGAAGGTCACAGACTTATCCCCTACCTCTATACAGTGGGACAACGCCATCGACGCTGAGCTCACCCAACATTGCTTTTGCGACAACCAATCATGCCCATTTCCTTCCCCTTTCAAACAATTTATTATCAAGACCAATTCATATCTCCATCCTATCTCCTTTCTCTCTATTTGCTTGCAATTTCACACACCCTAAACCCCCCTCCCTTCAGTTCCTTCTTCTTCACCCTTCCTCAGTGGCGGCACCACATACCCCCCTTTGGGGTCTTCTACTGTGTCTCTTACCACCAACTGGCTGGAAACCCTCAAGAAAGGCCGATCAGCCATAGTACAGGCCCTCCGATGCCCTATTTCCCCCCTTTGGACTGAGTTTTGGCGAGCTCCATCCACGGTGTGACTGCGTGCACGTGTGTGAGTTGTAGCAGGGATGAAGATCAAAGATTGTTGGATTGCCAGTGGAGGGCTGTGATGGCACACACCCTTATCACTCTGAACCCTCAGTCTGACTACATGGTGGCAGTCCACTGGTTGCGTGCTTGCGAATTGGCTACCCCTGGATCCAGCACATTGGTGGCAAGTAGTAGTCAACGTCGATGGGCAGTAATGCGATGGTAAAACCAATGGGTGAGCAACCCGGCCATGCAGGCACAAAGGGATGGCTTGGACCACACGGTCAATGACCCATGACCCAAGATTGTTGCATTTTAATCATGGTAACAACCCCTATTTCTCTATAGTTTTCAGTTCAAACTTCATAAAATTGTATCTCTGTCATCGTTTGGCCAAAATATGCGAACCAATATATCAAATTGATTAAATAGACGAGTCCTACACACTGAGCATACTTTCAGACTATGAATGTACTTCTAATTCTTCTGATTTTCTAAATATGCAAACTTTGACCATGTTGACCATATATGATACATGTTGTTGATAAAGATTGGTACGTTGATAGTTAATCTACTTTCTTGACCTCAAAATAGACTAGTATGAATATTGAGCATTATAGGAACCCTTATCACCCTTCGTACACTTTGATGTCTTTAATGTACTTTTTTTGACTTGTTTGGACCTTAATGATGTATATTGTTCTATTAGTGACTAATCTTTCTTAATTTTTACATTAAAATATTTATCTATCATGGAAATTAGAAACACATCATTATCCATGTCCCAAATAACAATCCCCTAATCCCTTCGTGCCATGGTTATTTCATATGATACATAATGCATGAATGTGACTTATGCATGGCAAGGAATGTTACACCCTAGTCATATGGGGTCTTGGACCTATTTGATCCATAAAACCATTTTGGATCTCTAAAATCAGTAATTTTGTGATGCCTTTTGAACTAAATGACTAAGGTCAACCCCCCTTTTGTGCTATAATGGTACTTATGATGCTACATACATCATAATGACCTAATGTTTCCTAAAGTGGCTTGATTGTGTTCCTTGTACCACAAGCATGATATGGATCTTAATCTCTTCCCTTTCCTCTTCTAAATCAGAGATGTTCTATACTTTATGATCCCCATTGTATGGATGTCCCATCTATCCCCTATGTTTGGGCCTTATGACTTATGTCTTATGTGTTGAATTTTGGAGTGCAAGTTGACAATGTGGAATCCTATAATGCCTGGACTTGGCGACATCCACCTAATCTTGAATATGATCCTTGTTCTATATCTTGCTGATCTAAACTATCTTTTATGCTTGTCTCTCATATCTTGATGACACTTGACCTCAATTCCATATTATGAGCCTTATGACCTAGTTATGTACATAAGCGCAAAAAATCTTGTAATGTCCATATGTAACCTTAGAATAACATGAAACTCAAACCCTACCTATAGTGTGGACCCTAAATCAGTATAAGATCATCAAACATGTAATTAAGAAACTTTGAACCTAACTTGGCCAAAACCCTAAAATGAAGCTAATTAGGTTAATGATGAGAATCTAATGCATGTATGCAATCTTATACTTTATCAAGTGTTGCTTGAGATCTAGATGGTCAAGGATGAGTTAGGTTATGAATCTCTAAATCAAGTACATGCTTTAAATAATTATATAACTATGGCTTTATTTCTTGAAATGCGATACATATATATGCTTGTTTACTTGCTCAAATATTGTTATGTAGTATTCTAGTATTGGACTATATGTTTGTTTCGTTGTTGTTTTATAACTTACAAACATAATATAGAAACTCTATTATACAAACCTTGTGCACCTGCCTGTATTTTTGGGGTAAGGACATGGGGTTTGGCATCCTACTTGAGTTGTCAAGATAGGGCAGACCATGTTGATAAAAGGGTTAGCTCTTGGCGATGGCCTTGAGGTCCCTTACGTATAAAAGGGTTAGATAATATTGAGCACCCTTACAGACTCTTCCGATGGGAAGTAGTCACAAGCCTTATGATATATGATGTAGTTGGTATAATTGGAGGAAAATGACATAAAATACATGCTCTTATTTTGCTAAATACTTAACTTGTTTATTCTTGTTCGTATCCTTCTACAAATATTTTTAAATTATGCAAAGCTTATATATATGTATCTTTCAAGCTATGTACTGAACACCTCGTGTGTCTGACACATCTTGTTTCACATATTTTATAGGTTCAGAGATGGCTAGAAGTTGATGGGATTGGTGAGCTATGTCAAGTGTGCTTGTTGTAAGATCACTAGTGTACATGAGCAAACGTGTACAATGTGACTCTTGAATAGATAATTGAAATCATGTAATAAAGCAATGTTTTTATTAATTATACTTGTGGATTGTTGAGAATAAGTTGGTGGTTTTATCTTGTTATCTATTCATGTATGCTAAGATTTACGCTTCCACATTTGCGCTTTATTAATACCATGCTAGGCATGGATGCCTAGGTCATATTGCCATTGACTTTGTAGTCATTTAGAGTTAGGATTTGGGTAATAAATGGTTCCATGACAGATGGTATCAGAGCATGAACAATAACTACACCAAACGTTGCTTACATGAAACACAAACTAAACACAACCTTACATATCAAACTTAGAAACTTAATGAGTTGTACTTTATGGACTAAGTTGATTTAGCCTCGAGGTTAGAACCTAGATGTCCTAGAATTAGGTGTAGACTTGGGTAATACCTAGAACCTTTCTTTTATTCTCCTTCTATCCTATAAAATGGGCTGTAGGTTCAAGAGGATAAGAAAAGGGAGTTCTTATTACAAACCTAGACATATGTTTCTGCATGTTCTTAGGGTATCTACACAAGTTTACACCTTGTTCTTGCTAGTTCTCTAGGTGTCACGATACTAGACTTCCTAATGACTGTGGTAGCTCAATTTGGTTTTGGTTTTATTAGAATGGAGTATGGTGGTTTCCATCACCTATTTCAACATTGGACAACAACCTATTTTGAGTATTAGTATATGTACATATGAAAATGTTACCACATCTAGAAAGACAGTGAGTTTCTAAGTAACGTAAGAGAAAGAGATGTAACATCAAGTCTAGATGAGAGTGTTTAGTTGACAGTTGTGGTATCCAGAGTTGTCTAGAGCCATGATAAAGCTTAGGCTAGTAGTACACTAGATGATCTATGATGATGATAATGATGGTGATGTTGTTGTTGATGATGATGATGATGATGATGATGATGATGATGACAATGATGATGATGATGATGATGATGACCACAATGATGATGATGATGATGATGATGTTGATAATGATGTCAATGTTGATGATATGAGTTTGATTCATGTTGACCTATGTTTTAGGTAGGGTGATTCAAGTATGCTCAATTATATAGAATGGGTTCTGACCATGCAACCCTAGCTGAACCTAGTACCTTGTACGTACATGTGACTTAGTGGATGTGCTAAACATAGCTAGTGGGTTGACATGCTTGCTTGTCCCTAGTCTTATATATATTGAGATATGGATAGTGGGATATGCTTCATGACCAACATAGGCCTCAACCTCTTTACAAAGGAGGGCATCTAGCATGGGATATACGACTAGGGTGAACTCTTGATATGAGTCAACCCGACATGGGAGAAGGTCAGAGTACCTAACCTCCAAAATATATGTGAAATGTTAAAAAATATATGAAGATGAAATACATTACAATGAGTCCCTATCTAGACTACTTATAAGTATATGAGTTGAATCGCCTAGTGTGTGAATCTTTTGACGATGAATGCTAGATTTCATATGAAAAGATCAAACCCTAGAGAAAGAGGCAATTGAATATATGATGTTTGCTATATAGATGAGGGAGATGTACCAAGATACTAATAGGATGTACATGATGTGTGATCTCCATGATGAGCCTCATGCTTAGGTTAGTGGATGCATGTAAAGGAATCTAGTAATTGCTCTTGTTTCTTGAAAATTGGGTAGAAATTTTGTTATTGTTGGATGGTTGTGGTTAGAATTCCATGTTAGACATAGAGAGGTCTTAGCTTGAGTGGCTCAAGCATGTGGGTATTTCTCTAGATACAAGTGAGATAATTACAAAAACTCAATATTGATGATAATGTTGTCATTGAAATAATGTTTGATACATAAAATATCTCACTTACGTTTAAAACTTGATATATGTATGACAAGTCACTCTCATACGCTAGACCTAATATTAAACCACACATACATGAAAGATGTAAGTTTAAAATCATGAACTAGATGTAGAAATGCCTTGAGATATTATATTGAACAATCATGATACACAATGTTTGATTTCAGACCCAAAAAAGAAAAGTAAATAACACAATTGATTAGATTTGGTAGAATTTTGGGGGTAAAACTAAAACACACATGGAATCTAGTACAATGATGAAACACACATTCAATGGTAGTACTTGTTTGGAAGTTATGATTGATGTACATGTCCTTTTGGGAAATTGATAGCATAAATTGTGATGAAACACCTTTGATTTGTATGATACAAGAATAAAACCCTAATATAGTAGGGCTATGGGATGAGGAACCGTAATGACAGATCATGTCATGATATGATAAACATAAAGTAATATATATACTCTTGGATGGGTACAAATTTGATGGTAACAAACTAAATGTGCACCCCATAGTAGTGGATGCCTTTTCACCTAGGAATGGTAAGTTTAAGCACATGATGCATATGGACTTTGACCTTCAACTATGATCTTGGATGAATTTTGAGGATGAAATTTGTTGAAGGACGGGAAGATGTGACAATATGACTTTCTCTCCCCTCTATTGAACTCTCTCATTAAGTGGCCTTCTTATTCATTTGAATATCAATTTCATAGTGTGGGTGTTTTGATACCCAATTTTGATCACCTCAATGACTAATTTCTTTATATGTAGCTCTAGTTTGAGATATTGAGCTAAGTTCCATACTTCAAGATATCATCTCTTGCAAGATATTTTGAACCCCATAAATATGAGTACCATTATGAATGATATATCTCTTGTTATTAAGAATTTAATTATGAATATAATGACACGAAAATTGCCTCAATCAAAGTTATAAAACCAAAGTTATGACTGTTTGAAGATCCTTCAATTTAATCATGTTTGAGTCCTTTTTAACCTGCTTTCTGCTATGTGGGCTGACCACTTTAGACCCATGAGAGAGAGTGTGTACCATACACAGCCCCTCATTCCCCAAACTCTAATATGCATTTTATGTGGACTGTCATTTGATAGAGTGGGGATCGATGGTCACAAACGTATCCCCTACCTCCATACAGTGGGCCGACGCCATCAACGCTGTGAGACCCCTAACATTGCTTAAAATGTTGAACAAGCTTAATTATTATAATTGGATTCTTATAACCTTAATATAACCTTGTGATATTCTTTGAAATCATTAGAAAATATTAAGTTTCAAATTTGGTCCAATTTGGACACTATTTGTGCAAGTTATGCAATTTTATGCACATTTTGGATTTTTCTACAATTTACCCAATTGAGAGGTTTTCTTTGTAATTTTTCATATGAATTATGTTTCTTAGATGTTATCTTATCATTCTTGGTCATGTTGATCCATGGGGAACCTATTTAAACCTTGGTTTGAAGGTGTTTTCCTCAAGGGTATTTAGGGTTTACCCCTTCATGGATGAGCTACCTTTAGTAGCTATCAACTAACGAATTATTTGATTGGCTTGGAAATTTGATAAAGGAGATATAAGAAGGTATATATGGATGGTATGGGAGATTCTTGTGTGTGTTATTGTATATTGTTAATAGTCTAAGGCCATGGACACATGGGAAAGCTACTTTTACACCTCATGCTTACTTCCATCCTTATTAATGGGCTATATTTACCTCTTCCTTGCCCAAATATGAAACTTTTCTTGATTTCTCTTTCCTCTAACCTGGATCAATGACTCCACTCTATTTTTCTGTGGAACCAAGTGCTCTAAGGTAGAAGACAACCCCTCTTTGGAGAAGAAGGTCTCCTAGAGCTCCATCTAGCCCTACCTAAGGTTTCCAAGGTCATCTTCTAGGGATTTCGACCAAGGTAAGTTTTTTTTATTCCATTATTCTCCATTTATCTTGCTCTTATCCTTCCTTAGACCTTCCTCCAGGTTGGAACCTTATTGTTCCATGGTAGAAATTTCTCTAAAGCACTAAAACCCTACCTTTCTTTCTCCTTATGCTTAGGGTTTGCTCATTTGATGAAGAAAGGTGCTAGATGGACAAGTTCACAACTTATTCTTGGATTTTCTACCCTAACTACTCATGTTTTCTTCTGTTTGGGATTTTATCTTCTAATTATAGGCAAGTTTTATAACTTTCTCCACGTTTATTTCTTACCATAAGCTTGCTAGCTCATGTTCTTGCTTTTAAATGATGATCCATGCACTAAAAAGCTATGCTTGACTTGGATTTCGATTTTTATAATGTTCCCTTTTCTAATTTCAGTTCTATATGAGCCTATGATAATTTGTACACTATTTATAAAGTATAATATGACTTGGATCAGGTTGGTTTGACAACCTATAGTGATAAGAACCTATCAATCAATGGTCAATTTTAGGGTTTTAAGCTGATTTCTTTTATAAACCCATGACCCGATGATGGTACCATTGCAACAACCCTATTGTGTTGTCTTCATAAAAATTTATGGTGGTTACCAAGGGTGTCAACTGATGTTCACCCCTTATGTCATATTATAAACTTAATGATCAACAACTAAGTACCCTAATGATGCTATCAATCAATGGTGACATTAGCTTGATATTCGATGGTGATTAATAAATATGGTGCTTATCTAACAACCTATGGTGGCTTAATGGTCACTAATGATGGTGGATCAGGTATCCACAACCTATGGTGAGTTAATAATGTAGTTGTAGCATCAATTAAGCCTTAAACCAATGGTTTCTTGGGTCATTTGATGCAATGGTTGGACCTATACTCCAATTGATGGTATTAATATATGAACTTGACCTAATGGTTAAGATCTAATGTTTCTTCATCCAATAAATTGGAATGACACCTAAATGTAATATGTGGGTACTAATAAAGTGATTTAAATGGTTTCCTTTATGAGATCAACTTAAGAAGCTCATTTACTGATGGCTTGTTTTATATAAACAATTGCTTGTGGGTTTTACCCTACTCTCAATGGAACTTTTTGTGTTGTTAATCAAGGGATGTCTACGGTTAGATGGCGAATCTTTCTAGAGAAAAACTCAATGACTTCATAGGTGGTTTGTTCAAGATGTTTACTTATGTAAACGACCAATGGCTTTACCTTTTCAACATTTAATGGTTAGAAGTTGATACCTCAATATTCCCATTGTTTTGGGTGAAGCGTGTAGTGTAATGTTATGATTCTGATGATGAGAATTTGTTCAATGCCTTAAACTTGTAGTATTACCCTTGCCCTCATATTATTATGATTTATAATCACCATAATGAATTAATGGGTAACCCTAATTATGTATATCTTGTTATACCTAGCTTTAATATAATTAAATGATGGTAATTGGGTATGAATAGTCCTTGAATGATTAATACAATCATGGAGTACTCTCTTATTGTTGTTGAAACCCTAGTATGCTATAACTCGATGGTTACACCTTGATTTATGTGTGGGTTCATACTTGAGAATAGTATGGAATGTGATGGTGATGCTTCACCTTATGCATCCATGATCTAATGGGGATGTCGTGAGTTAGGGTTTGGGTATGAGTGTTGATTAGTAACATTAATATAATTGATCTTGTTGAACCTAACTCTAATGTAAATAGATAAATATGAATATTCATGTTTAACCTTTTACATGATGGCATGATGGTGAAATAATCTCCTTAATATGATAATAACCTTAATGCATTAATTGATGGTTATCATATCTACATGGTTGATACTTTCTTATGCTAAACATGTGCATTATGAATATGATGAGGGTTAATCATATCTAGATTCCTTGCATGCTGATGTAATAAAGGAATATTCTTAATGAACCCTTCTATGATTGTTTATGAATATCTCCTAGCTCATTAATGCTAAATTGTGCTGATCTAGTGCATTATATGTAAGTGATGTTGTTGAGCCTTGCTATAAGGCATGGAATGTTAATGATGATCTTGTAGGGAATAGTATGATGGTCTTAATGACCTTTGGGTATGGTTGAGCCCTGAATGAGGTGTAATCCTCTTATGTTGATAAGGTTTGATTACCTGTGATATTGTGAAAATGATTTATATATTGTGATAGTATGATGACTCGTGTAGTCTCATGAATGGCAAGTGAATAGTATCATGTGATGATGAAATGAGAAATTATGTTTCACACATTTTACATCTTTTGAAGTTGTGATACTTGTATGCTTGCTAGAAGTGAATTAGGGTTTGTATGTCCACTTGTTTGATGCATCCATAATTCACCTAATTGGAGATAACTAATCCAGTGAAGCTCTAATCATGTAGTGCCCTGTGCCATAGAACCATCTTTAGTGTCAGAACTTGCTGGATGGTAAAATGAGTATTCCTAAGGGAAACTCAGAGCGCATACTATTGAGTATGTAGGGTCTTGTCATCCTGACAACAACTATTTTGGGAGGATGACTGCGGTCATACCTAGCTCGCTTTTTGAGAATGACTTTGGTCGGGTCTCAGTGATTATAACTTGATGTGATTAGAGGACAACTGTGGTTGTACCTCAGTGATTGGGTTTGAATACCCTAGATGCTAGCACCGTGACCTGTACTAAGGTGGGATAGTTAAATGACTATATGTCACTGATTTGCAGTTTGACTATATGTCACTATGGTGCTGACTCATACTAACCAAGTATTGAGAAGATCTTGGAGTTTGGCTCTTCCTAGATCCTATATGGAACTGATTGCAACCAAGCGATGGTCAGTTGGACTTTGAGTGGTACGGCTCAAACTCCCCAGGGTGTAATAAAAGATGTAGTACATCTATTTAGCATATTTGTTTAGGGTTATACACAATGTTTCACATTGGATGATAACCCTTGTTTGTTATCTTTACATATATATGATGCTTAGTGCAATTAAGAGATAGTAGATATACTTAGGTTGTGGATGTGCTTAAGATTGTAGATGCATACATACATTAGCTATGCTTATGTTGATAACTATACTTCTACTGCTAATTATAATCGTGATGCTAGCTATCTCATGTTGTTAGTTATGTTTAGCATGCTAGCCATGCCTTTGTAACTAGAGATGCATATACTGCTAATCATGCTTATCCAGATAGTTGTGCTTATGTTGTAGCTCTTCTTATGATGTTGATATGTTCAACCTGTTAGACATGTTGATGTTGTTAGCTATGCATATGATACTAGACTTATTCATGATGTTAGAGATACTCATGCTGCTAGACTCCTTATACTATTAATAGGGATATGAGAATAATCTGGCTAATGAATATAGTTATTATCTGCTCCTTTATGTATTTTGTTAATCATCAGTGTTGTTGAGCTTTTTTGTTATATATGATTAAACTGCTTAAACTGTCTCATTACCTAAAAGTGTTGGAATCAATAAATCTTATTGGAGGTTATATCTCTTACTGGGACATGGGTCTCACCCTTTTGGTTTGCCACATTTTTTTAAGTAATCAGAAGTGACAAAAAAAACATGTGGCAGCAAAGAGGAGCTATAGTAATGAATCTTTGAGAAAGTTTATTAGATGTCTAGTGTGTCCTAGAGTCATCCCTGTACTCTCAGGTTTGGGCATGAAAAGTTTATATATGGTGTTTCAAACGAATCATAATTTTGTCAGCATGTTAATGTTTATTATGTGGCATATACAAATTTTGTTCTCCTGTGTATATATGTTGTATCTAAGGTGATAGAACAATTTGTATCAAATTCTTGTCATAGTATGGATACAAGAAAGATATTGGGATCTTATGCAAATCTTTCTGAGCAGGTATTGATGTTGAAATTGGTTTTAATTTACCCATATTTTTGGGTATGTGGTTAATTGGTGATTGATTGTGTTTATGTTTTGAGTAATCTTGTTTAGTGTAACAAGTTCTCACAAGTGCCAAGCTCACCTAACATTACTTTTGTGATAACCAATCACACCCATTTCCTTCCCTTTTTAAAAAATTGATTAGCGAGAACAATTTATCTCTCCATCCAATCTCCTTTCCCTCTCTTTGCTTGTGATTTCACATACCCTAGACCCCCTTCAGTTCCTTCTTCACCCTTCCTCGACGGTGCCACCACGTACCCCCCTTTGGGGTCTTTTTCCCTGACCCCCCTCAGACCCATCTCTTACTACCCATAGGCTGGAAACCCTCGAGCAAGGCCGACTGACCGTACTATAGGCCCTATGATGCCCTATTCCCCCTTTTCGATTGGGCTCCGACAAGATCCATCTACAGTGCAATCACGTGCAAGCGCATGAGCTGCATTGGGGATAGAGATCAGAGAGTGATGTATTTCCAGTGGAGGTCTGTAATGGTGTACATCCTTATCGCTCCCAACCCTTGGTCTGACTTTGTGGTGGCATACCACTGGTCATGAGCTTGCAAACCGGCTGCCCCTAGACCCGGCACAGAGGTGGCCAGTGTTGGTCAGTGTCGATGGGTCGCAACACGGTGGTGAAACTGATAGGTGAGCAACCCAACCATGCAGGCATGAAGGGATGGCTCAGACCACACGGTTAATGATCCACGACCCACCATCATTGCATTATAATCATGGTAATGACATTGATTTCTCTTAAGGTTTTAGTTCAAACTTCATAAAATTATATCTATGTCATCCTTTGGCCAAAATATATGAACCAATATATCAAATTAATCAGCTCGATGAGAGATAGACAATAAACATACTTTCAGACTCTGAATGTGCTTCTAATTCTTCTGTTTTTATACACAATCTACTTTCTTGACCTCAAAACAGTGACTGGTACGAATCTTGATCGTTATGGGAACCCTTATCACCCTTCTTACACTTTGATGTCATAAATATGTACATTTCTAACTTGTTTTGACCTTAATGATGTATATTACCCTATTAGTGACTAAACTTGTTTAATAATGACATCCAAATACTTATCTATCCCAAAAATTAGAAACACATTACAATCCATGTCCCAAATAACAATCACCTTGTGCCATCGTTATTTCATATGACACATAATGCATGAAAATGACTTATGTATGGAAAGGAATGTTAAACCCTAGTCATATGGGGTCTCAGACCTATCTGATGCATAAAACTAATTTGGGTCTCTAAAATCAACAATTATGTGTCCTTATGAACTAATTACTAAGGTCTACCCCCATTTTATGCTATAATGGTACTTGTGATGCTGCATGCATCCATAATGACCTAATACATCCTAAAGTGGCTTGATTGTCTTCCTTGTACCCCAAGTGCAACAAGGATCTTAATCTCCTCTCTTTTCTCTTCTAAATCAGATATGTTATATACTTTATGATCCCCATGATATGGATGTCCCATCTATCCCATATGTTTGGACCTTATGACATATGTCTTATGTGTTAGATTTTGGAATGCAAGTAGACAATGTGGAATCCCATAATGCCCGAATTTGGTGACATCTACCTAAATTTGAATATGATACTTTTTCTATATCTTGCTGATCTAAACTATCTTTTATGCTTGTCTCTCATATCTTGATGACACTTGACCTCGATTTCCATATTATGAGCCTTATGACCTAGTTATGTACATAAGTGATACAAATCCTGTAATGTTCATATGAAACCCAAAATAACATGAAACTCAAACCTCATCTTTAGTATGGACCCTAAATCAATATAAGATCATTAAACATGTAATTAAGAAACTTTGAGGCTAACCTAGACAAAACCCTAAAGTGAAGCTAATTAGGGTTAATGATGAGAATCTAATACATGCATGTAATCTTATGCTTTATCAAGTGTTTCTTGAGATCTAGATGGTCAAGGATGAGTTAGGTTATGAATCTCTAAATCATTTATAGGTTTTAAATAATTATATGACTATAGTTTTCTTGCTTGAAATGTGATACATATGTATGCTTGTTTACTTGCTCAAATATTTCCATGTAGTATTCTAGTATTGTACTAGATGTTTATCTCATTGTTGCTTTATAACTTGCAAACATAATATAGAAACTCCATTATTCAAACCTTGTGCACCTATTGGTATTCTCATGTTAAGGACATGAGGTTGTGCATCCTACTTGAGTTGTCAAGATAGGGTGGACCATGTCGATAAAAGGGTTAGCTCTTGGTGATGTCCTTGAGGTCCATTACATATAAAAGGGTTAGATAATCTTGAGAACCCTTACAGACTTTTCTGATGGGAAGTAGTCAAGGCCTTATGATATATGATGTTGTTGGTATAATTGGAGTAAAATGACATAAAATATGGGCTCTCATTTTGCTAAATGCTTAACTTGTTTATTCTTGTTCGTCTCCTTCAGCAAATATTTTCAAATTATGAAAAAGATTATATATATGTATCTTTCAATCCCTATACTCAACACCTCGTGTGTTTGGCCCATCTTGTATCACATATTTTATAGGTTTAGAGATGGCTAGAAGTTGATAGGATTGGTGAGCTATGTTAGGTGTGCTTGTTGTAAGATTCCTAGTGTACATGAGTAGACTTGCACAATGTGACTCTTGAATATGTAACTAAAATCATGTAATAAAGAAATGTTGTTATTAATTATACTTATGTATTGTTGAGAATAAGTTGGTGATTTTGCCTTGAAATCTATTCATGTATGCTAAGATTTACACTTCTACATTTGCATTTTGTTAATACCATGCTAGGGATGGACACCTAGGTCCTATATCCATTGATTTTGTAGTCATTTCGAGTTAGAATTTGGGTAATATATAGTTTCGTGACAATGAGCAACGTTCAAGTTTGGGGTCTATGATAAATGCATATTTATCCATTAAATTTGCATTTTAGACCATTACTTAGGAGCTTTTTGTTGATTATTCCTTAGGTTTTGAGTTAATTGTATTACATAGCTTTTCTCTCTTTGATTGAAGTTTTTATTAGGTTTACTTGATTTTTCTAGGAAAATGGCCCAATCACTCCAAAGCCCAGAATGACCCAAGAATTATAGGATTGAATTCTCATCTTCATCTTCCCAATCGATCGACTAACACATCCATTCGAATGATTTTCCAATAAGACATAGTCAAACTTAGAATCGAGAAGCCCATTATTACACAAGAATTGGTCAATCCTAGAAACTCCAACCAGAATCAGTTAAAGTTATAACCGAGAAGGCTCATTATTTCATAAGAATTGGTCAAGCCCAGATAAACCAACCGATCTACTGACATACGATTCACTCAAATCGCCAACAAGATCCAGTCAAAGTTAGAATTGAGAAGGCTCATTATTCTAGACTAACCCAGTGATTTACCACCAACCAATTTACTAACTTACATTCGAGTCAAAGAAAACATTAAAGACAAACATACGATTGGGATTCCATTTGATCGAGTGGCATCACAACCAAGTCAACCCAACCACTGAAAACAATACTTTTTAGAGTTTCAAGCCTCATTTCCACTCTATAACAGGAGGGGGAGTCCAAGCACTAAATGATATCTTTTTCACATCTCATATTTCATCAACACCCCAATCATCTTGATACCCTATCCAGGAGAACAGAGCAAGCAAAGGAGAGACAAACTCTAGAAAGTGTTTCTAGAAACATGATTTCTCTTCTTCCTATCATTCTTCTTACTTTTATGGGAGGTATGGAGTAGTCCCCCTTTTGTTGGGACATGGGAGTAGCCCCATGAGCTTGTATGTCATAGCTAACTTTGATTCCATTAAATAAATAAAAGATTTGTTTTCATTCATTTAAATTTGTGAAGGATGAACTAAACATTTGTCATTTATGATTGTTATGATCCATGACAATTAGAACCCTGACTTATGGACTAGAACATCAAATGAGACTCACAAGGTCCCCAATGAGACCCAAGACGGAAACCTGTTGGATGATTGAACCATGACCTGCAGAACGCCGAGACCCTAGGCCCACAAGTATCTTGATCCATGAGATCTATTTATGAAAGGAACAAATATACACGATGCTAATATGAATATATGTTTAAAAAGGATATAAAATTTCTGAGATAACCACAAAGGCTCGTGACATTGAAACCATAACTTCCAACAATCTCATTTATTGAAATTAATCCTTGATTAATTGTTTTTTTTCAAATTTACTTTCTTATTTAGTTTTCTCTTGATAATTTTGTTTACTTTTATGGATCATTTTCTTATTTTAGTTAAATAAATCTATTCAAAATTGGATTTAAATAGTGCTCATCACAATTGGTTTAAATTAACTCTTAAAAATGTCTATCTATGGGCATAATACCTATCTATAGTAAAATCAATTTGCTTGTTTACAAGTGAATTGA
The DNA here is from genome assembly GCA_963693085.1 of Alisma plantago-aquatica. NCBI lineage: Eukaryota > Viridiplantae > Streptophyta > Magnoliopsida > Alismatales > Alismataceae > Alisma > Alisma plantago-aquatica. The sequence continues at coordinate 414,384,217 of OY856414.1, forward strand.
TAGCCATTAAAAGGTTGAAGTGTAGGGATAATTTCTCTGGGGGATTTGTTGTGTAAGCGATGAGACATCATGTATCCAACCTATAAAGGGATTCAACATGTACTGCTGGGGTTAACAAAATTTCTTGGATAGATTTTTATTCAACCCATCATCAACCTTTGTAACAGTGATCATATTTTCCACTAAGACTGGAGCCAAGACGTCCATAAGTGTGGTTCAACATTCTCATTCATTGCATTGTTTTATCAGATGATGTTAGCATTGTCCCTTAGGTATTTCTCAATCAAGCTTTATTCTTGAACTCTACTCATAAGTTGGTGAGGTAAGACCTCCATACATTCTACCTTATATCTTTAGGATTAAGATATTCATCACAACTTTGTGTATTATAGGTGGATGTCCTTTATCTTACACCTTCATTAAGATGAAATAAGTATCTGGGTATAGTCAAAGTACAAAGTTCACCTTATTTTACATGTAGTGATAGTGAGTCCACAAAACATGGTTTTCCTAAAATTAGGTGTATTCATGTTCAACAAGTGACTCCTCATGCATGGACAATTTTCCAAACCAAAAAGTTATCCAAAGTCATTAATCCAAGGGGAAACATGTTTTTATCACGACCCTTGAATTTCTGTACCACTTCCCTTAGGATTTCATGATTACATTACTCTTCAATCCTTTGTCTAGTCCTCATGTATTACTGGCCTTTGTCATTCCCTTAGGGTCTTTAGGGGTACATGTACTTATGAAGTGATCAACTCCCTACCTCTCATATCTCATGTACTTATGGAGTGAAAGTTTATCTTGACCCATTGGGAAAATTCCCTTCTAAACTCTCAAGCCTTATGTACTTATGGAGCAAAACTATTTCCTAACCCCTCAACCTCATGTACCTCTACATTCTCCTTAAGTGACCCTAGGGTTGACTTAGGGCTCTACTCTACATAGGGTTACCTAATATGGTATGGGTTCTATCATGATTCATGTTTTATTTCAAAATAAGGGTTTGTTAAATTGTCAAGATTCCATGTCTCATAGGCTCATCTCAAACTAGGTAGACCTTAATCTCACAAGCATTGTGGACTGACTTCTTCTAGTCTATTAACTATGACAATTTTTTAACCAAACTCATTCATCATTATATATTAACATGTATATGCCACAATCATTTTTTCAAATACCAAGACAAATTTTCTTTATGTGCATAAACCTTTAGGTGGTTTATATGTCTCATATACTATACCACCAGGTCATAAAGTACCTCATGCTTTAGATTTATATTATTCTATGACATCTAGATTTATCATAGAATTGAAACCAAAGATAAGGTAGTTTGATTCATTATAGAGGATGTGTCTGTTCTAGCATGTTCTATTATTTCTCATCAGTATGTTAGGCTCTCTAGCTACCTATCCCTAGACCCACAGGATATAGACTACGACCATCTACATATATAAACACCACTCCTTAAAAGAGATCTTGAGTATCAAATATATATTTTCATAACCACTGAGCTCTAGTGCTTCATGTACCTGCATTACAATCTATACATATACCATATACTTGCATGGTTGCTTGTACCTAATGTACTTTTACTTGCATGAATGTTGTTACCTTACATATTTGCATGACTACTTGTACTTAACATGCAATCTTACTGGTACACAAAATTGATAACTAGGATAGTTTACTATTCAAGTTTTCATGAACCTATTGCATGCATGTAATTCATTTATTACAAGCACCTTCATGTGTTAGAATGGATAAGTAAAAATAGGATAGCTAGATCATATATATATTTAGGTTTTTGGTATGGTCCTACCCGGTCCTTTCCTATCTCAACCCTCATTAGGCCCTAGGTATCCATTACCTAGGTAAAGCCTATCTCAACCATAAAACATTGAAAGATTTTTCTAAAATTTCTATATATACTCTCTATAAGGTAAAGTTCCAAGTTAAGGGAAGAGATGTGATTTCCCATTTTTAAGTAGATACCTTCACTTTAAGTTTCTTGAAATACATTAAACCTAATGTATGCTTCTTCTAAGCTTGAAATGTACTAGCTTGTCATATAACACTACATTTTCTAAAGTGGCATCCCTAGTCTTAAAACTTTAGTATTCTGTATTATTCCTTCTGTCCTTACCTCTTTTTATAGGGTTCTCTTAACTTGTCTACATCATGGCCATGGATTGTCTGTTTGAAATGTTTCTTCAAGACATTGAAAAATCCCAATTAGACCATTATATTTCCTTTGTAAACCCTATGGTATGCTTTCTACTAGGTCTTGAGCTATGAAACTTATCACAATTATGAGGCAAATCCATCAGAACTAGGGCTAAAGGGTCACAAAGGTCTAACAAAATCTACCTTCTTATTCTAAGGTGTAATAAATTCTTTAGAAGTAACCACTTATATGCCTAGTTTAAAATGTCCCTATCCTTGTGGCTGGATTTATTCAATTACCTATTCTTCTTCTCACATGAGTAGTGTAACGACCTCACTTTTTAGTGCCCCCAGTTAAGAAAGGACTTTAAAGTTGATAGACATTACCTAAATTCCCAATTATCCAAATTCAACAAATAGCAAATAATAGAAAATAATTTCCATTATTTCACAAATATTGTTTAGAAGATGCATAATACTGCTCCTCTAAGGAGTTACATGAACTTTACATGAAAAACTAGTACATATGAGAAGAAACCTCTAACTAATCCTCCTTTATTTAAATTTAACGTCTTGAATTGATTTTATCTAATTCTACATGTCTTTATATCTTCATAAATGTCATTTACCTAAAGCACCAACAATCAAAATGCAAATTGTATTGATATACTGTGTATGTGTGGGTGCATACAAAAGTGTGCAAGTAAGTTAAAAACATATAATCAAACAATTACTTGCAAATAAGAACTAAAATTTGTTTTGTGAGGGAGTGATAGCTTGGTGGTAGAGGTTCGGGCTCCCCAGAGTGGGGACCCAGGTTTGAAACCTCTCAGAGGTGTGATTCAGTCATCCTTATCCCGTCATGTAGCTTGGCCTCTATGTGATTCAAACATCCCCCCTTTCATGGGCAAACGAGGGGGGACTGGGGGTTTACACTATCAAGGGGATTTCACTTAATCATAGTCCATCCTCGAGGGTGGTTCCCACACATCCAAAAAAGAATCGACATTTTCATTACATATTTTAACCCATGCTTTATATTCTATCTTAGGTGTAATCGCTATCCCTTCTAGGGCTCATGTGCATCAATCCTAGATACATGTCATCACAAGGTTTATAATATGATTATCTTACTTCATGTGATACTCATAGTGGCATTATAGTTGAACAGAATGTAAATAAACATCCAACAATTTACTTATAGATCTCTGAGAAACCATCAATAATCTTTGGAAGTCAATACATGCGAGTATTCATAGTCATAACCAAATACCTCATTTCCATGCAATCAGTACTTTAAGCATATGTTGATCCAAATGAGCAAGAAAAGGTGGATATAAGAAATTATCATTTAAAATGCATGTATGTATATTCTAATGTGTCATCATACATATTCAAATCATTTTAAACTAACATATGTTCTAAACTAGGTTTTAGGGTTGTCTTGAGTTTGGATAAGGAATAAGGGCACCAAAACCTAATTCCATCACATCATTGTTTATTAAGATCATAAACTTATATTAGACATTTGGTGAAACCCTAATTATCATAGCTAACATATCATTGCATTATGTTCACCTAGATCAAATTATGAGCACTGATTTTATAGCAAGTTATGATCTTTGGTTTTAAAACCCTGATTCATCATATATTTTATTAGCAATCTAGAAACCCTAATTATACATTGTTATCATAATTATTATCTTAGGATCTCAGTATATTGTACAATACCATATTATAACAGGAACTTAAGGCATTGAATGTATTCAACCCTTATTATAACTTATAAATTATAGGGTTTCCATGTATTAATCATCCTTTATACATGTTCTACATACACTTTTGGAACAAATATCATAATTAGACTTTAAAAGTACCACTCATAATTCTAATCAATTTCATATACAAAATTGATATTATCCAAGCTACTAATGAATTACTACAATACCTGCAAGATAGTCATTTGTCAGCCAATGAGAGGAGGCCACGTCAGTGAAAGACCTATTATTGAAAACCTATATGGGCTCAGCCCAGCCAATCAAATCTGGCCAACTCAGCTAAGCACTTCTAGTGTGGCTCACCTTAGATCTAGTCAAAAGGATCCTAATGCCCTTACATTGTGACAAGAATATCACGTAGTTAGGAGAGTAGGATGATAAAATTGAGTGGAGGATTCTTCGCCTCTCGGCTCACGCCATGGAAGAGTGACCATGAGGTCAACTTCTTGGTTGACTTTCGCTTATGGATCTTGACATCCCTACAAAGGGACACACTACCTTCGTTGACCTTTGAAAAACTAGTCAAACTCCTTGGCATAGCAGGAGGTGGTCATAGGTAAGTGCCCGAGGTCTGCCCATCAAGAAAGATGGAAGGGGACTAAAGGTATGGAATTACCTTCCAAGTTGATGGAATAAGGTCTCATTCACGTTTCTAGGACATACAAGGATCTTTTACACCCACCGTAAGATCTCAGGGAGCTATGGAGTTCACCCTCCAACAAGGAGATCTAGGTTTCAGGGGTGACTTCATGGAAGAAAGGGTTCTGACCCTCCCCAAGCAACACTGAAGGTTGAGGGCTATCTAGAGACATCTAAGGATCCTTTATACCCAATGAATTTGGCATATATGTTTCCAACTCTCAGGTCTATGATGAGGTAATAAGAGAATGAGACATGGTCCATTAGATAGTTCTAAGGACCTTTGGGATCAATTGAGAGGGGCATTGGGTTCTTCGGATCAAGGCAATGATCCTACCCTTTTATATAGTCTAGGGTATGTAGTAGGGTGGCGGCAAGGGCCAGCCTAACATGATGGATGAGGGATTTGGGTGTCTTCAAAATACGGCACATTGGCATCTATTTTATGGCCCAATGTGTATATCTCTCTCTCCTAAAACTAATGGAGAAAGAATCAAGGAAAAAGATGGAAATTGGAAAGAGAATGATGTGTGGGAAAGTTACAGTTGATGTTGGCTCATATTTCCTTTCTCAACCAGAGGTAGGAGATAATTTGGGGTTTGTCAATCTTTGATCCAACAATTGAGACTAAAAAGACATATAAAAGGGGTGCATGAGTTCTCTCGGCAAAGTCAGATACACATATTTGATTTCTCGAAAAGAAACATATGTATTTATTACAAATAGGCACTCACCCTTTGTAGGGAAATACAACATAGCGATAGGTAGTGGAATTTTTTTTACTGACATATTTCTCGTTACCCAATAGATCACATCAATAACTATGCAATGGGAAGGATGGTTTCACAAAGATATACCTGGTCTTGGAGAAAGTTTAGCAACAATCATCATCGATGTAGATGCGTACTCTATCTTTGACGGTGGTTGTGAAACTCCTAGTTGCACTCAGACTCGTCTGACTACTCCTCCATAGACAAAAGACACTGACAACTACCATAGCGGATCCTTAGATCTTGCCACAGACTATGACTTGACGTTGCCCTCCCAGTAGTAGCCAAAAGACTCCTGCCTCTAAAGTCATCCACACAGACCAACTAGAACTCCTGTCATCCTATAGGAACATATAGGAAGGAGTTGTCCCTCCCATTGCTGTACTAGTTACCAACATGCTCTCCCACAACAATGACCCTCAGTTGTTTCTCTCCTGTGTCTATCCCTCCCTAGTCGGGTAGGACTTGCCTGGGCTCTCGTGGTTACCACAACCAGAGATGACAACAATTGTCATAGAAACTGATTCTTAATTGTCTGTGTAGTAGTTATACTCTGGGAAGCCCCCAATACCCCTCTTGTGACAAAGTGGATTTTCTAGCTTAATTTCGAGGACGGAATATCTTTTAAGGTGTGTAGGATGTGATGGAGTGGACTTTTAGAATCCTAAATGTCCAATGGCTTAAGTGAAAGCATATGTTCCAGTTAGATTGAGAGTTTCAAGCTTTTGATAAAGTAAGTGTGTTGAGGTGAGGTCGATATCATGTTTAAGACCTATCTTTTAATGCCTTTTTGATGAATTTAATTGAATGGACTAATAGCTGAGTTTGTCACCAAATTTGAGTAGAACGTAGCTGGAGATGTAGTAAAGGTATGGTTCAAGTTTGGTGGCAATTGGATGTTTCTAGATTTAGTTATCTAAGTTGGATATCATGAAATAAGATAATTTAATGTATGATAGAGCAGTGTTTTAATAGCCTAGGTCCTGATCAACATCTCAGTCACGCACCCCTCGCATCTGGGTTGGGCGGCGTGGATGAGATCTGGCCGCAACAACGATCATCAAGTGTCCATGGACTTGAATATGAAGTGCCACAAATAGGCTTAGTGGAGCTCTAGTCTCGACCCTTGGATACATCCGATGGCTGGGGAGATTGGTTCCATAGCAACAGTCACAGTCTCGTTTAGAACAGGTTTCTCCCACGTGTTCGAGTTACCTTGTCGTGGGTTGAGGAGTGGACGGAGCGGACGGTTGCCTACACCTAATTGTGGCTACCCACAGAGTCCTTGTTCGCATCCGTTTGCGTTAAGAATAGTGGGAGCGAGAGCCCTTCTCCCACAACCCCAGGAGCTAGCCAACGACTCACGGCAGGTTGCGTGAGGGACCTAGAGGAGGAGATGCAGGTGTAGCATTGCTGAAGTGAGAAACTCGAGACGGGAGTGGCGCTCATGATCAGAAGAAGGTCTGCGCCGAGTGAGCTCGTGGTCACGTGGAGCAACGAGGGGAGGTAGTTTGGCCTACCACAGCCAGCCAGACCGAACACTCCCAGGATGTCGTGACGACACTCACTATCAGGAAGAGGCCCATCAGTGGTAGCTGTTGTCTAGGAGACGACGCGCGTTGGCTTCGGGCGGATTAGGCGGAGAACGACTCCAGTCGGGGCGGCGACGTGGAGCAGAGGTGCACAACAACAGCCAGAGGAGGAGGCACGCACGACGGTGGTTCCGTTCTATGGACGGGATCGTGAGAGAAGGAGCCACCTGCAGCGAGCCTGGAGGAGAGGATACCTGATCATCAATCTCATCTGCGGCGGCGGATTCATGGAGGAAGAACCTCACGACGGCGTCCTCTCATGGACCGAGGAGAAAGAAGAGCTGTAGCCCTGGAGGCAGCGCTCCCCTTCGGCTCTGCGGCATCATTTCAGGCTGCGAGCCTGCGATGGAAGCTTCCTAGAAGCGATGCAGACAAAGAAGGCAGGGGGCGTCGGGCAGCCTCCCGTTCAGGCGAACAGAGATCGCTCGCGTTGGCGCTGCATCGAGGAAGAACGAGGAAGCGGAATGAAAGGGGGGACTAGGCCGACAACCTTGAACCGGGTCCACTTCACAGAACCGGTGACTCACTTGACACCAACAACAAGGAGTGACCCGCATAGACACGTGGCAACGTGTGTTTGGCTTGAAGGTAGGAATTTCCAAATTATTCCTAGATCTTACATAATTCGCAGTAAATAGCTCCGATGTCCGAAAAATACAAAGAATATACCGAAATTCTCAGAAAAATGCGTAGAACAACCTAGAACTATAATATCAGACTTTTGATGCTCAAATCTCAGTGATATCATGAAAGATGTGTAATGCTTGTTTAGTGGATAATAAATAGCGAATGATGACATAAAATTGTGGAAAAATGTCAATAAGTCTATAATAATTCTTATAGTGCACCTGATGTCAGTGATGATGATGTTAATGTAGGAAATAATGTAATTTGCTTAATATGGCTAATTAGGGCTAATAACCCTAAATAAAAATGTATTAAATGCATACACGGTCAATAAATGAGGAAATTCACAGAGTAAGCTCATATCAGTATATGGACCCTCAGTTTTAATTATGAGATCATAAAGATGAACAGAATCCATGTTATACAATGATGTTTGCTCTTAATGTGATATAAACCCTAATTCAAGTAATGCATGTAACCTAGGGTTAATGTGTGACATAATGTTAATATGTTAGATGATGAACTTTGATAGTGAGATGTAATCTGGAATATAACATCCGTAAGATAAATCCAAGACAAGAATATAAGTAATTATGAGAATATCCTAATGAGTAAGCCAACCCTAAAATGAACATAATTAGGGTTGAGATGATGAGAACCTGATGGTGATATATGTGGCCTTGTCTTAATCAGGGTTGACCAGGATGTAGACGATATGAGGATATAGATTGTGATATCTCTTTGGAAGGTACGCCATTACCTCTTACTTGGCTTATTATACAATATGATTGTGTTATATGAGTAGTAAAATACGTGGCATATGATATTGGATGAAATGATTGCTCTTGTATGATATGTTTCCTGAATTTCCGTACTTATTGATATGAACACATGAAACATAATATATATGTTCCATTATATCTAAGCACTTCAACTCTTTGGTAGTAAAGTGCTGGAAATAAGTACTTCAACTCTTTGGTAGTAAAGTACTTGGAAGTGATCCAACTCTTTGGTAGTAGATCACATTGTGAAATGATCCAACTCTTTGGTAGTAGATCATAAAGGCCTTAATGCATTCAACTCTCAGGTAGTAAATGCATGGATGATATAATGGAAAATGAGCTTAAAACATGTGTTCTCTTTTGTTAATAAATATCCTTGTGAAAGTATATGTTTTTCTTATATTTCTTTATAACTGGCAAGTATTAGTTTTATCTTATTGCCAAGATATGATGAGAGGTATATATAAAAAGACACGTAGGCGTACTCAGTACAATATTCATGAAATATTGTGCTGACGTGTACCGCATGTAATCTTTTGTTTAGGTTGTGGTTATGCTCTTGAAGATCCAGGATAGTGAGAGTTGTATAGCGAGCTGATGTACAGGTGGACTTGTTGTCTTAAGATCCTGTTTTTTAGTGGTAGTACATGTATATGTGTAAGTTTTGCTGTTCAATATGTAATACCAAATGTTGTAACAATTCTGTTGTAATTATATGTTGAATGGTGAACATGTATGTATGGTTTTATTATTGTTCATGTACATGTGCTACTGATTGTTTCCTTCTGACTTCCTCTGATTTTCTTCTTCTTAGCCTCATGTGGGATGTTTAAATTGGGATTCTCGCTGAGGTGAAGGTTTCAATTTGGACTTCACACATCAGATTAAGTTTTAGAAAATCCAGGGACGTCACAGGTGGTATCAGAGCATGAACAATAGCAAAGCCTGACATTTTCTCATTATGCAACTCAAAACTAAAGAACCTTGAACCTTAATAATCTTTTAGGGCTAGATTAGTTGTCTTTTAGAGACTAGATCTGACCTAGCCTCTAGGTTAGCACCTAGATGTCCGAGAACTAGGTCTAGACTAGTGCTTGTGGCATAGCAAGTCCTTAGATGTCGTTCTTTCCATGTAGTGCAGCGGTATGGGACGTTGCACTATTTGGAAATGACGTGCATCAAGGGAAGAGAAACCCTAGACATATGGCGCTCGTTGTCTAGAGTAGCTACACTAGTCTACACCATGTTCTCACCCCTTTCACTAGTTTTCATGACACTGGACTCTCTACTATGTGTGGGACACTTGTTTCTAGATTTGATTTTGATTCCAAACGAATCGAACCTCGATAGTTTTCTCTGACGCTTGTTTTATCGGAGAAAAACTATATAATATTTTATTATGTATATGTATTACAAAAATGTGTCCCCACACATGTACGAGTAGGAGGTGATCATGCAACCTAAGTGAAAGCGAATGACATCAGTCTAGAAGAGAGAGTAGTTCTAGATTAGATGTCTAGAGCCTTGTTAGAATATCTGATAGATGAAATAAGTTTTGATGATATGATGTAGGTCTTATATAGATGATATAAGATGGTTATGATGATCTATGTTTGTATTTGAGGACATGAGTTTGGTTTTGAGGTTTTGAGATAAGTTTTGATGCTGCAAGTAAATAGGCTTTTATGAGATAAGATAAGTCAAGCTAAGACAGGTTGTGAGTTAGCATGAGCCTCAAGCTCTTTTACAAAGGAGGACCTCTAGTGTTGGGACCAGTCTTGGGGTTAGCTCAAGAGAGAGCGAGACCCACAGGGAAAAGGTCAGAGAACCTTGACTCCACGATATGAGAAATATGAGATATGTGATATGATATGTCCTAAACTAGACTACTCCTAAGTGATTGAGTTGAGTTGCTTTATGCATGATTCCTATAGTCTTGTTGAACCCTAGATGTCCTTGGGCGAACCAAACCCTAGAATCAGAGAGAGGCTAGTTACATATGTGCATGTGAGTATGAATATGAGAACCTACCATCTGGGTGAGGGAGAGAGCCCAAGACCCTGGAGGAGGTAGCTGTGTTAGTTTCTGTGAAGCCTCATGCTCAGGTTGGTGGTTTCCCACATAGGAATCTAGTGGTGTATATAAGAAAGTTTTGAGGTAAGCTTGTCTCATAGGTAGAGACCTATGAAGAGTATGTCATGGTATGTTTTGGTTGGTGCTTCTGTGGCTAGAGTTTGTAAGGTTGTCTCTAGTGCCAGTGAGGTAATATGAGAACCCTAGACCGAGAGAAAAGATAAAGTATATGCGTGTGAGATACTGATAGAGTTGAGTTAGCTCAGAGAGACTAAGCATGGCAATACTCTCATGATATGGGTCAGGAGAACCTCAGTTGGATTAGGTAAAGTTTTAATACATGTTTCACGAGTCACTCACATAAGTTTTTTTAACACAACCATGATAAATATATGTAAGGATGTGATCTAATCCTGAGATATGATATATAGACACGATATGATGGAAACCTAGAGATGGTTTAATAGATATCAATGCATAAATGGTTAACCATATACATGAATAAAGATGATAATGTAATATGTTTGGTTAATCTTTTGATGAAATCACTAGTAACTGTTGCAATTTATTATGAGTAATGAAATAAGATCATATGAATGGAACATGTTATATGAGGTGTTAATCATAGTGCTAATAAAAATGAAAAATATAGTTTGAAAGTTAGCACAACATAATGATTATAACACCTTGATATGATCTGGATGGATAATGTGGGTTAATTATAGTTAACTCCCTCCTAAAATTCATATGTTCATGTCGAACATGTTCTAACAATGAGCTCAATAAAATGTTCATGAAACCATGATGTATGGGTTAACTTTAGTTAACTCCTTTATGACATGATAATATAATTTGGAAATCCTAATGCATGGGTAAAGATAAGGATGCAACCCTAACATATGATATACATCATGATGTAGCTTAAGCCCCTAAACCATGTTATATGATGAGTGGTTCACCCATGTATCACCTTAGATGTTTGAAAACATCCAAGTAGCTTGGATATAGTTCTTGAGCTTTTGTCTATGTTGTACATAGAAGGGTGCCAACATGTGGATGAAGGCAAGATAAGGTTTTCCCTGGAAGTATGAGTATGGTTTACTTTCGAGGACAAAAGTTCTTTTAAGATGTATATGATGTGACAAAGTGGGTTTTCTAGCTTAATTTCGAGGACGAAATATCTTTTAAGGTGTGTAGGATGTGATGGAGTGGACTTTTAGAATCCTAAATGTCTAATGACTTAAGTGAAGGCATATGTTCCAGTTAGATTGAGAGTTTCAAGCTTTTGATAAAGTAAGTGTGTTGAGGTGAGGTCGATATCATGTTTAAGACCTATCTTTTAATGCCTTTTTGATGAATTTAATTGAATGGACTAATAGCTGAGTTTGTCACCAAATTTGAGTAGAACGTAGCTGGAGATGTAGTAAAGGTATGGTTCAAGTTTGGTGGAAATTGGATGTTTCTAGATTTAGTTATCTAAGTTGGATATCATGAAATAAGATAATTTAATGTATGATAGAGCAGTGTTTTAATAGCCTAGGTCCTGATCAACATCTCAGTCACGCACCCCTCGCATCTGGGTTGGGCGGCGTGGATGAGATCTGGCCGCAACAACGATCATCAAGTGTCCATGGACTTGAATATGAAGTGCCATAGATAGGCTTAGTGGAGCTGTAGTCTTGACCCTTGGATACATCCGATGGCTGGGGAGATTGGTTCCATAGCAACAGTCACAGTCTCGTTTAGAACAGGTTTCTCCCACGTCTTCGAGTTACCTTGTCGTGGGTTGAGGAGTGGACGGAGCGGACGGTTGCCTACACCTGATTGTGGCTACCCACAGAGTCCTTGTTCGCATCCGTTTGCGTTAAGAATAGTGGGAGCGAGAGCCCTTCTCCCACAACCCCAGGAGCTAGCTGACGACTCACGGCAGGTTGCGTGAGGGACCTAGAGGAGGAGACGCAGGTGCAACATTGCTGAAGTGAGAAACTCGAGACGGGAGTGGCGCTCATGATCATAAGAAGGTCTGCGCCGAGTGAGCTCGTGGTCACGTGGAGCAACGAGGGGAGGTAGTTTGGCCTACCACAGCCAGCCAGACCGAACACTCCCAGGATGTCGTGACGGCGCTCACTATCAGGAAGAGGCCCATCGGTGGTGACTGTTGTCTAGGAGACGATGCGCGTTGGCATCAGGCGGATTAGGCGGAGAACGACTCCAGTCGGGGCGGCGACGTGGAGCAAAGGTGCACAACAGCAGCCAGAGGAGGAGGCACGCACGACGGTGGTGCCGTTCTATGGACGGGATCGTGAGAGAAGGAGCCACCTACAGCGAGCCTAGAGGAGAGGATACCTGATCATCAATCTCATCTGCGGCGGCGGATTCATGGAGGAAGAACCTCACGACGGCGTCCTCTCATGGACTGAGGAGAAAGAAGAGCTGTAGCCCTGGAGGCAGCGCTCCCCTTCGGCTCTGCGGCATCATTTCAGGCTGTGAGCCTGCGATGGAAGCTTCCTAGAAGCGATGCAGACAAAGAAGGCAGGGGGCATCGGGCAGCCTCCCGTTCAGGCGAACAGAGATCGCTCGCGTCGGCGCTGCATCGAGGAAGAACGAGGAAGCGGAAAGAAAGGAAGGACTGGGCCGACAGCCTTGAACCGGGTCCACTTCACAGAACCGGCGACTCACTTGACACCAACAACAAGGAGTGACCCATATAGACACGTGGCAACGTGTGTTTGGCTTGAAGGTAGGAATTTCCAAATAATTGCTAGATCTTACATAATTTGCAGTAAATAGCTCCGATGTCCAAAAAATACAAAGAATATACCGAAATTCTCAGAAAAATGTGTAGAACAACCTAGAACTATAATATTAGGCTTTTGATGCTCAAATCTCAGTGATATCATGAAAGATGTGTAATTCTTGTTTAGTGGATAATAAATAGCGAATGATGACATAAAACTGTGGAAAAATGTCAATAAGTCTATAATAATGCTTATAGTGCACCTGATGTCAGTGATGATGATGTTAATGTAGGAAATAATGTAATTTGCTTAATATGGCTAATTAGGGCTAATAACCCTAAATAAAATGTATTAAATGCATACACGGTCAATAAATGAGGAAATTCACAGAGTAAGCTCATATCAGTATATGGACCCTCATTTTTAATTATGAGATCATAAAGATGAATAAAATCCATGTTATACAATGATGTTTGCTCTTAATGTGATATAAACCCTAATTCAAGTAATGCATGTAACCCAGGGTTAATGTGTGACATAATGTTAATATGTTAGATGATGAACTTTGATAGTGAGATGTAATCTGGAATATAACATCAGTAAGATACATCCAAGACAAGAATATAAGTAATTATGAGAATATCCTAATGAGTAAGACAACCCTAAAATGAACATAATTAGGGTTGAGATGATGAGAACCTGATGGTGATATATGTGGTCTTGTCTTAATCAGGGTTGACCAGGATGTAGACGATATGAGGATATAGATTGTGATATCTCTTTGGAAGGTACACCATTACCTCTTACTTGGCTTATTATACAATATGATTGTGTTATATGAGTAGTAAAATACTTGGCATATGATATTGGATGAAATGATTGCTCTTGTATGATATGTTTCCTGAATTTCCGTACTTATTGATATGAACACATGAAACATAATATATCTGTTCCATTATATCTAAGCACTTCAACTCTTTGGTAGTAAAGTGCTGGAAATAAGTACTTCAACTCTTTGGTAGTAAAGTACTTGGAAGTGATCCAACTCTTTGGTAGTAGATCACATTGTGAAATGATCCAACTCTTTGGTAGTAGATCATAAAGGCCTTAATGCATTTAACTCTCAGGTAGTAAATGCATGGATGATATAATGGAAAATGAGCTTAAAACATGTGTTCTCTTTTGTTAATAAATATCCTTGTGAAAGTATATGTTTTTCTTATATTTCTTTATAACTGGCAAGTATTAGTTTTATCTTATTGCCAAGATATGATGAGAGGTATATATAAAAAGACACATAGGCGTACTCAGTACAATATTGATGAAATATTGTGCTGACGTGTACCGCATGTAATCTTTTGTTTAGGTTGTGGTTATGCTCTTGAAGATCCAGGATAGTGAGAGTTGTATAGCGAGCTGATGTACAGGTGGACCTGTTGTCTTAAGATCCTGTTGTTTAGTGGTAGTACATGTATATGTGTAAGTTTTGCTGTTCAATATGTAATACCAAATGTTGTAACAATTCTGTTGTAATTATATGTTGAATGGTGAACATGTATGTATGGTTTTATTATTGTTCATGTACATGTGCTACTGATTGTTTCCTTCTGACTTCCTCTGATTTTCTTCTTCTTAGCCTCATGTGGGATGTTTAAATTGGGATTCTCGCTGAGGTGAGGGTTTCAATTTGGACTTCACACATCAGATTAAGTTTTAGAAAATCCGGGGATGTCACACCTCTATATATAGGAGAAGTTAGGGTTAGGGTTCCCAGTCCCCAACCAATGTGGGACTAAAGCAGGAGTGGAAAGGACCGGAAGATCTTGAATTTTCGCAACAATTCTAGAAGTTTCACAACTTGGTGCGCCGAAACGGTCATCTTGCCCAGCGAGACAGTCATCTTGCATGTGAGATGGTGTTTTTACTAAGCGAAATAGTTTTCTGGGACGCGATACAGTCATTTCTCACTTTCCCTGTCAGATATGAATTGACAAATCATTTCCTAATTAATGTCATACATTAATTTACTTGCACTCCAAGTGTGTGCAATTGAAATGAGTTTGGGAAAACCTCAGAACCTTCGTTCGTCCCAACTAGGCCATCTCACACAAGAAAGATGTCTGTCTCACTCACCAAGATGACCGTCTGGTGAGTTTGAGTTGAGCCGATTGTTTCAATAGCTTGAACCGATCGGTTGATAGGGCAGAATTAAGCCAATTCAATTTTTGATTTGTCTAACAACCCAAACAGCCGTCTCAACACTTGAGACGCCTGTATGGATGCCCAAACGACCGTCTCACCTAGTGAAATGGTCATTTGGTAGTTCAGTCAGCCAATACGTTAATTTGTTCTGTGAATTGAGTACCTAAACACTTTAGTACTTAATTCAATTTCAAGATCTAAACTCCTCTTCTAGGTGAGTTCCTATATGTGTGACCCTATAGGTTCCACATCACGTTGGTAGTGAATGTCCATAACAACTTATGACATTACAAGAAAAGAGTGGGCCTAGTTGCACATTAGTTCTACCCAAGTGAATGGAAAGTTGGGGAACAACTTCAACCTATAATCTGTGTATGGTGTTATAGTGTTTGTATAGTTCCTTTGTCACTAGAGGCATGGAGCAGTCATCCTCATTATTATTCAATCCTATTCCTTGAACTAGAGCAGACTACATGAGATATATGTAAGCTCAATATCACATATTGACTCACATGCGTATGGCCATACTTTTCTTGGTCTTGCTAATCAAGAGGCCTTGGATATCATACTCCTGTAGGAGGGACAAATCCAATCTCTATCACTCACAGTCAGTCCCCATGTGTTAAAGTCACCCAATCATCACCGTTATAACAACCCATGTTTTAGGACTGCATTTGATGATGTCAAAGTGTACCCAACCGCATGTGATGAGTGTAGTGATTTTAGGTCTAAGAACCACTACCACGACCATCACTGTGAGAGCTTACTATGACTTCCATGTGTCAGTCTCACAGTGGGTCTATCCAATACACTGTTCTCTAACATGTATCTATGTATTGGTTTGATATTGCCATATCATGACTAATGATATGTAGTGATCAACCAACTCACACTCTGATCTTATGTGTTATTGTTGTCTATCAACCTTCCACAATAACAACCGATCAGGGACATAATGAGAATATTTATATGTACTCTTAACATGCATATGATCTCACTTCAATAAGACTAATATTTTAAGACATACTTCATTGAGTAATATTATTTTCTAGACATTTGTAGTGTTCCATCATTATCTCATAATTGAATCAAACATAATAAATTGGAAGATTGACTTCTATTAGTAATCAAATATTTTTATTCCATTTCAATCATCACATGATTGTGTCTTTGGGCATACATACCAATAGACTCCCAATTGCACTCAGAGCTAATCACCCACATATCTAATCTAGAGTGACCAAACATGACCATCATGCTTCTTTTGCGCAAGTGTTTTTATAGTGGGTTTAGCAACATTTTCTTTAGGTCGGTATTGTGCAATTTTCATATCTCTTCACTATACAACTACTCGAATGAGATGGAAGTGCCATAGTATGCTATCCGAGATTCTAAGCCTAACTAGTAGCTCCATTGTTGTCATCATTATTTCTACTATGTCATCAATGGTTGGAACCTTACACAAGTTCACCCATATGAACTTCTTGATCCATATAGTATCCTCTATTATTCTTATAACATAGAGATACTTGGCTTATTTTGTAGATTTGAAAAAATGTCATTAGCTCAAAACTCTTTCCAGCTTACACTTCTTGTCAATCACTAATTTTGATTGTGATCCTTTATTTGTCAGTTTGGAAGCTTGCATTGGTGTAACTCTTTACACCCAACTCTTCCTTATTATCATACTCAAGGAATAGATCCTTTTAGTGCTTCAAAAGCATATAAGGATCTTCATGATGGTAGTTCAGTGACTCTCACTGATATTTGACATATACCCTCTCATCAAGTTTAATACATACGAGATTGCTAGGTAGGTATATATATGTCCTCTCATCATGTCAATACATATGAGATGACTGGATATCCTCTCATCATGTCCAATACATACAAGATAATAGTATATATTCTCGTCATGTCCAATACATACGAGATAATGCGATAAGTACATAACATTGCATTCAAGACAGATTCAGTTGTGAATGCATATGGCATCTATCCATGTGTTCCTATTCTTCATAAGAATAGGGACACTTGGCTCCTGAGTGACTAGCTCCATGGATCATGGATATTTTTCTCTCATTGAATCTTGCATGTTGAACCCTTGAACATCTTATGAATGTATGTTGTATTACTTAGGTCAAGAAGCTTTCAAGATCTATCTCTATAGACCTTGATCCCTATCTCATAGGATGCTTCACCTAAACCCTTCATATAGAAAGTATTTTCCTTTCTAGGTTATAACATTTATAGGATAAGGACATTATTCCCCATCATTATGTGGAATATTAAATATGCTCCAACTAAATCTTTTGTAATCATAGATTCCATCTTCATTCTGACTTAAATCAAACCCTTTGACTGCCTTGTCAAATCCAAGATTCCAACTATGAGATGCTTGCTTCAATCCCCTGATTGATCTTTTTAGCTTATAGACTTTATTTGCATTAATGGATTTATAAAACCATTAGGTTGTATCACATACACATTCTTTTAATTATTCCAATCAAGGAATGCGGTTTTAATCATCCATATGCCAAATCTCACAGTCATACTAAGATGCAACAACAAGCATGATCAAGATGGATTTAACCATGGTAACTGGTGAAAGGACTTCATCATGTTCAATACATTGAACTAGTTTGAAATTCTTTGCAACCAATCTACCCTTCCAAGTTGGTCTTCTGATAAAGACCCAAATGCACCCAATGGGTTTTACCACTTCAAGTGGATCCACCAAGATCACACCTTTTTGGTTTACATGGAGCCCATCATTGATCTTATGGCTTCAAGCCATTTCTCAGATCCTGGTCCCTCAATAGTATCTAGGTAGGTTGTTGACCCATCTCTATGATCAACTCACACAGCTTTTGATTTTATAAGATATCCTAATCTATCAAACTCAAGGCATGTTCTACTAGAACTATGAATTATGTGTTTACATAAGGAACTTGAGATTCCATAACAACTTGTGATTCTCCTTGTTCCTATTGTATCTCTTTAGGTTCTATGTTTTCTTGTTTGTCTTGAACATTTTGAGTTCTACTTTTACTCCCATTGCTTCTTTTGGAACTAATTCCTTTTAGGAATTCAACCATCCTATCAACAAACACTTTATTTTCAGGTTGGAATATAAGTAGTATTCAACAAGATAACATTTATGTGATTTATGGATAAAGCTTTTAAAAAACAAATTTCATATATAAGCCTTCAATCCTTATCACTACAAAAAGACTCATCGGGACTCCTCCCATGCCATATCTCATATGGTGTCTTTTGAACCATTTTATATGGTACATTATTTTAGTGTGAAGCATGTGCACATAAGAAATTGTAAGTTCAGCTAGATTTTATTGATAATCTCACACCATGACTTAATAGGGTGTGATGCCTTCTTTCCAACACATTAGTGTGTTTCAGGTGGAGTTCAATGTCATACACTATCACAGTCTCTCCAGAAGGTCCTCAAACTCTTGGTTAAAATATTTTAACATTAATCACATCAATGTATCTTAATACTTTACCAAGTGAGTTATGTAGTTCATTTATGATCTCCTTGAACACTTCAAGAGTTCCAAACTTGTATTTCATTAAATACAAATTTCAATATCTACTGATCATATCAGTAAATATAATGAGGTACTTGTAACTACCTTTATCATTCATCCAAAAAGGTCTATGTACATCAGTATGTACTAGTCCTAATGGAGTAGTCAATCTCCCACTACATCTAGTGAAGATGCCCTTGTCATATTGCACAACAAATAAGACATGCATGTTTCTATTGTTTCAATAACCAAAAGAGACTAGATAACCGTCATATGGATTTTAGAAATGCATTTCTCATTTATGTGTTATAGATGATAATGCTATAGGTATTCATTGTTTGAGTGATCAGGTCATTCAATATATGTGTCATACACATTTGTCTCTACAACTATCAAGTATAGTTTGTGAGACATATGACATTTCCATAAAAGATCATAATATTCTTTTAATACAAAACATAAGATGTTTGGAAAGTATACAATAGCAATTCTCTAATTCTATTATGTTCACATGAATGATAATTTCCAACTATAAAGGTAGCTACCCTTTCTCCACACAGTTATGGCTTACTCCTCAGGTCCTGAAGTAGAGATCTCTATCTCCATATTCTTCTTGATATCCTCTATAATGAGGACAGTTCTTTCAAATGTCCAGACAAGTAACAATGGTGGAACTTTCATGTCTTTATCTTCAAGTGAAAATGAAAAAATCCCTTTACACTTTCCCTTCTCCATATCTTGAGTGTAGAAGACTTGGACTTAAGCTCAGCCTCAGAACACTTCTTTGCCTTGCATTTGCCCTAGGACTCACTTCCACTAATCACCATAATAGATTTGTCCTTTTCTTCCTTGCATTGGCATCAACATGCCAAGCATTTGATGGATTGACTATATGATTCATGCAATGCTTGCATAATCATATTCATGGTCAACTCTTGACCTAAGAGAAATCTAGTCATTCTACATGTCCAATCATATTGAGCACATGGGATTCTACTGGACCTTCCTTTGTTAGTTTGCATTCAATTAGCGCTTTGGAGACATTATACCTTCTTTGCCTTTCATGATTCTTAAGATGTGTCACCATCTCAAGAATGTCCATGTTTATTTGTGTTGTTTGTGCAACTCATAGTTCATACAACAATGCATTATGTATTCAAAATTTTATGGCATCATTGGCATGCTTCCAATAAGCATCCATTTAGCCTTAGGCGCATTTGGAGCATGCTCCTCTAGCATTGGTCTATCTAGGACATAGAGCTTTCGCTCATTGATGAGAACATTTCTCAAAGTCCTTAACCAATTGTGGAACTTTATCCTATTTTGTCCTTCTACAAGACTAATCGCAATTTGAACGTGTTTTGTGTTTGAAATTTGATTCTACAAAGAAATATTGCAACCTTTTCAAAACATTTTTTAGTTGGTTTGATTTGATAATTTTAGTGATATTAATTAGGTATTTAATTAATATTACTCCCATTATTTTATTTGAATTGATAGCCCTCAATATCAATTCAGAATATTGCAGCGTATAATATTCTAGTGGGCCAAGATCCATATTTCATCAATTCATGACTCAACTTTGGCTAATTTTCCACAACTTGACTATTTAGGTAGGCCATCATGCCAATTGCATCATATGCAACTATTGGGTAGATGATATGCGTAACTCCTTGCCATAATCATCTGCATGCTTCTGGGCTTAGACACTCTAAGAATCACCAGTTAAGCCTGACCTAAAAACCAACATGATAACAATGTACCCCACTTTAGCGACACCTACATCATTACTATCACACTTCCACAAGATAGACGGCGTACAATGCTTCAGCGTCACCTATGCTTGGTCTATCAATCTTTTCATGTGTACTATTTTTGAAAAGCATCTCAAAACTTAATTTTAATCGAGGGATTTTGTATAAATACATATACTTTATCCGATCACCACATATATACTACGTATCATATACATGCTATAACCAAAAATGTGAACATGCAATAAATAAAACACACAAGCGATGGTTATGGCCATACTAATGAAATTCCTTGGATCCATAAGGAATTACTCCCATCTATGATCCACATCATATACAACTTGTTGTTGGTGAAGATTTATACTCGAACCAATCCTGTTTGATCTGTTCAACTCTTGAATTGGTTGGCTCACCTCTTAATCACTTAATTGGGTTCTTTTGAAACATTCGTCTGATTCACATGTCCAAACATCTGGACATGTCCAGTCATTCAGATGGGCCACCAATCAATCAGTTCATCCTCCTATCATATTGCCTCCTAGGTCGTCCAGTCGATTGGGTCATCTCATGATCCGTTTGTTTCACCTTTGTGTAGACCATCATCTCACGTCGAAACATACATTATAACTATCCTATTTCTTATTACATTATATATGGGAAAAAAATTTGAGTTACATTCGAGGGGAAATAGGAAGAAGACCATTAATTTACATTTGGAAAGGAGAGGGATGCTCGGTTCATAGACTGATTGACAACAAAAATAAATAACCACAACCATGCACACACAGATCTAGGGTTTTGGCTATAACCCTGCTTCACATCCACCATCAAAACCAATTTTATGGTGGCGTGTGCAAATTGCATATATATATATTTGTTTGGGTTATTATGTGGTGATAAGATGGATATACACATCAACCAGTTTAAATATTCGCAACACATGTAATAAATAAACACGGTAAAAACCAAAATATGATCATATCGATTATCCCAAAACATAATTAATTGATGGGGCTCTGATACTACTATAGGGAAATACGACATAGAGATAGGAAGAGGAAACAAAAATCTTACTGACATATTTTTCTTTAACCAACAAATCACGTCAATAACTATGCAATGTGAAGGATGGTTTCATGAAGATATAATTGGTCCTGGAGCAAGTCCAACGACAATCCTCACTGATGTAGATGCACACTCTATCTTAGACGGTGGCTGTGCAGCTCCTAGTTGCACTCAGACTCATCTAACTACTCCTCCATGGATACCATACATAGACAACTACTGTAGTGGCTCCTCAGATGTCGCCACAGATTGAAAGTTGATGTTTCCCTCCTAGCAGCAGCCAAAAGACTCCTCCTACCTCTAGAGTAGTCCATACGGACCAACTAGAACTCCTGTCATCCAATAGAAATAGACAAGAAGGAGTTATCCCTCATGATGTACTAGTCACCAACAAGCTTTCCTACAACAATGATCCTCAGTTGTTTCTCTCCCATGGCTATCCCTCCCTAGTCGAGTAAGACTTTCCTGGGCTCTTGTGGTTACCACAACAAGAAAGGACAACAATCGTCAGAGCAACTAATTCTCAATTGTCTGTGTAGTAGTTTTACTCTGGGAAGCCCCCAATACCCTTCTATATATAGTAGAGGTTAGGGTCAGTGTTTCCAGTCCCCAGCCAATGTCAGACTAAAGCGGGAGTGGAAAAGACCAGAAGATCTTGAATTTTTGCAACAATTCTGGAAGTTTCACAACCTACTTGCACCAAAATGATCATCTTGCCCAGCGAGACGGTCATATTGCACGTGAGACAGTCATTTTGCTAAGCAAAATGGTCATTTGGGATGTGAGATGGTTGTTTCACACTTTTGCAGTCAGATATGATTTGACAAATCATTTCCTAATTAACGTCATACATTAATTTACATGCACCCCAAGTATGTGCAATTGAAACAAGTTTGGGAAAACTCTAGAACCTTCATTTGTCCCAATTGGGCCATCTCACACAAGCAAGACGCCCGTCTCACTCACCCAGACGGTCGTCTGGTGAGTTTGGTCAAGTTGATCGGTTCAATAGCTTGAACCGGTCGGTTTATAAGACAGAACTAAGCCAATTCAATTTTTGATCCATCTGATAACCGAAAGGGTTGTCTCAACACTTGAGATGCCTATCTGGCTGCCCTAGTGAGATGGTCGTTTGGAAGTTTTGTCAGCCAATCCATTTATTTGTTGTATGAATTGAGTACCTAAACACTTTGGTACTTAGTTCAATTGTCATTCAAGATTTGAACTCCTCTTCTAGGTGAGTTCCTATGTGTATGACCCTATAGGTCCCACATCATGTAGGCAGTGAATGTCCATAACAACTTATGACATCACAAGTAAAGAGTGGTACCTAGTCACACATCATTACTACCCAAGTGAATAGAAAGTTGGGGAGCAACTTCAACGTACAATCTGTGTATGGTGTTATAGTGTTTGTATAGTTCCTTTGTCACTGATATCTAGATTTAACTAGAGGCATGGATCACTCATCCTCATTATTATTCAATCCTGTTCCTTGAACCAAAGCAGACTGCATGAGATATATATAAGCTCAATATCACATATTGATTCACATGCCTATAGCCATACCTTTCTCAGTCTCGTTAATCAAGAGGCCTTGTTTTTTTACTCATGTAGGAGGGACAAATCCCATCTATATCACTCACAATCAGTCCCCATGTGTCAAAGTCACCCAATCATCACTGTTATAACAACCCTTATTTCAAGACTGCATTTGTTAATGTCAAAGTGTACCCAACAACATGTGATGAGTGCTGTGATTTTAGGTCTAACAACCACAACCACCACCATCATTGTTACGACCCCATCTTCCGATAACCCCCAATTAAGGGAGACCGAAAGGTTGAAGCCGCACCAATAAAATTCCGGATCAAAGGTTCGACATATAACCAAGAACAATTATTAAATTCTAACATACTATGCTGAAAAAGGGTAATAAAATTTTTCTTTACATACCTTTTGAGAACTTGGATCTCTATTCTTCTATCCATACCGATACTAAACTATCTAATCCTCCTTTGCACTTTAATTCTCATTTAGTATCACATGTGCCACTTTACTGTTTGTTCTTTTCATTGTACCTAAAACGCCGACAAACAAAACGTCGGTCAGCCGTAGCTGGTATGTGGGGGAAACAGATAATCATGCAACTATGATAACCATGTAATCATTCAATTAATTATTTAACAATCAAGATTACGTTTTAAGCCAAACTACTCAATCCATACTTATCCACAACTCTGTGTTGTCCCTATAAGGACTTATATGGAAACCTCTCTAAGGTGACTTGTTGGACTTACCCTCTAGGCAGCCAAAGTCTTTCTCGACCTGGTGGATCTACCCTCTAGGTAGCCTATGTACCAGGTCCGCCATTACGACACAGAGTGGATCAAGGAATTGAGCTAGATGGCATATACATTATGTGATAGTCATATTCACTTTACAGTTGCGTGAAATAAATAGACATTCAACAGTTATTTCAAGCAACCGATAAATCCTTTGGAAATCACCGAGAAACTAAAGTGATTATTCATAAGCGTAACCACATACCTGATCCATAGTAACTTGATGTCCATGCATAATCATTCAACACAATTAACAAGCAATCAACAATATCCTGAAAATAATGCATAACATCCAAGTGTCATTGTTTTATTCAAAACACCCTCAAGATCAACTTGGATTCCACCTTATGATTTCTAGGCCAACTTTAGGGTTTTATTAGGGTTTTAGCCTTCATTATGCATTTATCACTTTTAATGCTCTTTTAGTTTACAAACCCTAATTTCTGCATCATAGGCACAATTGAATGTCAATTAAGTCTAATACATTTCTTTTACACTAAAACTATTATATTTACCCTTTTAGGTCATATCCAAAACATTAAGACTAATTATAATCTTCAGTTTCTTCCAAATTGACAAATCATATTTCGTTATAGTTCAACTCACATATATGAACCTTATTTATCACTATTTCCACTTTTATAAATTAGGAAACACTAATTATCCAAATAATTCACATTAAAGATCTTTGGTACTCAAATTATCTTCGAATCATCATATCTCTATTTTATTCTTCGATTTGTACAATTAAACCATTAGAATGACATATTCATCTAAATTAGGGTTTTAAGCTCATTAATGCATATTCATGTACATAGAACCCTAAATTAAACCAACTATATTAAAAGATCATCTTTTCAAATCTTATTTTCACTTTTATTAACAACAGGTTAATATCATCTTGAATTATCCATCTATCATCAAATCTAAGGGGTTTTCCCTAGTTAAATCATTAAAAAGGATAACTTTATGTATTCTTCCAATTTCAAGCATATAAATTCTAAATTAAACTAATCATGTGCAAAGTTCTTCCTTTTTGAACTCAATGTTCCTTTTTACATTTAACAGGTTAATATCAACCCTAATGATTCATTAAACCCAATTAATCACATTAATCATATTAATACATTAAAGTTGATAACTTTTATTACTTTTCGAATTGCAAGCATAAACAGGCTCCAATTATATTTTTACTGGATTCCTTGCATTTTTCTGATCAAAATTCATATATCACTTGTCCTAATCGGAGTTACGAATCTCGAGATATGAATTTTGTATAAATTACCTGTTTGAGCCAATGGCACGATGCCACGTCACCTATCCCATGCAACGCGGATTGCCTTCTTTGAGAACATTTCGAAAGGTCTAAAATACCCTCAGTTAAGTAATTGGTTCTTTAGCCCGCGAAGGGGCATTTTCGTCCAACGGCCGCTCCTCCTTCTTCCTCCTTGCGACGGCAGCCTGCTGCTGCCCTAGCCCGCCGTTTCTCAGCTGTGCGCGGCTTCCTTTCTCTCCTCCAAGGGCCGGTGACCCTCCGGGAAGGTCCTACTACCTCCGCCGCACACCATGCACCCATTGGAGCCTCTGATCCGCGGCCAAGGTGGACAAGATCTGCCACGCGAGTCCGTGCTTGCAGGCGCCGGTTGCAACCATGCGGCCGTCCTGGCGAGCTGTCTAGGGTACAGAAAATTCGACTAGGTCATCCTATGACCTCGGCGCACCTCCAGCTCCCTTCCTAGACCTCTCTCCGTACCAGGGTTGCAACATCTTCCTCTACTAGGGTTTCAAACACCAAGGAACAAGAAGAGAACGAGAGAGAGAAAGAGAACCATAGGATCTTTGTCCTACGAACCAGGGGTTCTACCCCTTTTATAGGGGAGGTAAAACACGCCCTAACGTGGCCCTCTAAGAGGGGACAAGTCCCACTCCCATAAGGACTCCGATTTCTTCAAGTAGAAGAAATCCTATTCTCTCTCTTAAACCTTTTATTCATAAACTATATTCCTTATTTACTCGTATTCCTTGGTTATTAAGGAATCTTATTCACTAAAAGGGAAATCCGAAAATTATATACTTTAATCCCCTTGTTCTTGACTTTTAATCCATTAACACAGATTCCTATTCCCTTTAGTATACATTACTTTCTTTCATACCTTCATAATTAATAATGTATTACATTATTCTTCTTATTTTGAAACTTTGATATTTTCTCTTTATTCCTCTTCTATTTTCCTCATTTGGTATTCCTTTTATCATTAGGAATTCTTGGAACACTAAATTCCACAAAGGATCATTCAATTATACTTTTTCCTCTTATTTTCAACATGTTTCCATTATTATCAATTTCTTTCTTCAAAAAGAAATATTTTAATTAATCTTTTCTTTTCTTAGAATTTTGATTATTCATTTACTAATTGAATGTCCTCGGTATTTGGGCCCAATAGCCAACAAAGCCCAAAACACAACCAATCAAGGCTATTGTGAATGGATTCCATTTAATCAAAACAAATCATATCATTATTTGTTCAATTATCCTTAATATGAGAAATTACATTTCTCACCAATTGAACCCAAAAATTGGGGTTATAACATCCTTCCCCTCTTATAGAAATTTTGTCCTCAAAATTTCAGGCAAGCAAACAAACAAACAATTCCGGATAAGACCTTTCCATGTCCATCATTGGCCCCTATGTGGCTTTGCCATACCCATGGCATTTTCAAAGAACCTTTATTATCACATATTCTTTTCTCTGAGTCCTTTCATCCTGGCGTCTATAAACTACTCAGGTGACTCAGGCCATTTCAGCCTCCTTTGGGGCTCACTAGGTTCATTGCTCAGCACATGGTCGGGTACCTCACATAGTGCTCTAAATTGGACACATGGAAAACATCTCCCATTACTCTATTCCGCGGGGTAGGGTCAAACCTAGCCTTCTCCACCCATCCATCTCTAATGGACCCATATATCGGGGACTCAGCTCTCTTAGTTATAACTTAGAGGGGTCGGTTTTTCATGTCACATTTTCTCCCATGGTGTACTGTATGTCAGTCTACTTTGCATCTGCCCACGACTCTTATCGCTTCTAGGCTCCTTTAAGCCCTTGCACAATCAAAGTGACTTCATCTACACGCACTGGGGTCCCTTTCTCTAATCATCATGTGGTCCTTTTCACCAACATCACCTTACTGAAGTGGTGACCGACACAACCTCCCTTACAGAGCTTCTTATAAAACCCGATACTGGCTATGGTGGTCATTGTCACATCTTTCATAGGACAAGAACTGTCTCTAGATATCACCCTGAACGAGCACACATGCCCTCATCAGACCCTTTAGTCTGGACCATACTAACCATAGTTAAGGGTGATAAACTATACTATTATTGAGTTCTTCATGTACCTACTTCCACTTTATGGAAGTGAACCTTTATGTCAAACTCAAGAACCTTTGAACTCGCTTCATGGTGTAGTTGAACCATCTCTCTCACGGGTAGTTCAACTAGATCTGTCCTCTAACAGAACTCTTTCTTTCTCCTGTCATCTAGGTAAGGCGACCTACCATCACCCATATTGCATTTGGACCTTCCTTGGCCCAGGGAAGACCTAATACAACATCCATAGTGTTGAGCTCCCATTCCTCTCTCAGGGATTCTTTTGTCCTCCATATCGATACACTGGGTTACTGGGGTTCGTCCTTTACCTCCTGGCTTGCATGGCCATATACCATATGCAACCTCATCTTAAGCATCTAACGTGCTATTGCCATTTTCCATGGTGTATCATGATTTCCTGTATGTCATGATTCTCTCAAGATCGATTCCTTCGAAACCCTAAACCACTCTTGTCGGGGTTTCATCACCTTCTTTTCGAAAGAAGTGCACCTGAGGTTTTTCCACCATCCTTTCATTGCATCCATGACTAGACTGGCTAACCAAACAACCATAACTTTTCAACGCATCTTGTTACATCTGAGTGTTATTCAAACACCTCTCCTGTTCAACTTAGGGTTAGCCAAACAACCTCTTCTAACTTCTATCTAAACAAGTCAGATGTATCTCAACCAGAGCATTGATTACCACCTCACATCCTTAGGTATTAGGTAACATTACCCTTCCGTGCATTTCACTTATCATGTCACCTCAAACTATATGTTTATCCCCATTAAGAACACTCTCTGATTTCATCATCATGGTAACCAAACTCAACCTGATATAACTTATAAACTCCACTTAGCTTATGCTAGCAACATCCTCATAAGGTGACTACCTCATTCCCCTTAGTGTTTGAAAACCATCCATGTATCATTTACTTTACCAGGGTAGATATCTTCTCTATCCCTATTTCTTGTGGCGACGTTTCAACCTACATCATCTCTTATCCTTGGTGTATGGCATGCGTAATGTCCTATCTCTCATTCCCATAACAAGAGGAAATAAGCATTTGGCTGCAGTCCAAATACAGAGTTCTTCCTGTTCTAAGAGTAGAGATGGTACATCCCACCTTGCCAGTACACCTTTAAATCTAAGTTGCAACGTGCCACATATGTCTCTTCGTCACAAACATCATGATATCAAACTAGTCTTGAACCTACTGAGGTTTATATCCTTGGTCATCTCCTCTAGGTCTATAGGGTACCGACTCTTTTGGGGTCATCCCTCTTCCCTCATGCATCAAGAGAGTGCCCTACTCATCTGCCCTTTGGGTCCCATGAGTTCATGAAGGTGATCAATCTCCTAACCCATGGCCCTCGGACAATGATAGCTGTTACCTCCCGACCCTATAGTCATGTGCAACTGGGGAATTAGGCAACTCCTACTTTCATCGGTCTTATCCCTATCTGACCCTAGGATAGACTTAGGATTCTTCATTATAGTACATGTTCACTTAGAACCTTACCCAAGTCTTCATCATCTCTTTTCTGCATTCATGGGATGGCTCTCACCCTTATGTAGGGATCAGGGCAACCTGCCTATCTTGGTCAAGCCCCATACCAGTTACTTCCATGGTAACATATCCATATACACTTAGAGATAGATATCTATTGGTCTAAAGGTCCATTCTCATACCATGTACTTTCCACTTAGCTTCTCGAGACCTCTTTAGGTTACCTTTACCCAACAAAACTCTTAGGTCTAGGGTTTACATCCACACGAGTCTACTTAACCTTAGAAAGATAATAAGGTACAAAAAGATCACCTATTGAACCATGCTAGGTCATACTTGTCCCCTCTCCTCAATGTTGGATCAAGATCATACCTTCCTTTATTATCAACCTAGCTATGAGGGGTTCATCAAACATACCTTAAACTTAAGGGGATTTCCCCTCCCGTTATGCATGTGGAGCACCATGCTCGAAACTATAGAAACTTAATTCTTAGGTATACCACTTCCCCTCTTAGGCCTAGGAACCCTAGGTTCACTTTTAGGTGTCCAACAACACACTCTATTTCTTAACCATGAATCAAGCTTGCCATAATGTGCACTTCCTGTCATCCTTCAACTCGAACAACCCTGTAAGGTTGAGTCCTCCTCAAGGACAAACAACAAGGTACAAGGCCTCAAAACCTATTACTATACCTCTTCAGGGTTTATGGAACTCTTCTTCTCATCTATACCATAAGCGCAAAGGTATAAACTGACTCATCCTCTTTCTAGGATGTGGGTGGTCAAAGGTACTCGGTCATCCAACCTCTCACGGCTCATATGGCATCCCATGCACATCTATCCAAACACTTGGTCTAACTCATCATGCCATCTCTCTCTATATCCTTCACTTAGGGTTAGGGTTAACGTCATCCTCGTAGGATGAGCCAGGTTTCTACTTACACTGGAGATCTCTATCTCCAAGACTGACTTATCCTCCTGACAAGAAGGTCTACCCTCAGGTCTCTCCTGAGGACATGACATCTCATGTCATACGACCTAAGCATGTATCTATTATTTAATTTGCGCTTAAACTATTAAGCTTATGTCCATGACATCTTATTTACATGCCTTTCATTAATTTGGTGGAGGATTGCTTAAACCTTATTAACGTTACCCATACCTCAAGAGGGTGAGGAGAAGAAAGGAAACCCTAATCCTTTATGTCCTTATCAGAATTTTGTGATGAGAAGGGATGAATAGGATGAGAAGTCCTAAAGGTATCTTATTTCGATTCATACCCTAAGACTTTGGCCAGGCGGTCACACGGGTCCGGGAGTCCTCGTATTTCGACTAGCGGTGCGGAGGAAAATCTTGCCAGCCCCCGGTCGTGATCCCTTTCTAGACACCTCCGTCGTTCGGATACTCCTCTAATAACTCCCTTGGGTTCTATGGAGTTTGTAAAATTTAATAATTATTAATGGTTAAATGAGGAACCTACGCTCTGATACCAAATGTTACGACCCCATCTTCCGATAACCCCCAATTAAGGGAGACCGAAAGGTTGAAGCCGCACCAATAAAATTCCGGATCAAAGGTTCGACATATAACCAAGAACAATTATTAAATTCTAACATACTATGCTGAAAAAGGGTAATAAAATTTTTCTTTACATACCTTTTGAGAACTTGGATCTCTATTCTTCTATCCATACCGATACTAAACTATCTAATCCTCCTTTGCACTTTAATTCTCATTTAGTATCACATGTGCCACTTTACTGTTTGTTCTTTTCATTGTACCTAAAACGCCGACAAACAAAACGTCGGTCAGCCGTAGCTGGTATGTGGGGGAAACAGATAATCATGCAACTATGATAACCATGTAATCATTCAATTAATTATTTAACAATCAAGATTACGTTTTAAGCCAAACTACTCAATCCATACTTATCCACAACTCTGTGTTGTCCCTATAAGGACTTATATGGAAACCTCTCTAAGGTGACTTGTTGGACTTACCCTCTAGGCAGCCAAAGTCTTTCTCGACCTGGTGGATCTACCCTCTAGGTAGCCTATGTACCAGGTCTGCCATTACGACACAGAGTGGATCAAGGAATTGAGCTAGATGGCATATACATTATGTGATAGTCATATTCACTTTACAGTTGCGTGAAATAAATAGACATTCAACAGTTATTTCAAGCAACCGATAAATCCTTTGGAAATCACCGAGAAACTAAAGTGATTATTCATAAGCGTAACCACATACCTGATCCATAGTAACTTGATGTCCATGCATAATCATTCAACACAATTAACAAGCAATCAACAATATCCTGAAAATAATGCATAACATCCAAGTGTCATTGTTTTATTCAAAACACCCTCAAGATCAACTTGGATTCCACCTTATGATTTCTAGGCCAACTTTAGGGTTTTATTAGGGTTTTAGCCTTCATTATGCATTTATCACTTTTAATGCTCTTTTAGTTTACAAACCCTAATTTCTGCATCATAGGCACAATTGAATGTCAATTAAGTCTAATACATTTCTTTTACACTAAAACTATTATATTTACCCTTTTAGGTCATATCCAAAACATTAAGACTAATTATAATCTTCAGTTTCTTCCAAATTGACAAATCATATTTCGTTATAGTTCAACTCACATATATGAACCTTATTTATCACTATTTCCACTTTTATAAATTAGGAAACACTAATTATCCAAATAATTCACATTAAAGATCTTTGGTACTCAAATTATCTTCGAATCATCATATCTCTATTTTATTCTTCGATTTGTACAATTAGACCATTAGAATGACATATTCATCTAAATTAGGGTTTTAAGCTCATTAATGCATATTCATGTACATAGAACCCTAAATTAAACCAACTATATTAAAAGATCATCTTTTCAAATCTTATTTTCACTTTTATTAACAACAGGTTAATATCATCTTGAATTATCCATCTATCATCAAATCTAAGGGGTTTTCCCTAGTTAAATCATTAAAAAGGATAACTTTATGTATTCTTCCAATTTCAAGCATATAAATTCTAAATTAAACTAATCATGTGCAAAGTTCTTCCTTTTTGAACTCAATGTTCCTTTTTACATTTAACAGGTTAATATCAACCCTAATGATTCATTAAACCCAATTAATCACATTAATCATATTAATACATTAAAGTTGATAACTTTTATTACTTTTCGCATTGCAAGCATAAACAGGCTCCAATTATATTTTTACTGGATTCCTTGCATTTTTCTGATCAAAATTCATATATCACTTGTCCTAATCGGAGTTACGAATCTCGAGATATGAATTTTGTATAAATTACCTGTTTGAGCCAATGGCACGATGCCACGTCACCTATCCCATGCAACGCGGATTGCCTTCTTTGAGAACATTTCGAAAGGTCTAAAATACCCTCAGTTAAGTAATTGGTTCTTTAGCCCGCGAAGGGGCATTTTCGTCCAACGGCCGCTCCTCCTTCTTCCTCCTTGCGACGGCAGCCTGCTGCTGCCCTAGCCCGCCGTTTCTCAGCTGTGCGCGGCTTCCTTTCTCTCCTCCAAGGGCCGGTGACCCTCCGGGAAGGTCCTACTACCTCCGCCGCACACCATGCACCCATTGGAGCCTCTGATCCGCGGCCAAGGTGGACAAGATCTGCCACGCGAGTCCGTGCTTGCAGGCGCCGGTTGCAACCATGCGGCCGTCCTGGCGAGCTGTCTAGGGTACAGAAAATTCGACTAGGTCATCCTATGACCTCGGCGCACCTCCAGCTCCCTTCCTAGACCTCTCTCCGTACCAGGGTTGCAACATCTTCCTCTACTAGGGTTTCAAACACCAAGGAACAAGAAGAGAACGAGAGAGAGAAAGAGAACCATAGGATCTTTGTCCTACGAACCAGGGGTTCTACCCCTTTTATAGGGGAGGTAAAACACGCCCTAACGTGGCCCTCTAAGAGGGGACAAGTCCCACTCCCATAAGGACTCCGATTTCTTCAAGTAGAAGAAATCCTATTCTCTCTCTTAAACCTTTTATTCATAAACTATATTCCTTATTTACTCGTATTCCTTGGTTATTAAGGAATCTTATTCACTAAAAGGGAAATCCGAAAATTATATACTTTAATCCCCTTGTTCTTGACTTTTAATCCATTAACACAGATTCCTATTCCCTTTAGTATACATTACTTTCTTTCATACCTTCATAATTAATAATGTATTACATTATTCTTCTTATTTTGAAACTTTGATATTTTCTCTTTATTCCTCTTCTATTTTCCTCATTTGGTATTCCTTTTATCATTAGGAATTCTTGGAACACTAAATTCCACAAAGGATCATTCAATTATACTTTTTCCTCTTATTTTCAACATGTTTCCATTATTATCAATTTCTTTCTTCAAAAAGAAATATTTTAATTAATCTTTTCTTTTCTTAGAATTTTGATTATTCATTTACTAATTGAATGTCCTCGGTATTTGGGCCCAATAGCCAACAAAGCCCAAAACACAACCAATCAAGGCTATTGTGAATGGATTCCATTTAATCAAAACAAATCATATCATTATTTGTTCAATTATCCTTAATATGAGAAATTACATTTCTCACCAATTGAACCCAAAAATTGGGGTTATAACAATCATTATGAGAGCTAACTATGACTTCCATGAAGATGGCTTCAATGTGTCAGTCTCATGATGGGACTATCCGATACAATGTTATCTAATATGTATCAGTGTGCTTGGTTTGATTTTTCCATATCAGGACTAATGAGATGTAGTCATCAACCAACTCACACTCTGATCTTATGTGTTATTGTTGTCTATCAACATTCCACAATAACAACCGATTAGGGAAATAAGGAGAGTATATGTTCTCTGAACATCTGTATGTTCTCACTTCAACAAGTCTAATAATTGAAGACATACCTCATTGACTAATATTATTCTCTAGACATTTATAGTATTCCAACATTATCTCATAACTGAATGAAACGTAATAAATTGGAAGCTTGCCTTTTATTATTAATCAAATCATTTTATGCCATTTCAATCATCACATGACTGGCTCTCTGTGCATACATACCAAAACCCTTTATGATTTTTTGTAGTCCAGTAGGAACCTCCTTTTGCTTTTAAACTTCGAGGGCAACTCATTAAGTACTTTCCCAATGTATATCTTATTTTTGAGATTTATTGGGATAACTCTTATAGAATCAATCTACCTTTAAAGCATTCCTTCAAATCCATTACCCACATCATATGGAAAGTCATATTCTCTTCAAATTCAATTTTGTCTTAGTTCCCTTATTATCTTCAAGTATTCCCAAAGTTAGATTGAATTATCTTTATTTTATGGCTGCAACTTGCATTGCAAATGAGGGTCAAATAATCAGTCCATTAATTATGTAAAGCATACATTATCTTAGAATCTTTTTGAAACTTTCCCTTTATCCCATATTTCAAATATCTAGCAATTTACAAAAAACCATTATTATTCATTGCAAAGAAAATAGTCTCATGGGCCTCACTTGGGCCATGGGTTGAACCCATGCCACAAAGTGGATTCAAGATAACTTTAATGTTCTAATTTTCTTATCAATTCATCATGTTCATAGAATTCAAATCTACCAAATTTGAGGATCTTACATTCACCCCTCCTTAAAATGATTTCACCCCCCCAAATTCAAACCAAATTAGGTTAAGGTGAATGACAACTTATATTAGTCTTAAGCATGATAACAAATTTATTTGATATGCAAATCTCTAATCTTATTAAGGTTGGAACCCAAATTTAATTCCATGGTATATCAATATCCATATTCATTACATGACATTTTCAGTTATAATTTCAAGTTCACTTGGTGATCACCTTTTCACCTAGTTTTCCAAACTATTGTTTATTTATTTTCACATAAAGGTGAGGAAACACCTCAAACCCTAGATTATGATGCTAAATTTTAACTTAGGGTATTCATTTCCACGGCAATTTGTTAAGAATAATATGTGTCTACCCATTCTCTCTCACTCACAATTAGAGGAAATAAGAGTTTTGATGCATCCCAAATAAAAATATCATCCCAGTCCAAGAGTATAGATGATGTATCCACACATTATCTTCTAATTTCACATTTTGGTAGAATAATCCTTAACAATGACTTCCAAGCCATGAATATTATTTAATTCCACCTTTTCATATATTTCATGCATTCATAGCAGAAGGCGATTTTTTCATAACTCTTGAGTTTATTAACAACTCTCTTTACGATTTTGTCAAACATTATTACATGACTTCTTGTATTCCTTACATCTACATCTCATGTTTCCTTGGCCTTAGTCATCCCCTTAAGGACTCTAGGGGTACATATACCTTTGGAGCGATCTCCTCCTGACCTCATGGGACTTATGCATTTATGGAGTGTGTCTAACATTTACTCCTTGGCCTCATTAATTCACAAAGGTGGCCAATATCCTAACCCCATGGGCCTCAGGAAAACATGAATGGCTATCTCCTGACCCCATGGTCTTATGCACTTAGGGCATGATCACCTCCTGACCTCATAAGTCTTATGTACATTTAATCATCCCTACTCTACCTTAGGATTGACTTAGGCTCTACCCTACCTAGGGTTGATTAAGATTTTATAAATTTATTACACATTTTCCTTGAGATTTTTCTAATGATTTCCAAGGACATTATTTCCTTGTGTAATTCCTTAACCTAAATTTCCTTAATCTCTTAGGATGCACATTATTTACATGTCCCTACATTGGGATCATGGCTAGGTCTTCATAATGACCTTCCCTCCTTGGGCTTGGTCTTTTTGGTGACCTTTCCTCCTAGGCTTGGTCTTCTTGGTTGCCTTCCCAATTGGGCTTGGACTCTTAGTGACCTCCCCTCCTGGGCTTGGTCTTCATGGTGACATTCCCTCCAGGGCTTGGCCCCTTAGAGACCATCCTTCCTGGGGCTGGTCACATACTTTCAACCACTTCGTTAGTGACTTTTCCGTATGTTTCTCAAAGATGGTATACTTGGTTCAAATAATTATACTCAATATATGTACCTTCATGCTTCATATGCTTAAACCATTCAAACCTTAGGTGCAATTCAAGGTTACCTCAATCCTTTGGCTTTTAGGTAAGCAAATCTAGGGTTCCTTCTTGACTCACAGGAGGAGGTTAGACTTTCTAGCCCCAACCTGAACCCACAAGTTTAGGGTTATGTCTCCCCCATAGGTCCTTTTTCATTCTTGGGTTGACCCACCCCAACTTGGGACACAATCCCTAAATATGAGTTGAGGGTCTTTGTTCATTCTTATATATAACATTGGTTTCCTATATTTCTTATGTATATTCAAAACCCTTGGCACGAATCATGAATGCCTTGATCCACATACATATAAGCATGGGAGACTAGATCACTAAAACTTGTTTGTATTTCCAATTTTCTCTTACCCTATTTAGGGTTCATATGTGTAGGGTCAATATTTTACCCACACTACTCCCATTTTATAGGGTTTTGGGTTAGGGTTAGGGACCACACCCTACATCTTAGGTTTTTATGATTCCTTTGACCCACTAAGGGTTTTCCTAGACCAACCCTAGCTCCATATATGGTTTATCCTTTTTAGAAAAAATGCATAAAACAATTTCTTTACTTCATCATTATTTCTATGTTATATGTACATTAATTGGAGGGGGATGTTTGAATCCTACTTCTTCTCAAAAACCCTAACTTGAGATGAAGAGGAAAGTTCCTTTTATGGTTTATTAAGCAAGTAGATGAGAGTGGATGAAATTAGAGATGAGAACTTGGTGGAAACATTATTTTAGGAAAAGCCCAAGTTCTGGACATTTAGGTATCACCTAGGCTAAGAGAGTCCTCATATACCAACTTAATGGTGTAAAGGAAAATATTGCCAACCCACAAATTCATGATCCTTTCTAGACACCATTACTGTTAGGTTATGCCCAAATCAATTTCCTTATATTTATATGAATTACTTGAAATGACCAAATATTAAATATTATTTGAAAAATCTAGGGATCTGATACCAAATATAATGGCCTCACTTTTCAATGTATCCCAATTAAAAAAGGACCTTAAAGTCAAGAGTCATTACCTATATTCCCAAGGATCTAGATTCAACAAATAACAAATAATATAAAATAATTTCCATTGTTTCACAAATATTTTTACAAGATCTATAATAATGATCCTCTAAGGAATCACACAAACTTTACATGAGAAACTAATACTTATGAGAAGAAGCATCTAACTAATCCCCCTTTACTTAGCTTTAATGTATTTAGTTGATTTCATATGATTCATCATGTCTTGATATCTTCATAAATGGCATTTACCTAAACCACCAACAATCAAAATGCGTACGAGTGCATTGCTATATTGTCTACATGGGGTGGATACAAAAGTTTGCAAGTAAGATAATAACATATAATCAAACATTTACTTGCAAATAAGAACTGGAATTTTCATTGCATATTCTGACCCATGCTCGATATGCTATCTTGGGTGTAATAGTTGTCCCTTCCAGGGCTCATGTGAATCACCCCTAGATGCATGTCATCCTAAAGTTCTTAATATTATATCTTATTTCATGTGATACTCATAGTGGCATTCTTGTTAAACAAAATGTAAATAAACATCCAATAGTTTATTTCATCACTCTTTGGGAACCCATCAAAAATCTCTGAAAGTGATAAATGTGAGTATTCATAATCGTAACCACTTACCTCATATCCATGCAGAAACCATGTAATTAGTACTTTGAGCATATATAGATCCAAACAAGAAATCAAATATGGATCCAATAAATCATCATTTAATCTACATGTATGTATATCCTAAAGTGTCACCATACATATTGAGACCATTCTAATCTAACATATGTCCTAATCTAGTGTTAGGGTTGTCTCGAATTTGGATAGGGAATAAGGTACCATACCCTAATTCCACAACATCATGGCTCATTAACATTATAATCCATATTATACATTAGGTGAAACCCCAATAATCATATCTAACATATTATCACATTATGTTCACCTAGACCAGATTATGAGCACAAATATTATAGCAAGTTATGACCTTTGGTTTCAAAACCCTAATTCATCATATATATGATTATTGATCCAAAAAACCTAATGTATACATCATTATCATCATCATTATCTTAGGATCTAATTATGTTCAACAATATCAAATTATAACATGAACTGAAAGCATTTAATTTCTTCAACACTTTAATTATCAATTCTACGGTTTCCATGTATTAATTATACTTTATACATGTTCTAGTTACACTTTTGGGATAAGAAGCATATGAAAGTGTTTGTTTCATATTCCACTCATTTTTCTGATCAATTCCATATGTAATATTGATATCATCTAAGATATTAATTGATTACTACAATATTTGCAAGATAATAATTAATCAGCCAATGAGAGAAGGCCATTCCAGTGAAAGACCTATCATACAAAAGCTACTCGAGTGCATCCCCATCTGATCTGCTCTTGAAAACTTGGCTAAGAACTTCCAGTGTGGCCTGTCTCGGATCGAGTCAAAGGACCATAATGCCCTTATGCTATGATAAGGATATCACACGGTTGGGAGGACTTAAAAAGATGATTCTTCCCCTCTCCGCTCGCACCATGGAAGTGCAATTCCTTAGTTGACTCTTGCTTATGGACCTCGAGCATCCCTATGAAGGGATACACTACCTTCTTCAACCTTCAACGAACTAGTCAAACTCCTTGGCATAGAAGGAGGTGGTTGTAGGTGGGAGCCTTAGGTCAACCCATTCAAGAAAGATGAAATATGACTAATGATAGGGAGATACCTTCCAAGTAAATGAACTAAGGTATCATTAACATTTTTGGTACATTTAAGGACATTTTACACCCTCTACAAGATCTCACAGTGTTCTGGAGTTCACCTTCCATTGAGGAGCTCTAAGTTGTAGGAGCAGCTTTGTGGAAGAAAGGGTGTCATCCCTCCTCAAGAAATACTGAAGGTCGAGGGCTGTCTGGAGGTTCTAAGGATCCTTTATGCCTAGTGAATTTGGCAGATATTTTTTCCAAGTATCAGATCTATGACAAGGTCATGGTAGAATGAGACAAGGTTTGAGAGAGAGAGAAAGAGAGTTCCAAGGACCTTTGGGAGTAATTGAGAGGGGCATTTGGGCTCTTTTGATCAAGGTGATGCTCCTACCCCTCTTATATAGTCTAGGGTCTATAGTAGGGTGACGTCAAGGGCCAACTGTAAGTCCTAGATAGTTGAGGTATTTGGGTGTCTTCCAAATACAAAACATTTGCATCTATTTTATGGTCCAGTGTGTACATCTCTCTCTCTTAAAACTAATGGAGGAATAAATAAGGAAAAAGGTGGACATTGGAGATAGAACAAGATGATGGAAAGTCATGGTTACTGATGTCTCATGTTTAGTTTCCTCACTGGAGGTAGAGACAATCTGGGGTTCGTCGATCTCTGATCTAATGGCTGAAACTGGCATTACATATCAAAGGGGTGCACATGTTCTCTCAGTAAAGTTAGATACATATATTTGATTTCCTAAATAGAATCATATGTATTTATTGCAAATAGGCCCCTAACCCTTTATGATTTTCTATAGGCCAATAGGAAACTACTTTTTCTATGAGACATGAAGGGAAACTCATTAATATCATTCTCAATGTATATATAATTTTTGACATTTATTGGGATAACTCTTATAGCCTCAACCTACCTTTCAAGTATTCCTTTAAATCCATTACCCACATCATATGGAAAGCCATTTTCTCTTCAAAAACTAAAATTATCTTAGTTCCCTTATTATCTTAAAGTATTTCAAAAGTCAACTCAAATTATTCTTATTTGTCAGTCACAACTTGCATTGCAAGTTAGGGTCAGATAATTACTCCATTACTAATCTAAACCACACATTATCTTCGAAACTTTTGGAAACTTTCCTTTCATCCCATATTTCAATTTTCTATCAATTTACAAAACCATTATTATTGATTTCTACATGAATTCCTTTATTTCTTAAACGTGTGCCACAACGATCTATTTGGAAAGAAAATAGTCTCATGTGCCTCACTTGGGCCATGGGTTGAACCCATGCAACAAAGTGGATTCAACATAACTTTATTATTCTAATTTACTTATCAACTGAAGCTTCATATTAATATAATTCAAATTTACCAAATTTGAGGATCTTACAAGTAGGGTATATATTTATATGTGCGGTTGTTCCCTCAATGTCACCAAGGATAGGTTTGATAACTAACTACTTGTCTACTTAGTTATTTTCTCACCATAGTCAAATCACTCTTGCAGTATGTAGGTGGTACAATTCACTTTCTCTTACTCAACTGTATTAGGGATTAAAGGACATCTATAGGGGTATAGTACCATCCTTGGGAGGTGTTAAGATATGGTTCATCTAACTGACAGATCTTGGTTTTCTCCCTTAGGACTAGAAGGTGTATAATACTATATCTACTTGCTTCTAGGGTTTGCATACTTATGTACCACCTCGCATTATTTGTTTTGTTTTCCTTGGATCATGATCTTTGGTCCATCTTGTCTTACATATTATTGTTATTTCTCTTTCTCCAACATTTATAAGAGTTTCTCATTTATTAGTACTTTCCTTCATTAATCATGTATACTGAAGATTAGGGTTCATAAGGATGATTTAGTTGCCATTA
This sequence comes from Alisma plantago-aquatica, assembly GCA_963693085.1. Lineage (NCBI taxonomy): Eukaryota > Viridiplantae > Streptophyta > Magnoliopsida > Alismatales > Alismataceae > Alisma > Alisma plantago-aquatica. The sequence continues at coordinate 414,424,913 of OY856414.1, forward strand.
GGTTTTCCTTTTCATATATCTTACTTAGGTACTCTTCTCATACCTAGTTTATCATAGTTCATCCTAGGATCCTAGAAATTTCTAGGGTTTATACTTTATACTTATAGGGAAGTATATAAAACATGTTTCTCATATATTTATTTTTAAATATCAAGTTGGCATTTCACATAATTTAGTTGGTAAAAGATTCCTTAATCCTAATTTTCTTGAAACCTTACCTTAGATGACAAGAGAAGAAAATCATAGGTTCTAGAAAGAGGTACTCTTAGGTTTGAAGAGAATAAAGCTGAGGAGGAGATAAAGTTTAGACAAAAGACCAAGAATTATCATATTTGGATAAATTCTTAGGATTTATCCAGGCAAAAATCATAGTGGCCCGCGAGTCCTCATAAACCACTTAGTGGTGTGGTGGAAAGTATTGACAACCCCCAATTTGTGAACCATTATAGAAACAACACCTCTTAGGAATATCCTACTAATTATTTTCAGTTCAAAAGAGTTTTTGAGACTAATAATTATTAAAAGACATTTACATAAATTTGGGCTCTTCCAATTGTAGAAACCTCCTCCTCTTGTTTTCCTAATTTAAGGTAGAACAATGAGGCAAGTGAAATTATCCAATACTTTTAGGATCCAAAATTGTAATAAACAACCAATAATAATTAATAATTCCAAGTTGAGGTATGGTTTATAAAGGTAGAGAAGAAAAGATCTTTTTTAAGGAGTTACACAACTTACAAATAAGGAAACTACCAATTATCATGGGAATGTGCTAACTATATCCTTCCTAGTGTATCATGAAACTTACATCTTGCATGTTATCCTTATTGGAGTCACATCTTTATCTTTTGATGTGCTAGAGACCTAAAAAACTGAAAAAAATTGTGGATCAACATTACTTGATGATGTGTTTATGGACGCCACCAAAAATGTGTGCATGCTATTTAACAACATATATAGTGATATGAAATAAACATATGACAAGTAATGGACTACTCAATTCATTTCTAATCTATGAGTATTCCATCTATTCAATACACCACTCCTTGTTTCAGTAATGAACTCCATGGAGTTTGTCTCAGGAATTTGATCCATGGTGAGTGTCCCAACAATGGGCTCTCTTCATCTTATCAGATTAGTTTTTGGTCACCCTCATAATGATTATGCATTATATCCTATCAATAATTATCTCCTTAAGCACCCTTATCAGGTTCAAGAATCATCTTGACTGCATAAGCAATGAACACATGTCTTTATGTTCAATATGTATTAAAATAACCATGGAAATCTAGCATAAAATGTAAACTTTGAGTAAAATCTAGGAATCCTAGAAAACAAATCACTCACTCATAAGAACGATTAATCAAATTAAATCACATACCTAATCAAGGGAAAATGCATGACTAAATCAGCTCAAACAATATGTCTAATCTTGATTTCATCTGAAAATCAATATACAACATGAAAGTGTTGAAAACCTCCCAAAAGTCCTCATCTCAGGAATTGGTGGTCATAATTAGAGTTTGATTTTTCAACTAAGGTTTGTTTCATGGGTTCTTAATTTAGGTTTTAGAAACCCCAAATCATCATTTTGAACCTTAAATCCCTCTATGCATAACTTTTCATTATTCGTATTAAAGAAAACATAAATTAGTATTAGTGATATTATTATTTTCTTACACATCAGTCCCAAGTGGACTTGTACTTAATGTGAATATCCAATACAATACTCAAGTGCACATAGTCTCAATTATCAGAACTAGGGCTCAACACATATTGATACTAGGTTACAAGTTTAATCATATCTTAAGGTTTTGTAAGAAAAGACAACCAAATTTAGAATATGATTCAACATGATGATACAAGGCATTACTGATATTACTATATTTGGTGTCATAGTGTCATCACCATCAAGGTATATCATTAATTAAACCATAGTCATCTAGTGATGATCAACATAGTGATTCGGGGAACTAGGACCCACAAATATTTTTCTTGAACTCTTCATATTTTTTGATCAAAATAAACTACTTACATGTCATATTTGGATACTTCCAGTATTTGTTAGGAGTTTTAGAAAATTACCTCAATCAAGATCAATACTAGTCCTTTGATCTAGAAGGTCACTGGTGATGAATTTTTATGCATATCTAGATGAGGGGGGGCATGGGGGGGCTATGGGTTTTAATGGCCCTGGTCGGTACCCGACCCACTTTGTCCCAATTTATTCACATGGGTCCTCAGCCTAGACTGAGGCTAGACCCCTAGTTCACTCTAAGGGTTGGAGTGAGTTGTGCCTACCCTTGGATGTGTTTATATGAGGTCTCAAACTCCAAATGCCTCCCTAGGGGCCCCTAAGCCCCGACAATGTGAACTTAGAATGCCAACAAAATTGTGGTTCCATGAGGACACTAGATGGTCAATAATCCAAGAATGAGGGGGAAATTCGACTTCCATTCAGATCTTCCCCAAAGAAGGTCACTAGAGAGTGACTGGGAAATGGGTGTGAGAGGAAGACGCCAGTTGTAGGCCTCAAATGTAGCTAAAAATTTGGGTAAAAGAAGGGTGAGTAGGAAACAAAACCATGGGGTGTACTTAGAAGGTGAGATCATGGCCAACAAGGAGCTCAAGTTAAATCTCGCCTTGCCTACATGTTACACAAGGAGAGAGGTATGTGATTATAGTTTTCATTCTTCTGATATTAAATTTTCTCCATTTATTTCAGGTCAAAAGAGTCTTGGAGATTTCAAATTATCAGTTACTCTTCCTTTCATTCACAAATGGTTGTGTAGGGAATGAGATATAACAAAGTATCTAAGGAGTAGTATAAGATCCTACAATTTGGTAAATTATATTATGGGAATATGAGTTCACTAATATTGCATTGAGATTCACTCTATCACAATCAAAGTAGTATTAAAATGATGAGATCACTAGTAGGACTTTGATTGTAATGGAATGATGAATTCAAGGGAATAATGTAACATTGAGAAATAAATGAATAAGAATTAAATTTAATTATTATGATAATAAAATCCTTAAATTTGTAAATAAGAACATAGTTAACCCTATGGAGCCTTTGGTGGGCCAGGATATGGTCCACGGACCCTATAACCCAAATCAATCCCAATTAGGGTTTACATATGGGTCCTTGGGATACCAAATTTATAAATGGGTATTTTGTGATCATATTAAATATACAAGATGATTCTAGCATGGATAGTATTAAGATAGGGTTATGTGAGAAATTCTAGGTAACAATTAGTTATCTAGTGTCCTAGATAATTAATTTAGTAACTATCTAGAAATTACATTACATGCAATATTGGAGTTATTTTTGGATTATGTTTGACCTAGTATCTAATCTAAGAGAGTATAAGAGAAAGAGGAAGATAATCCCAAAATTTTGGATTAAAAGGAGGTATAACCTATCATATATAATAATTTCCCCCCATATTAGGTTTTTATCTAAAGATCTGGAAAGAGAAAAAAAATATATGAGGGATGGGTCCCTTTGAGCTCGGTCTATCAGACTGGGTGGATCCACGAGTGGGTCAGTGTTGTGTGCTTTCCACATCAACTTTTCACATGATTTCACACACAAATTCAGTTCTTTTTGTTCTCATTTAGCCTCTATTCATATTATTATTGCCACCTTTTTGTCATTTTGCTTATCACATGATGTGTATTGTAGATATGCTTCAAAAGGATCAAATTGGAGATAGCCCGACTCAAATTCATCATCATTGGGACTTCTCCATGCCTTGTAGATGTTCATAATTGTAATTTTGTTGAAACAACAATGCACATGACATGTCTTATTTAAGACACAACGTGCACATTTCCAGTTGACCATATTCTTTAGACGTTGAGGAAAAGTACACGACGTGTCCACCACAGACATGACGTGTCCGCCATAGACATGACGTGTACCTGGGAATTCAGAACTGATTCTTTCCTTTCTGGTAACGTACATAGCGTGTATTAATTTAGACACGCCATGTGCTTTACACTTAGAACAATTTTTGGGAACAAGACACGACGTGTCCCAAGGAAGACACATCGTGTCTCTGTCAGTTTCAGAAATTTTGAAATATGACTCCTCTCATTTTTAAAGACAAGACCACCCTATGAAGCAGTTATCTTTGGTGATAATTTGAAAGTCTTTTGTCCAAGAGCAAGGCTAGAGCAAGGAGGCAATTTTGGGGTGGAGGAAGGTGGTTTTTTGCTAAAGAACCCCATTCTTCTTCTTTTCTTCTCCATTTTCTTTTCCATAGGTGCAACAGAGCTTCTTCACTCTATAAAGCTTCTCGGGAGGGAAGTTTGTCCGGTTTGGAGCAGTTGTAGGAGTGGAATTTCATCCCCAAGATGGAATTCTACTCTTCTTGGGTTACACCTTTGGTTCTCTTAGCTTTTCCTTCTCTAAACCATGTTGAACTCTGAAATTTCTACATATTTTCTACTGTACATCATTATGGACAAGCAGAATCCTTTTCTTGGGCATGGGAGAGTAGCTCCCATGTCATAGCATGTATGGAATATGATAATTTCGTACTAAATGCTAAGTTGCTTATTTTTCCACCTTGTGAGTACCAGTTTCTTTCTTCTTGCATGTATGGCTGGCCACTTTATGTGCATGTTTTATGCTTTCTTGCTTGATCTGATAAGATAGGTAGGAGAGTAAGGAGGCACTCTCTTGGAAACTCCTTCTTTACCACGAGAGTGGAAATTATGGAGTCGAGGAGTAGGTCTGTGATCCAAAATGAAATTTATACATGAGAATGTTGAATTGAATTAGGATCGTTATACTTGCACTGAGAGGTGAAGTGCAACATAAAAATCTCTTTTAAAGAAAGTGCTTAGTATGTTTAAATTTTGTGCTCCTATTTTATGCTATGATATGTTGGTGAAATCCTAAGTCTAAGATCTTCCCATATCTGAAATTTGATCTCTTTTAGTAACCCATTTACAATTTTACTTAATTCTGAATTTTTTAGCTTAATCAATTAAATCACTTCTCTAAAATGGTCTAGATTGTTGAACCTTAGAACTATTTCATTTAATTGATTTCTAAAGCTCCTTGTGTTCGATCTCGACTACAACTACTTCCATATACTTGCGGGAATTGGTTAGTTGAGTAAAAGATCTTTCTTAAGATTGAAACTCGTTAGTGTAAAAACCAACAAGTTTTTCGCGCTGTTGTCAGAGAGCTATGGTTAATCTAATTAAAGTAACAAGTGCTAGTTCGTATTCGAGACTAGATCATCATTTCCATTTTTCAAATTTCCATATATCTTTTAGTTGTATTCTCAATATCTCTTGCTATTTTTCAGGTTGTATGCGTCGCTCGCAAAGGGGTCTTCAAACATCGGCGTTGATAGACCTTGAGATTGAGCACACTCTTTCAATATTAAGAAGAGGAAGAAGAGTAGAGAAACCACTTCTAGGAGGTGTTCCACCATCACCATCACCATCTTGTTCGTCTTTTAAAGAAGCCATACAAGAAGATCCAACCATGAAGGATGACCGTCCTTTGAAAGATTTCTCCATGCCGGTTGCCACAAACATTTGTGGAGCCATTGATCCGCCTGCAATGGAAGTGAACAATTTCTCTATTGCTCCTTCAATGATGTAGATGATCCAACGGAACCATTTTGGGGGTTCAATCAATGAAGATCTGAATCTTCATGTGGCTGAATTCTTGGAGTATATGAACACTCTCAAAATCAATGGTGTATCCGCCGATGGAGTAAGGCTACTGTTGTTCCCTTTCACCCTGATAGATAGAGCCAAGGTGTGGCTTTTATCTCTTCCTAATAAGTCCATTAAAAGATGGGATCAACTTTTAAATGCTTTCCTTGAAAAGTATTTTCCACCGAGCAAAGCAACCCAACTAAGGAACCAACTCACAAACTTTTCTCAATCCAATGGAGAAACTATGTATGATACATGGGAGCAGTTTAAGGATCTGCAATGCCTTTGCCCTCACAATGGATTGACCAACTAGTTGCTACTCCAAACATTCTATAATGGATTGTTCTACAATACCCGCATGACACTGGATGCCGCAACAAATGGAGCTTTAATGAATAAGTCTTATAGGGAGGCTTATGATATCATTGAAGACATAGCGCTCAACCATTGCCAATTGGGGTCGGATAGGAAGGCACAATCCTCTACATCTAGTTCTTCAACTGGGAAGCAAGGAGGGAAGCATACTATTGATGCCGTCGACCTAATTGCTGCTAAACTCGATGTTCTTACACAGAAATTTGAGAAGATGACTACATTGCAAATCCAATCAGCTAAAGTGATATGTGAAGCTTGTGGAAATTATGGAAATACTTCTTCTTCATGCTTTGCTCCTAATGCGAATGAAGGGAGCCTAGAACAAGTCAATGTTGCTGGGATGCAGGGTAACAAACAATATAATCCCTATTCCAACACCTACAATCCGGGATGGAGAGATCATCCTAATATCTCCTACCGAAATACAAGCAATGCTCAAAACTTCCAACATGGACAACAACAACCACAGTAGCAACAACACTTCAACCGAAAAAACAATGAGAATCTACCGAGCTTCAACAACAATATGGGTTACCAACAACAACAACAACAACAACCCCAAAGTTCTTCCTTGGAGGCCATGATGGAGAAATTTATCTCCACACAGATGTAGCAAAATGAAGAGTTCAGGGGCAATGACAAGCTCTTGAAGGATGCAATTGACCAACTCTCCACAAAAGTGGATGGCATTTCCACTCATACAAGGATGTTGGAAAACCAAATTGCCCAACAGGCCTTGACGCATCAAAAGAAAACTCAATCCGGTTCTCTTCCAAGCCAACCGGAGGTGAATCCAAGACAACATGCAAATGCCATCACCTTGAGGAGTGGAGCTGAAATCCACATACCTTCTCCACACAAGGAGAAGAGTGTTGAAATCACCGATGAAGAGAAGCTTGACACCCCTATGGGTGACAAAGGAAAAGGTACAGCTGAGGTACCACCTTCTATTAAAGCAAATGCACCATTTCCGCAAAGACTTACAAACAAGAAGGAGGATTCAAACTTTAGGAAGTTTATGGACATTCTAAGCAAACTCCATGTCAACCTTCTGCTAGATCAAGTTATAGTAGAGATGTCGTCATATGCTAAGTTTCTAAAAGACATCCTCACCAAGAGGAGGAAGGTGGACCAAGTGGAAATCCTGATGCTTTATGAAAGAATCAATTCTATCATTCAAAATAGACTTCCTGAGAAGCTATATGATTTGGGAGCTTTTACTCTACCATGCAAGATCAGCAACACCATGTTTGACAAAGGTCTTGTAGACCTTGGAGCTAGTATTAGTCTCATCCCGTCTACCTTGTGGCAAGAGCTAGATCTTGGAGATCTAAAGCCTACAAAGATGGCCATTGAACTAGACAATCAATCCATCAAATATCCCAAATGTAGCATGGAAGATGTGCTAGTGCAGATTGGTAAACTCTACATTTAATGTGATTTTGTTGTGTTAGATATGGTAGAAGTTCCTTCCAATCCCATTTTTTGGGAGACCTTTCTTGATAACTATTGGATGCCTTGTTGATGTCCGAGAAGGCAAACTCACACTTTGGGTTGGCAAGGAAGCCATGGAGTTTTTTGTATATGATGGAATGAAAGCACCTGCACGTGTAGAAGAAATTTATTTTATGGACTCTATTGATTCTATTGTAGAAGAAGATCATTATGTTGCAAATTTTATACTGAAATACTGTGACAATGATGAAGGTATAAAAAATGAATCTGAAAATTTTGGGGTACTTTCTATTGCTCAACCAGAGGTTACTAGTAAAGACACTCCACTTGTTGATGACAAAGCCAAAGAAAATGCAGCCAAAAGAAAGGTAGAACTCAAATACCTTCCACCAGGGCTGAGGTATGCATTTATTGATTCCGACTCTACTTCTCCTATCATAATAAATGATGAGTTAACTAATGAACAAGAGAATAAATTGCTTGCTGAATTGCATTTGTACAAATATGTCATTGGTTACTCTATCGATGATTTGAAAGGCATTCATCCCTCCATTTGCATGCACAAAATAAACATGGAGGATGATGCTAAACCCACCATTGAACTACCTAGATGTTTGAATCAAAATATGCTTGAGGTGGTTAAAAAGGAAATCTTTAAGTTGGTTGATGCTGGTATCATTTATCCTATAAGTGACAACCCTTGGGTTAGTGCCATTCATGTGGTACCTAAGAAAGGGGGTGCAACTGTCATCAAAGGAGATAATGACAAGTTGATACAAACATGTATTGTCATGGGTTGGCATTTGTATATTGATTACCAATGTTTAAACAAAGCGACTCACATTGATCATTTTCCGTTGCCATTTATCGACTTGATTCTTGAACATCTTGCAAAACATTCTTATTTTTGTTACTTGGACAGGTATTCTGGGTTTTTCCAGATTCCTATCTACCCTCCTGACCAAGAGAAAACCACTTTTACATGCACGTATGGAACTTGTGCTTATCATCACATGCCCTTTGGTCTTTGCAATGCTCTGGTGACGTTTCGGCGATGCATGATGGCTATTTTTTTGATTTCATTGAAAACATAATGGAAATTTTCATGGATGATTTTAGTGTTTATGGAGATTCATTTGATCAATGTTTATGCAACCTGTCATTAGTCTTAGTCCACTATAAAGAGGTTAACCTAGTACTAAATTGGGAGAAGTGCCATTTCATGGTACAATTCGGTGTAGTATTAGGCCATGTTCTATCTTACAAGGGTATTGAGGTTGACATGGCCAAGGTGGAAGCTATTGAGAAGATATCTACTCCTTCTTCAGTCAAGGACATCTACAGTTTCCTTGGTCATGAAGAGTTCTATAGAAGATTCATTAAAGACTTCTCCAAGATTGCAAAGACATCATGTTCTTTACTAGAAAAGGATGCTGAATTCATATTCAATGGTGACTATCGTACAACTTTTACCAAGCTCAAGGAAGCTCTTATTTCTACACCAATCATTCAACCACCAGACTGGAATGCTCCATTTGAATTGATGTGTGACGCAATCGACTACACAGTAGGGGCAGTTTTGGGACTGCAAAAAGATAAGAAGCTTCATGCCATATACTATGCAAGCAAGACACTAGATGAAGCACAAATCAATTATACAACCATCGAGAAGGGGATGCTTGCTATAGTGTATGCCTTTGAAAAATTCTGATAGTACTTGGTAGGATCTAAGGTAATTGTGTATATAGATCATGCTACCATAAAGCATTTGCTCAACAAGAAGGATGCAAAACCTCATCTCATCTGCTAGATACTACTTCTATAAGAGTTTGATCTGGAAATATGGGATAAGAAGGGGACATAGAACAATGTTTCCAATCTTCTTTCTAGGTTAACTACAGATGCTAGAGACTTATTTCCTATTGTGGATCATTTGCCTATTGAGAATATTTATGCATTATCGTCCACACAAGTACCATGATTTGCAGACATCGTGAATTTTCTTGCTATGGGACAGCTGCCACTAGATTTGACATACTAGAAGAAGAAGAAATTCTTCCATGATGTAAAGTTCTACTATTGGGATGACCCCTTGTATTTCAAACATGGGAGTGATGACCTCATTTGTAGGTGTGTTGCTGGAGAAGAGATTGCCACTATTATTTCTGAATGCCATGCCTCTCCTTACAGAGGTCACTTTGGAGGAGAGAAAACTGCAGCAAAGATTCTCTAGGCTGGTTTCTATTGGCCAACATTGTTTAAAGATGTCAATTTGTTTGTCAAAGCTTGTGATAAATGCCAAAGGACTGAAGGAATATCTAGATGTGATGACATGCCTCTTAACTCTATCTTGGAGATTGAGGTATTTGATGTATGGGGAGTTGATTACATGGGATCATTCCCATCTTCTTGTGGCTATCAATATATCCTAGTTACTTGTGAATATGTCTCTAAGTGGGTTGAGGCCATCCCAACCCAAGCACCGGATGCACAATCTATAGTCAAGCTATTTCAGAAGATCATTTTCCCTCAGTTTGGAGTTCCTAGAGCTGTAATCTCTGATGGAGGCATGCATTTTTTTTGAGAAGCAATTCAATAACCTTCTATCTAAGTATGGAGTCACTCATAAAGTCTCTATGCCCTATCATCCTCAAACTTTCGAGCAAGTAGAAGTCTCCAACCGACAGTTGAAAAGCATTCTAGAAAAGACTGTCTAGATCAAGGAAGGATTGGGCATTGAAGATAGATGATGCATTATGGGCATACCAGACAACTTATAAAACCATCATAGGTACAACTCCATTTAAGCTGATATATGGTAAATCTTATCATCTTCTGTTAGATCTAGAACACCGTGCTCTATGGGCTATCAAGTTCTTAAAATTTGACATGAAGAAGGCTAGTGAAAAGCATCTATTGCAGCTGCAAGAATTGGAAGAACTCCAGCTTGATGCATATGAAAATGCAAGGCTTTACAAAGAAATAACAAAGGTTTTACATGACAAGAGAATCTGGAGGAACAACTTCAAAGGAGAGAAAGTGTTGTTGTTCAACTCTAGACTCAAGCTATTCCCTGGAAAATTGAAGTCCAAGTGGTCCGACCCTTTCCTTGTATGGAAGATATTTCCATATGGAGCTATTGAGTTACAAGGCAAGGATGGATCTTTCAAAGTAAATGGGCAATGTTGCAAGCTCTATACCTCAGGAGATGAAGTTCACAAGGGAGCCTCTTGCTCCCTTCAAGACGCATGATGGACAGATTGAAGAGTCTCACTCCAGACTCTAAATGGAGGACCTCGTGGGAGTTGAACCACATTAGGATATATTTCTTTTCAAGTTATTTGAGTCAAGAACACTCTTTAGTTTCATAAATAATCTTGTCATGGATGAATGCTATTTTATTGCCATATCTGTTATTAGTTATGTGTTGACGAGAAGTTGTTTTCTACAGAAACTACAGAAGACATGACATGTCTTTATTAGACACGATGTGTCACCACTTCCAGAAATACATCAGACGATCCATATCTCCAGGTACACGACGTGTCTTTATTTGACACACTGTGTGAAAGTCCAACAAATACAAAGTATTACTTGATCTGGAAAGGCACACATCATGTCCTAATTTAGACACGACGTGTACCACACCAGAAAAGGGAAGAATAAGTAATTTGGAAAAAGAACACGACGTGTCTTTATTTGAACACGTCGTGTACTTATCAGTGAAAATGGGCATTTTGAATTTCTAGATCAATACATATCGTGTACCTTCTGAAACATGACGTGTCTTTTGTTACAGAAAGGGAGTTCTGATGAGACACACAATGTGTCATTATTTGAACACGCCATGTCTTTTGTCGAAAATGCAGGTTCTTAACATAGCACACAACCGCCCCTCTCACTCTCACCTTCACTCAAGCAGTGTGAGATTTGAGCAGCTGCCGTGCACCCTAACCCTTTTCTCCCCAGCTCCCTTGTCGCCGTGTGCCCTAGCACACATAGCAGCCACTTCCATGTTCGTTGGGTGTGTCTTCTTCAATCTTGAGCTAGCCGTCGTGACCTCCCTTTCTCACGACGTGTCTTCTTAAAGCTCAAGTGAATCTTCTCTTCAACTGTGGATGTGTGGCCTAGCACTAAGGTAGTGCTCTCTCCGAGATCACAGCAGCCGCCGTCCCCCTCTCCAAGTACAAGATCGATGTCGTCATCCTCTTCAAGATCAAACCGCTGCTCTACCGACGTCATCTTCTCCGAAGAGAACCTGAGAAAAGGCCTCTCCATCCTCTTTCCAAGAACCATCATTGACACAAAAAAGAAGGCCCATGGATCTACTCAACCACACAAGGACCGACACCAAGCACCGCCATCGATTTCCTCCATCATCTTCCCCAAAACAGCAGCCGTCTCCATCTGTAGATTGTAGAAAATCTCCAGACACACACCGTGTTCGCTCCTACACATGCCATGTGCATCAATGTTTCATTCAGAGTTCTGCCTCAGCCATACGTCGTGTCCATCCCAGCACATGACGTGTCTCAATCAGTCACCGACAAAAATGGCACCTTTCAAGCAAACCTCCAACCACAAGCATGGTGCTAGTTCCTCCCAAGCATCGACACACGTCTCTACAATTCAATTTCTGGTCACTCTTGAAGAAGACCTGACGTACCAGTTCGTTATTGCAAGTAGGGTACTTCCCACTCGGTTCACCTACGAGCAGACAACGATGACTCTGGGCTTCTAGGATGAAGTTGTCATGCACCTGCAATACTTGGGGCTAAGCTACATCTTCCTTACAATATCAAATACTTACCCCCACCTAGTCTATGAATTTCTGACGACGCTCACCATGGAGTAAGACCAACAAAATAAATTGGAGCCCTATGGTATTATTTGGTTCAGGCTTTTGGGTTGTGCTTTTAAGCTCACTTTTAGGCATTTCTATGAATTGTTGGACTGCCATTATGATATGGCGATTAGTTACCTGCCCATTTTTCACAACGACGAGTTTTGGTTTGAGATATCTGATGAGGAACACCGTGAAGCAAAGCAATCCAGACCATCCTCTATCCATAACCCTATTTTCCGGTACATACACCGCCTTCTTAGTACCAGAGTGTTTGCCAAGAAAGAAACCCAAGGGGTTGTTGGAAAACAAGATATTTTCTTCTTATGGGGAATGATGTATGAACATCCAATTAATGCCACTTATTATATTCTTACATGTTTCCTAGCCATTGAGAAGGTGAAGAAGAGGGACGCCAGTGACATCATGTGTGGTGGTTTGATTACTCTGATTGCATAGAAGCTTGATGTTGATTTGACAGGGCTTGAGGCTGCACCATGTAGAAACCTGGTAGACATTCAATACCTTATTTCTGCAGGGTTGCACTCAAGAGTTGCCAACATCAACACCAAGTTTCGGCAACTCTTCAATGATGATCAATACATTGAAATTCCAGATCTTGAGCATATCACTTTGGAGAACAAGGACAACTGGAAAGTCATGCTGAACACTAATGAAGAAGTAGAGGCAGCTAGAGCTGCTGATGATACTGATGCACCCTTTCTGTTCCACCACCTCGCTCCACCAGCACTCAGATGGAGTACTCCTGGATGATGCCTGATGTTGGGCATCTGTACGACTATGTGCAGTAGTGGTTTGATCACATTGACGGTCGCCTGGATCAGATGGGTATGAAGCATACTGTGATGTACAACATGGTCCACCGTATGGATTCATGGCACATTTCACAGGGCCACTACTCCATCCCACAGCCGTATCATCCTCCGCCACCTTAGTAGCCCCAGTCCGTACTGTAGTCCACGCCGATGGATGTTTGTGAAGATGATTTTGTCAGCCAGTTCTTTCTGCCAGACCACGGGGCGCTGGCCCCTCTTTTTGATTCCATCCATAACATGTATTCGGTTGTTACCTCCATGAGTTCGATTGATGTAGTGAGGACACTGTAGATTTCAAGCTTAGGGGGTCTCTCATTTGCTTTCGTCATTTTCTTTTGTTAGTCATGTCAGTCTTTTATTTCATCCTATTTTATGTTCTATTTTTCCCTTCATGGCAAATTTAATATGAAATGAAGCTATTGTGATGGAATGAACTCTTGTACCTACTATGCTTGAACCATATCGTCCCTTGTACTTCTTTTAGCCACATGAAGGAATTAGTAAATAGCATGCATGAATCAAATGGAAAATGAAATTCCCCATGTACATGATCTTGGTTTGTAATTGTAGCCTGAACTCTCGATTTTCACATCTTTGATTGCTAAATACATGTAATGGTCTAAATTTTAGTGAATAAACCAACTCTAAAACACTATTTAGAATACAAGATACTCTTACCAAACCCTTAGTGTATATACAATCAATTTTTCAGTAAAAAATTTGCAAAACAATTAATGAAATCTTGTTAACTTAACTTTCTAGTTGACTCTCTTATGTTATGCAAAAATATCTTTTATCATTTTCTCACTTTACCCAATAATAGATGGCAAACAACCCACATATCATGCTAGCCTAGTGTGAGTCTGATCTGGCAATGATGGTTAGGCGGTATGGAATCAAAAGAGGGTAAAAATAGCACCCCAACCGGCACTCTACATGCGCGTAAGCCTAAATTAGCAACTGAGTACCGAAATCCCAAAAATCAATTGTCATATCTTTTTGAGAAGAGACCTCAGCTGAGATTGTTAAAGTTAGCTAAGATTTCATCATTTACATCCATAATAGATGAAAATTTTGTGCTGTACATCCACAATTTGGTTGGCTTGATTATCCAAATCCTGTTAGTGTTGTTTAGTTGATTGTTTCGTTTAATTTGTGACCACCAATACTGAACTAAAACTTCTCTATCTTGGATGTTTAAATTGAGATGATAGCTATGAAAATAAACCTAAGGTACATGGTTGGTTGAGTTTATTGCATACCTTCATTTCATTTAATCCATGCATGAGCTTGAATATTCCTTCATTTGTGTGGCCGTGCTCTTTTTGCTTGAGGACAAGCAATGGTTCAAGCTTAGGGGGATTTGTTGTGTGCTTTCCACATCAACTTTTCACATGATTTGACACACAAATTTAGTTCATTTTTTTCTTCTCATTTAGCCTCTATTCATATTATTATTGCCACCTTTTTGTCATTTTGCTTATCACATGATGTGTATTGCAAATATGCTTACGAGGCTCAATTGGACCAAGGTTAGGTAAGATTTCAATTGGACTTGACTAATCTAGGTTTTTAGGATAGAAATTCTTTCTGTAATTGGGATCTAAAGGTTGGAATGGAGAGTAGTGGTAAGGGTATTTCACCTCACATTACTCACAATATAGCTTTTATCAAACTCCTATGCAATTACACTAAGCAATCATATACTAGCTACTTAGATCTCACACCTAGGAGTAGGAGAAGGGCTATATGTGTGGGAAGATGGGGTGCTAGCTAGGGATCCACTAATTGGACCTAGGAGCAAATACCAAAATAGCATGACATATGATATCTTTTCCTAGACTTAGGCGGTTTCAAGCATAAAACCACAAGAAATTCATATTTTTAGGCACCAACCACAAGTAGAAACATTAGAAGTAAGATAGAAGTATAAGGCAATCATCATGGAATGAAAATATAGTGTTTTACAAGATAAGTTCCCCCAACATGGTATCAAAGTATCATTTTACCGCCAAACAACCCACCAAGGGGGCTTAGCTGGATATAACACAAGAAAAAGAAGAGAAAGAAGAAGGAGTAGAGGAGTGTAGGCCCATAGAACGTGATGAGGACTCCTCCTCCTTCATCTCCTAGATGATGTAGCATGATCTCCTTCCTCCAAGGTGGTTGGATGGCATGGAAGTGTGGCGTTTTGTGGTGGAAACCCTAGAAAACTAGGGTTTTGAGGTAGCAGAAGGTGGAAATGGAGTGGGGGTGGATGAAGGTAGGTGAGAGATCTTGAATGATAAGGAAGGGTGTAATGAATGCTAACCTTCATGCTACAATCTCCACCCTACTATATATAAGTGGTGGGGAAGCACTACGGTAAGTGAGGGCAATGTTGGAAATTTAGTGGAAAAATAGGTAGGGTTAGGGTAGTCACCACGACCATGGTGGATTGGATGCATCCCAGTCATGGTGGATGGGAATGAGCGAGGTTAGAGTGGTGAAAATAACAATGGAAGTTTTGGAGAATGGGGGGGCTGGTGGCATAACCGTGGTGGTCACCACATCTGTGGTGAATGGAGGGCAGCACGGGTGTGCCATGGAGCACGTGTGTGGCAGAGGGAGGTGACCCTGATCATTCTATTGAGGTGGTCATTGTCATTACTGAAGACCACATGCATGGCAAACTCCATGGTTGAGGTGACTTTTAAGGGCCAAAGCTGTGCTGATGGCCACAATTGTTCTGGTTGGAATCATGATCTTTGTAGAAGCTCTTCACCACGGTCGTAGAAGTCATTACATGTGAGGTGGCCCTAAATTTCCATTTCCATGCTAATGTCCACGACCATGTCATGTGTGTTGCTGTAGCTTGCAATTCTCCTATAACTTGAGCGATTTGGCCATGGTCATGGCGAGATACCATGGCCCATTTTGAGCACCCAACTACTCAACTTTGCTATTAACTCCTCCAAATGGTTACTTTTTTCCTTGGACTAATTTTTGTCTATTCAAGGGATGCTTGGGGAAGGTCTGGGTCTAATGTCGGGGTGTTGAAACCCAAGGATTCTCTTATTCTTTCTCCTTCACATCAATTGCATGTACAAAAACCCTAAAAACACTCAAAAAGCAGTCATAAGTGCATTTGATATGAAATCATATATTGGGGGAAATAAATTGCATTCTAATATATTTAGATGTGATTAAGATGCAAAAAGACACAAGATGAAGTGCTAAAATAGGGCTGAATCACCATCCCAAACTTAAAATGTACTTGTCCTCAAGTATGCTTCAAATTAATATCTATTCAATTTCTTTCAACAAATAATAATTATAAATGCATTGCCAAAGATGATTATTGACTAAATGGGCTTAAAATTGACTAAGTACATGTGTTCCACCTCTCTCCTCTCTACTTTCACAAACCAATCATGAAAAGAGCACTGAACATACAAAGTTCAAATATAGGGCATAGAACGCAAAATCAATTTATATGGCTTTCATGTAGCTCCAGGTAGACTGTTTCATGATGGCATTAATAAAATATGACTACGAGTGTTGTTTAACTTTCATGCATTTAATCTTATGCTTAAAACCACACAAAGTGACCCACATGGATGTGGAAAAAGGGTGAAGTGAGATAGGTTTGATGTTTTCTAGCTCAATGGGTATGAAATAGAAGAAAGGATTACAGGAATAGATTAGATTAATATTCCATAGATAACTTATATTTTCTTTATTTAGAGGTGATTGCATAGGAGCATATTTTATTTTATTTTTGTTTTTTCTTCTTTTTTCTTTTTCTTTTCTTTTCCCTTGTTGTAGGTAGGGCATATGGTGGTGAGAGTGAAGCAGGGATATATATATGTGGCCACTCAAAACTTTTGGAGGTGTCCATGGCTGGATATGTGCATTTTGGCATCCTTTCATGAGGCAGAGAGGTAAGAAGATGATGAAAGAAAAGTTAGGTCAAATAGGGGTTACTAGTGTGGTTATCAACATAAAATCTAATGCATGAAATTTATTCCAACACCATCAAATAACACACCACATGAGTGAACAACATGAAATTTATACTTCTATCATGTGATACATATGCTCTAAGCGTTCATAGCTTGCTCAAGTCATAGTTCAACCAAACCATTCATAAACATAAGAGAGGTGATTCACACGTAAAAAATCAACAATCAAGACCATTTAGCAATAGAACATAGAAACTTGGCTTGAATTTGTCATAGATCAAGACTTTCAGTTCAAAAAGTGGAGATTAAGTTAAAACATGCCTTTAGGCAAGAAGTTCCAAATTTGGGCAAAATTGGCCAAAAGGTGCCAACTTGCATTTTAATCACATCCAAACCTACTTTAGGGAATCTAACACATAAAGAAGTGAATCCTAACTAAAACACACAAGAATTACCAAAATCTACATGAAAATGCAATGCATGAGATTTTATGATGAAAAGAGCATGAATTTTGAAAAATTACTCAAAAAGCATGAAATTTAACTACATGGTATGCATGAATGCAAAACAAACACACATAGTCAGGATAGACAAGTATGATAGTTAGTTAAACTATTTAATCATCTTGATAAAAATGTAGAACAAGGAATATAGAGGAAAATTCTGTAAAAACAAGGGCTTATTGCCCTAGCACCCCAAACTTTTAAACCATGCCATCCTCAACATAACTACAAGTTTAGAATAGTAGGGTAAAGGGTGTGGAGTCATGGTAGACAAGCACCAAGAGGTGGAGTGATCAACATAACATCTAGTGAGTAGGGTAGGACCACCACAGCTGTAATGAGCAACACGATCGTATGGCTTGCCAGCCACATGGTTGTCTTGGATAGCACAAACGTTCTAGGCTCCTTCCTGTAGCTTTTTAAATGTCTTACAATCTTCTTTTCAATTGTGATCTTCCCTTTAGCGAGCTCCTTCATGCGTTATCTCTCCTCTATTGTTCCTGTTCTAATCATGATTTATAAACAGAGAAACCATCATGTGTAGTGCGTGTGTGGATTTCTTGGATAAACAAAAAATGTAATAAAATAAGAAGGATTATAGAATCTCAAACCACATGGGTTGCCTCCCACTAGCACTCAATTTAGAGCCTTTAGCCAGGATTTTTGTTCTTTTTTCATCAAGTGTTCACACCAAAAGTGTCTCTTTCCTCTTCCAAAGTGACCCTTTCCAAAGCTTTGACTACACGGTCTTCATCCCAAGGAACATGCTTGCTTTTGTAACTATGGTTCGCCAACCACTCTTCTTGGAAATCATAGTAGTCCAAGTTGGTAAATAGATCTTCATCCCTCAACCGTTGTCTTTATTCCTATGTGAACATGAAAACATCTCTCTTCTTCCTATTATAGGTGACCTCCATTGTTCCGGCACACACTTTGATTTCCACATCCATTGTAGATAGAAAAGGTCTTCCCAAGATGATGTATTCGTTTCCATCTAAGGACTTGAAATCTACAACCAGAAGATCTATTGGGTAGGAAAAACTCATTCTATTATCAATTGACTCCATTTGATTGTGCAAGATGCCTACATGAAACTTCCTAGATCCATTGGCAAGTAACATAACACAATTTTCTAGCATCATTCTCTCTATACCCAGCTGTACAACCATGCTATAGGGTATGATACTCATGTTGGAGCCCAAATCTAGAAAAGCACGTTCAACACACTGACAATTAATGTAACATTAGATATAGGGTATCCCTGGCTATCCCCTCTTTTTTGGAAAGTATGTGCCAAAATGATGTTGACATGTTCATTGGCTATAGTTCGCTTAGGTGGCATCACCATTATATTTATCTTCCAGGTGCAAACATCTTTAAGAAAGGAAATGAATGTTGTGATGCTTGTTGTTCCTTGTTTTAGGGATTCTAAGAATCTCGAATAACAAACATGCCTAACTTTAGTGGAAGGACCTTTTAAGACATTCAAGACAACTTTCCCTATTTTCTCAACATCTTCTACACCATATTGTAGGCTTTGGGACAACATGAGGGTAGTCTTCATCTCATGAGGGGGAGCTTGGGCTATCATCAATTCCCAATGAGTTGGTACATCAGGTGATATCAGCTCAATAGTAGGGGGAACAACAAGTGTTATCTCATCATAATATGGGGGAAAGAATTGAACTTCTAGTGCCCTTGGCACATTCATGAAATTGTGGTACTTGGTGTCATGACCTCCACTGGGGGTGAGATATATGGTATTGTCTTCTCAAGCAATAGTGTGACACTTAGTGCTATTTTCTCACCTCAAGAAGGGGCCATAGGAACTTCAGTGCTCTTGGAAACCTCAAGCAAAAGTGGTATAATAGAGTCTTTGGTTCTATAGGCATCTCCACAAGAACTTTCCAACAACATCTTTCCATCATGCTCCTTGGCCACATTCCTTTCCTTCCCCATAAATTCTTCAACAACCTTCTATCCTTATATGACAGACACCATGTTCACTTGCTCACAAGGAGGAGGGGGTCTTGTGAGGGTGATGGTGGTGGTGGTCTTTAGTGAGGTGGGTTAACATTTTGGAGGATGTAAGTTGTTTGTTGTTGAGGTTGTTGTGGAGTTGGTTGTTGATATTGAGGAGGGGGTTGTTGATAGGAATGTGTTGAAGGTGGAAGATATTGGTAGTTGTAGTTGGGTGGTGGATGTGGATGAGCATAAGGATTGTGGGGTCCTTGATATTGCTGTAGAGTGGGTATTTGCCCTTGTGGTGGGATATAGGAACCTTGAGGAGTGCTCATAGAACCACCATCACTATTTAGGTTGGCCATGGTTTGGGAAGGGAGCCTTCCCTCCTCAGAGTAGGAAAGTGGAAGAGAGATTTGATCTAGCCTTGCTCGAGTTGGCTAATTATTTTCCCATGAGAGGACACATCCATCATCACTTCATACATGTTTCTCAATCTTCCAAGGACTTCATATTCAAACCTTGAACTATTTCTTGACCCTTGGTTGCCCTTATCCTTCTTCACCCAGTTGCTTCCAAGAGAAATTGGGATGATTCCTCTATTCTAGATAGTAGGAGTTTGACGTCGGGCCTTAGTTGTTGCGGGTGCCAAAAGCATGTAGATCATTCACCTCTTCTTGGATGGAGTCAATGGCCATAGAAGAATATCTAGAAGAGCCCCCAACTTGATTCTTCATTAGATTCATCTAATCAGCAATAACCTTTATCATTTGAGGATTGGTGCCATTCCTAGCCGGCATGGGAGCAGGTGGAGGAGGAGTCAAGTTCCTATCATAATGCACACCCATACTCAAAGCCCACTGGCACAAATTCTCATCTAGGTTCTCAAAGAGAGGCCATGTCTCTTTTGGGGGTTTGGCCATGAAGGTTCCACCACAAGAGGAGTGAACCACTGTTTGATTCAGTTCAAACAACCCAATGTAGAAGGACTACACAAGTTTCTAGATAGGAACCTTACGGAGGGGGAAATCTCTTAGAAGCTTCTATAATCTTTCCCAAGTATCATGAAATGTCTCATTCTCCTTTTGAGTGAATGAGGTGATGCACCTCCTCATCTGCATCAGATTTGAGATGGGGTAGAATTTCTCCAAGAACTCATTCTTCAATGCCATCCAAGTAACCAATTCTAGCTTTGACATATACAATTCCTTGGCTTTCTCCTTGAGTGAAATGGGAAGATGGTTCTTCTTATGGAATCAATGGTGTCTACAGGAGTGCGTAAAGTGGAGCATGTCTCTAGAAAAGCATTGACATGGTGGTACAAGCTTTTGTTCTCCATCCTATAGAAGGTGGGAAGGAGTCTGAGGAGGGCTGGTGGAATGGAAAATTGTTGACCCAACATTTTGTCAACAAGGGTGGCTATGGGGGAGGTGTAGTTCCTGGGGTGAAGTGTTCATGGAGTGGGAAGTTGGGCTTGGGAATCATTCTCTCCTTTCATTTCAGCTTCTAGGTGTTTTTTGTGTTAATGTTGATGCCTCCTTCTACCTATTTCTAGATCAAATGGAACCAAGTCAGTAGAAGTTGAACGTCTACCTTACATGCACAACTGTCACATGTACAAGGCATAAACAAGCAATAAGAGCTAAGTTAGAAGACGAATATGCAAAAGTAAACAAAGTATAAAGAATATAAATAGTGAGGGCAGTAGGAAAATGTAACGTCCCAAGATTTGAGGCCTCCGATAACATGATCTTAAAAGGAATGATTGGACTACCCATATCACCAAGGTGCACCTCCTTTTCCGGGAGCCCATCACTAAAGAACTCCATAGTTAAGCATGCTCATCTTGGAGTAGTACTAGGATGGGTGACCAGTCGGGAAGTTTATCTTGGCTTGCGCGTGCATGAGGGAAAAGTGCGCAGTTAAGGCTAGTGGTGATCTATGGGGACAATCGTCATTCCTAAAACTCTACTAGAGCCTTGGGCAGTGGGCCCAGGCGTTACAAATGGTATCAGAGCCATAACCCCTCCAGTAGGTGGGGCCCACATGGGCATGTGGCATGCTAGTCTTGAGCCGTGCGGTCTAGGCATGTAGGAAAGGGTTGTCCATGGTAGACGTAGCCACCCTTGCGTTGGTATTCTGTGATCAGGAGCTGGGTGTCCATGGGCCATTGTGGGTCTGGACTGAAATGGGGTCAGATTATGAGGCCATATAGTTGAACATTGCCGAGGACGTTAAGAGTCTAAGTGGGGGAGGTTGTAACGTCCCAGGATTTGAGGCCTCGAATAACATGATCTTAAAAGGAATGATTAGACTATCTATATCATCAAGGTGCACCTCTTTTTCCGGGATCCCATCACTAAAGAACTCCATAGTTAATCATGCTCATCTTGGAGTAGTACTAGGATGGGTGACCAGTCGGGAAGTTTATCCTGGCTTGTACGTGCGTGAGGAAAAAGTGTGCAGTTAAGGCTAGTGGTGATCTGTGGGGACAGTCGTCATTCCTGAAACACTACTAGAGCCTTGGGCAGTGGGCCCGGGCATTACAGAAAACCTAAGATACACTAACTAGCTAGGTCAAGCACCTCACTCCCCAACAATGGAGGCAAAAAGCTTGGTGCATTCCTCCTTGCCTTGGGTTACACCTAACCAACTGGGTTTTCTTAGATGTGGCCCTAGGGCTCGAACACACTTAGATATTTCAAATTTACAATGGACCTGGACCTAGTCTAACATACTCACTCAAACATATCACACTTCACCTACAAGCGCATGAGGTTGTGTGGTAGTATAGGCAAGTGGCAAGAAAAGGGTCAATCCACAGGGAGAGAGGGGGCACTAGACTTAGTTAGTGTGGGCTACATTCCTCCTAAAGTGGAGATTTGGGTTTAAGGGTTTAAACTTAGTTTTGGTTGATTAATCTAGAGTGCAAGAAATTGAACAAGAAAGGAAACTAGATAGGCAAGAATCCTAAGTTAACCCTAAGCAAGCAATTCTAATTAACAAAGAAGACAACTACTTAAGAAAGAGCACAAAACTATGCTAGACTAACAATTAAGGAACTAGAGAAATTAGAGACCTAAACTACTACTATTTAGATTAAGCAAGCACAAAGATGCACTAACTACCCTATCAAGGACTAACTAACAAGAATTAAGTAATTGACTAAAGAGAAATTAAATTAAGCAACTAAGAATGCATGAACTAGCAAGAGAGCTAATTAAGGTTTTAAGCAAGTTATGGGAAGAGTGGACTATTTGGGGGAATGCGATATGAATCCAAGTTGAGTGGTGATATATCATGCATATTGTGACGACCATCACCACAATAAATGAGATTAATCAAAACAAATCACAGAATTATCACTAACCACAACATTACCACGAAAAAGAGTAAATTAAAACCAATTGCAATTTAATATATCAATCAGAAGTATTTTGTAAACTAGCCTTCAACATATGCCATATGTACTTCACATATGCTAAAATATGTTACATTTTAAGATCAAAGGCTATCAAGCCATATCTGATACATATTGCAACTTGTTCATATGTACAAGATCTTTCCATACAATCATGGCATAAAACTGAAATCTCTGTGTTGATAAACAAAATAGCAAAATCTCTCCCAAAACCTGAGAGTACAGGGGTGACACATAGGACTCTGCTAAGACACTACACCAGTAGCATGTCCAACCTTCAGACAACTACTTCTCTCCTTGCTTCTCAGCTCCTGTACCATGACCTCAACCTCCTCATCCATGACCACCTAAAAAGTTGTGGAATCCACAAGGTGAGACCAAACGTACCAACGAGAGTTATAACTCTTTTCCAACTTCTATTATAAGCACAACACTATAAGGAGCAGTAAATAAAGTAGGTAGTTCTTCTTAAGTAGTTTAAGTAGTTACAACTGAGTAGTAGAAAATTTTATGAAGAACATGTAAAACTGTTATAAACTAAACAATACAAGAAATAAGGCATGGGCTCATCCAATGTAATTCTTATTTGACCCAAAACAATATACTACATGGTTTTTACCATTTTTATTCCCCAGATTTGAGGTGTACCACTCAAATCCAACTGACCAATGCTAAGTCAAAATCATTACCATACAAGATCAATGGAAGAGCCAGACTCCACTATCATCACCAACACTACTTGGTAAGTTCAAGTCTGCAATGCAGTGACATATATTCATACTTATGAAAGATAGAAACTTGTAATCAAGGCTACAGTCGTGTAGAGATAGAAACACATAGTCAATCTATGGTCTTGTAATCAACTAGTTGACATTGGTACATGGCACAACACTAGAGAACATGATCTCACATGGCGGTTTAATAATAAACAGTATATCACTATTTCCACAATTTAAGGACATAAGGAAATATATCACATGCACCCCGCATATTCAACAATATGCTATACAAGTTTTGGCATAGGAGTTACTCATTTCACCACCCAACTAGATACAGACGTTGTAGATGGATCTATGGTACATGGAAACTACATGATTAGGGTTTCACTTGATTAGACATGCCAATTGGGTATCTTTTAATGCATCAATCAAGTTATAATGTATTAACCCTAATCAATTTCTACAAAATTAAGGTAGGATGCAACTTCAAAAGATATAAAACATATTTAGTGAGAACTTGTCTCGTCATAACCTGGCACTAGTAACATTGCCATTCTCAATATTATCAATAACAACACAATACTATGGGATATCACTCCCTCATTTATACACAAGGCACTTGCTAGGTCATTACACCAATTCATATGCCCTGCAACATTCAATATCACAAAAGCCTCAACATTACTCACAATAGCCACTCTGTATTGTATAAGACTCACTATAGCATTTCACTTAGCTATGCCATCCATTTCACGTACAAGTTAGTGTTTCACAAGTAGGAGAGAGAAAATATTATCCATTATTAACACCTTCAATTATAGTGAACACACTTATCTTGTTATCATCATATTAGAGTTAGGGTTTATATGTTCCCGATTAGGGTTTAATAGCATCATACAACCTCAAAGACCTAATTCCATCACTTTCGATATTGTGAGATATTCACATATTATTGTCAATGATTATCCATTCGTAATCACATTTTTTTATATAAACTATTACCCTAGGTACTGAACATATTCATACTCACGTGTGTGTATCTTAACCAACTTTAACACATGAGTATCAATCACCCTTTAGCAATGAGGTGTCACACCTTGACCAGGTATAGGGAAAGGGTGTCGCGACCAACCAGCTGTGGAGCATCGCGACCCCTCAACAACTTGACATCATGTAGCTAAACATCACAACGTCGCGATCATGACTCAAGCCCATGCAACACATTGTCGTACCACAACTCAAGGGATGTGTCATGACTGTGACACTTAGTGTGTTGCGATCGAACCTCCAAGGCGCGTCACGACGACCCAAACCTAGTGTTGTGACCAGGTCATATAACATGGTGTTATTACCTTGATCATCAACTATCTTAGCCCAAATGCAAATGTCTCGACCATTAAAAGGTTCTATGCAGGTGTTACGACCTATGTACTTAGCCAATAAAAAACTATAACTCTAACCAGCTATCAAGTCTAGTACTATAGGAATGTTGTATAGTGACCTAATTAATAGGTAGCGACCATCTTAGTATTGAGTGAGTATTACGACCACCCCACCAAGGAGTGTAGAATGTGACATAAGACTAATGGATTATATCAACCACCTACACCAACCCCATAATAGGTTTAAACCAGATCAGAACAAGCGATCGACCTAGAACACCAAGTGTCATAGGGTGAGCATTACCATATTCTCAAGTGTTCAACAAACCTTAACCATAGAGGATCATCAAAAGAAAGATGTTATAAATAAGATAACTAAAAATCTTATGCATGTGTAATAGATCAAAACCTCCTATTATTACAAGTATAACAAATCACATGTAAGGTAGTATGGAATTAGGTTAAGATGAACATATTAGAGGTATGAAGAGTAATAAAACTAGCCTAATTTTTGGAGAGAAACAACTCCTATGATCTTAGACTCCAAAAGCTTCACCCTAGCTTCAACACCTTAGTTAAGAGATCACCTCCAATAAGAAGAAATAAATCATGGTCACCAGGGAGTTAAGAAAGAAGGAAATTAGGCCTAATCTGAACAAAAGAAGAAAGGTGAAGGAGATGGAGTCGTCTTCACTAACGGCCACCATGGAAGAACACCTCATGGTCAAGAAGGAGGAAGAAGATGGAGCTTTCAAGAGAGAGGAAACATGATCAAGAGTAAGATCACTTACCAAAAGAGTAAATTTCCACAAAATCTTCCACCAAGATGTTGATCTAGCACAAGAACTTCCCAAAGTAAGGTAGATCAGTCACCTAGGTCCAAGTTATTACCTTCCTTGCTCCTCAAGCTCCAAGGGTGATCCAAAGGAATAAGATGAAGTTGTAGGTCAAAAAAGATTGCTTGGTTGTGAAAAGGATAGTTTATATACCCAAAAGGAGGAGAAAAGTGAAGATCTTTGGGTGTCAACACCATTGCTGGCCAAGGGACACTGCCCTCCAAAGAGATAACCTTTCCTTCACTCACATGCAAATATCCATGGTCATGTGTATCCAAAAACTATGTCACAACCAACTAGGTCGGTTGCCTTTTTGTTGTGATCGCAAAATCACCTTTAGCAACTTATCTCGGTCGAGATACTCCAAGGTGAAAACCCTAGCTCTCACATGTACATGGTCGAGTCACTAGAAGACAAGGTGTTTTGACCTTCCTCTCACAAGGTTGTCTCAGTCATGGCTATGCTTCCCAAGCATGTGTCTTAGTCGCGACACTCACCACAAGTGGTGTAGAGGTCATAACATCAAACCCTAGGTTAAACATTAAGTCAACTATGAAAACTCTAAAAGCCCTAGAAACCCTTATTTCACATGATGATGTTACACCATTATTCAAGATTCAAACAAAGAACTCCATACCATATTATTCTCTCTCATGATATCAAAACACAAGATACCCTCTCTTCATGTATCATTTTGCAAATTTAATCCTCACTTATGGGTAAATTGCAAACTAGTACAAAAATACACATATATCACAAAATAGCTCAAACATTAATCAAATTAGACCAATAATGAAAATACCAGTATGCCACATGATATGAAAGTAACTCAAGATCTTAGATTAAGGTTTAACCATCTCATTATATAAGGTGAATATAATTAAACATTAAACTAGGTCAGGAGTCTTACAACTATAAACCCCTAATATGGATTTCTCCCCTAAAATCCTATGCAAAAAAAAATGGATACTCCTTATGCATCTTATCTTCAAGTTCCCACATGGCTTCTTCAATGCCACGATGATGCCACAAGACCTTAACTAAAACAATGTCCTTCTTCTTCAACTTCTTGATCCTTCTATCTAGGATCAACATACGTCCTTCTACATAAGATATATAATTATCTAACTCCCCTTCGACATGCTGAAGAGTCAACTCCGTATCACGGTGACACTTCCTTAACATGGAGATATGAAAAACATGATGTAACTTTTGCAATTAGGTGGCAGCTCCAACTTATAGGCCACCTTCCCAATACGTGCAACTATAAGATAAGGTCCCATATATCTGGGAGCTAACTTAATCTTCTTACCAAACCTTAGAACACCCTTCTAAGGAGAGACTTTAATAAACACCATGTCTCCCACTTGGAACTCTAAGGGTCTATGATGGTGATCAACATAAGATTTCTGCCTATCCTGCACTACCTTTAACTGTTGTTGAATGACTTTGATTTTTTCTGTTGTCTATTGCACTAACTCAGGACCGAAAAGCTGAAATTCCCCTATATCATACCAACATAAAGGAGATCTATAACATCTCCCATGCAACGCTTCATAAGGTGTCATATCAATGCTTCTTTGATAACTATTGTTGTAGGCAAACTCTATTAAACTAAGGTTGATATCCCAACCACCCAAGAACTCTATTAATACACTGGCTCTCAGTAGATCCTCCAAGTTTGAATTGTTCTTTCATATTGTCCATCTATCTATGGATGGAATGCAATACTAAACCCTAACTGTGTACCCATTGATGTATGCAAATGCTCCCAAAAGTGACTAGTAAACCGAGGGCCTCTGTCTAATACTATAGTAGCTGGGATACCATGGAGATGTACTATTTCATCTACATACACATGTGCAAACTTCTCACTTATATATGTCGTCTTTACTGGTAGAAAGCGTGTTGACTTAGTTAATCTATCTACTATTACCCAAATGGAATCACAACCTTTAGCTGCCCTTAGAAGTCCAACCAAAAAATCCATTTTAATAGGATCCCACTTCCACTGAGGTATAGGCAATGGTTGCAAAGTCCCTATAGGTTTCCGATGTCAGACTTTAATCTGCTTACACACTACACACTTAGCTATGAAATCAGCTACATCATGTTTATATCCTAGCCACCAATACAGATCTTTCAGATTCTGATACACCTTGATACTACATGGATGCATAACATACATGGAAGAGTGAGCCTCTTCTAGAACTAACATCCTCAGATTATCTACATCTGGTACAATTTCCCTTCCATGATAAAATATTGTCCCATTCTCATATTCATGAAAGCCCTCACACTTTTCACTACCTAATTCTACCCGAATCTATTGTACCACAATATCTTTCTGTTGTGTATCTTTGATCTACTAATTCAATGTCATCTTTTACTTGTAACTGTGCCAACATACCGGCCAGAATGGACACCTCCAGCTGTACATTCATTTGTCAAAAGGAGACCAATACATCTTTCTTATGGCACACTAAAGAACTCAATTATGCTTTATTAGAGGATGGCGATATAGAAGATTTCCTACTTAAAGCATTTTCTACTACATTTGCCTTTCCTGGATGGTAATCTATAGTGCAATCATAGTCTTTAATCGGCTCCATCCAACACCATTGTCACATGTTCAATTCCTATTTGGAAAAGATATATTGCAGGTTCTTATGGTCAGTGAAGATCTGTGCCATACAAGTAGTCTCTGCATATCTTCAAAGCTTGGACCATGACTTCTAACTCTAGGTCATGTGTCAGATATTTCACCTCATATTTCTTAAGCTATTATGAAGCAAAAGAAATCACATTCTTATCATGCATCAACACACATCTCACACCATTCTTAGATACATCACTAAAGATAATGTAACCTTTTCCTTGTTCTAGAAGCTCTATCTAACACTAGTGATATATTTCATCTCTACTTTAGAATCATAAAAGAACGTTGAAATCTATCATCTCAAATGAATGGTACATCTTTTTGGGTAAGCTTTGTTAGGGGTGAAGCGACTGCACTGATGTTCTTAATGAAGCTTCTGTAATATCTCTCCAAACATAAGAAGCTACACACCTATGTAGGTGTCTTTGACTGATCCCATTCCAAAACTGACTCCACTTTCTTTTGATCTACACAGGCTCCTCTAGTAGATATTACATGTGCTAGAAAAGACATTTTCCTTTACCTAAACTCGCTCTTACTGAAATTTGCAAATAATTGGTGTTGTCTCAACAAGGTCAAAGCCTGACAAAAGTGTTGCTCATGTTGTTGAGCATCTTTGGAGTAGATACGGATATCATCTATAAACACAACTACAAACTGATCTAGATGAGGTCTAAACACTATGTTCATTAGATCCATAAATGATGCTGGTGATTGATTATCCCGAACGGCATAACCATGAACTCATAATGACCATACCTCGTCCTAAAGACTGACTTAGGTATGTCATCTGCCTTAATATGTAACTGATGGTAACCCGACCTTAGATCTATCTTCGAGAAGACCGTGGCCCCTTGTAGCTGATCAAGCAAATCATCTATACGTGGCAATGAATACTTATTCTTAATCGCCATCTTATTCAACTGTCGATAGTCAATAAACAACCTCATTGATCCATCTTTCTTCTTTACAAATAGAATGGGAGCACCCCAAGGAGACATGTTCAACCTAATGAAACCTTTCTCAAGCAGTTATTGCAACTATTTCTTATGATCTTTCATTTCTACTGGTGCCATCCTATATGGTGTTTGTGCTATGGGTTGGGTACCTAGAACTAGATTGATTCCAAAGTCAATCTCTCTAGGAGGAGGTATACTTGGGAACTCATTGGGAAACACATCCTCAAACTCTCATACAACTAGCACTTCCTAAATACTAGGACCCTTTTACTTGGTATCCACCACATGTGCCAAAAACGCATCACAAACCAGTCTCATCCACTTTTATAATGTCATAGATGAAACTAGACATGTTGGAAGAATCTTCCTATCACCTTGGAAGACCCATGAATTGTTGCCATAAACAAACATCTCCATCTTGGCACTACAGTCCAAGATCACCTGATACTTTTCCAAAGTATCCACCCCAAGGATTATGTCAAATTTGTGCATATCAAGTGGTAAGAGATCCACTTGTATATTGTGTCTTAGAAAGGAAAGAATAAATGACAAACATACTTCCCATAGCTCTGCGGAACCAACTAATGGAGTGTCTAGATGAAGACGGTCATGTCTACGACTAAAAGCTAAAAGGCAAGAAACAATTAGCTATCACTTCTCTAGTGATGAAAGAATGTGTCACACATGGGTCAACCAAAATATATATAAAACATGAAGAAGAAAAATCAAAATGATATAATCCCATATCTCCTATCACAACCCTTGGGTTGAAAACTCCCCTTGGCCGACTCATTGCATAGAATCAAGCTGTCGCCTGTTGTTGCCCTCTACCTCTGCTAGCATGTCCCAATGAACCGGCTTGTGACACATGTCCTCATCCTCTACCACTGGGTTGTTGTCACTGTTGTGAACTTTGCTGACTCTACTTAGACTGTTGAGTAACTTCTTCATCCTTCACAGGGCAGTACCACGTAGTATGCCCCACCTATCCACACTTGAAATAGTTTTTTTCCTCATACCATAGCCTAGCGGCCCTATCACCGATACTGACACCACATTATGAGCTCTTGTAGGTGGAAAACTACGGCCTCTTCCTCTATTCTATGTCCACTACGACTGAGTTACCGACCTCTACTAGGATTGTGGTGCTGAGTACCTGCACTTCTTGAAGCCTCCAGAAGATTTTCGTTGGTACTGCGTAGGCCTCTTCTTGGCCTTTAATTCACGTTTCTCTATCACATATCTCTCCACTCTCCTAACTGACTCCACAAAAGTTGCAAACCTTTATCCTTTCTCTAAGGATGACACTGGGGCTGATATCTCAATACTCAATCCCTTCTTAAAGCTCTTGTTCCTCTCCTTGTCTGTTGTTGCCATATGCAAACAAAAACTAAGAAGCTCCAAAATATTAGCTACTTAAGCACTGATTGACATGGTTCCTTTTCTGATGTTCTCGAACAATACAATCTTTTTATCTAAGTAAGTCCTAAAGAAGTAGCGACTTACAAACTCCCACCTAAATTCCTCCCATGTAATCACAAGTCCCGGTCTTTTCTCCTCTTCAATGGCCCATCGGTGGCCATCACTCCCTTTCAACAAGTATACTACAATGTTTACCTGGTCCTCCATAGGGATGTTGACGATTTTAAAAGCCTTCTCCAACTCAGTGAGCCACATATCTACATCGGCTGGATCAGATGTACCTACTTATTCCAACGCTCCTACATGTAGGAGTCTCTCAAAAGTCTTTCCAGACCCATGAGTTTTAACACTGGGACCCTCTTCCCTATGTTGAATTATAGGCATCCTATCCATCATACTGTTCATTGTAGTCATAAATAGTCCAACCACAGAATCTAAAGAAGGGTTGGCTGCATTAGCTGTATTGACTTGAGGCATCTCGGGCACAACTTCTGCCCTCTCTTGCCTCCTAGCAGCATCTCCCTATGCATCAATGTTGTTTTTTGCAACATGTTCATCATGCTCTCCAGACATCTTTTCAATCTTCTTTTACTTCTACAACAAAAAAAGTTCCTATAAGATATACTGGAGGACACTAGAACAGACTCAAACCCTAGTCCTATGTCCCAGTTGACTCAATAAACATATAGCTCTGATACCACCAAATTGTGACAACCATCGCCACAATAAACAAGATTACTCAAAACAAATCACAAATTATCACTAACCACAACATTACAACAAAACAAAGTAAATTGAAACCAATTTCAATTTTATGTCTCAAGAAAAAGTATTTTGTAAACAAACCTTCAACATAGTCCATTTATATTTCACATATACCAAAAGATGTTACATTTTAAGTTCAAAGGCTATCAAGCCATATCTGATACATATTGCAACTTGTTCATATATACACACTCTTTCTATACAATCATGGAACTAAAATCTTTGTGTCAATAAAAAAATAGCAAAATCTCTCCCCAAAACCTGAGAGTATAGGGATGACACATGGGACTCTGCTAAGACATTACACCAGTAGCATGTCCAACCTTCAGACAACTACTACTCTCCTTGCTGCCGAGCTCCTGCACAACCTTGACCTCCTCATCCACAACCACATAAAAAGTTTTGGGACCCACGGGGTGAGACCAAACATCCCAGCGAGAGTTATAACTCTTCACCTACGTCTATTATAAGCATTGCACTATAAAGAGTAGTAAATAAGGTAGGTAGTTCTTCTTAAGTAGTTTAAGTAGTTACAACTGAGTAGTAAAACATTTTATACTATTAAAAGAAATATGAAAAACATGTATAGCTATTATAACTAAACAATACAAGAAATAAGGCATGGGGTCATCCAATGTAATTCATATTTGACCCTAACCAATATACTACACAACTATTACCATTTTTATGACCTAAGGATATGAGGCATACCCCTAAAATCCAGCTGACTACTGCTCAGTCGAAATCAGTACCATAGAAGATCAATGGAAGAGTCAGACTCCATGATCATCACCATCACTACTTGGTCAGTTGAAGTCTGCAATGCAGTGACGTATAGTCATACTACTAAAAGACAACAACCTATAGTCAAGGCTATAGTCTTGTAGAGACAACAACTCATAGTCAAGCAATGATCCTGTAATCAACTAGTTGGTCTGGTTCTCACATGGCCATTCAATAATAAATAATATATCACTATTTCCACGATTGAAGGGCACAAGGAAATATATCATTTACACCCCACATATTCCACAATATGTGCTCTGAGTTTTCCCGTAGGAGTTACTCATTTCGACACCCATCTAGATACTGATGATGTAGATGGATCTATGGTACTTGGGAACTGCATGATTAGGGTTTCACTTGATTAGATATGCCAATTGGGTATATTTTAATGCATCAATCAAGTTACAATCTATTAACCCTTAACAATTTCTACAAAATCAAGGTAGGATGCAACTTAAAAAGGTATAAAACATATTTTGTGAGAACTTGTCTTATCATCACATGGCACTAGTAACACCGCCATTCTCAATATCATCATTAACAACACAACACTATGGGAAGTCGATCCCTCATTTATACACTAGGAACTTGATAGGTCATTAAACCAATTCATATGCCCTCGCAACATTCAATATCAAAAAACCTCAACATTACTCACAATCACCATTGTGTATTGTATAAGACTCACCATAACATTCACTTGGATATGCCCTTCATTTCACCTGCAAGTTAGTGTTACACAAGTAGGGAAGAGAAAATCTTGTGCATGAATAACAACCTTCAATTATTATGAACACACTTATCTTGTTACCATCAAATTAGAGTTAGGGTTAATATGTACCTAATTAGGGTTTAATAGCATCATACCACCTCAAAGCCCTAATTCCATCACTTTCCATATTGTGAGAGAGTCACATATTATTGTTGATTATCCATTCATAGTCACATTACTTTTATATAAACTATTACCCTAGGTACTGAACATATTCATACTTACCTGTGTGTATCTTAACCACCTTTAACACATGAGTGTCAGTCACCCTTCAGTAATGAGGTGTCACACCCTAAGTAGGTATAGGGAAAGGGTGTTGTGAACAACCATCTATGGAGCGTCGTGACCCCTCAACAACTTAACGTCACATAGCTCAACATCACAACATCACGACCAAGACTCAAGCCCATGCAACACATTGTCACGACTGCAAATCAAGGGATGCGTCGTGACTACAACACTTAGTGTGTTGCGATCAAACCTCCAAGGTGCATCACGACCACCCAAACCCAGTGTTGTGACCAGGTCATGTAACATGGTGTTATTACCTTGATCATCAACTGTCTAAGCCCAAACAAAAACATCTCGACCGTTAACATGTTCTAAGTAGGTTTTATGACCTGTATACTTAGCCAATAAAAAACTATAACACTAACTGGCTATCAAGTCTAATATTGTAGCAACGCTGCGTCACAACCCAACTAATAGGTAGCGACCATCTTAGGATTAAGAGAGTATTTTGACCACCCCACCAAGGAGTTTTGACTGTGATAGAAGACTAACGGATTGTCTCGACCACCTACACCAACCCCATAATAGGTCTAAACGAGATTAGAACAAGTGATCAACCCAAAACACCAAGCATCACAGGGTGACATCACCATATTCTGCAATGTTCAACAAACCTTAACCATGATGATAGGGCTCATCAAAAGAAAGATTTTAAAAAGAAGATGATCAAAAATATTATTCATGTGTAATAGATCAAAACCTCATGTTATTACAAGTATAACAAATCACATAGAAGATAGTATGAAATTAGGTTAAGATTCACATAATAGAGGTAGGAAGAGTTATCAAACCTACTTGATTGTTTGAGAGAAACAACTCCTGTGATATCAGGATCCAAAAGCTTCACCCAAGCTCCAAAACCTCAGTCAAGAGATCGCCTCCAATAAGAAGAAAAAAATCATGGTCACTAGGGAGTTAAGAAAGAAGGAAATCATGCCTAATCCAAACCAAAGAAGAAAGGTGAAGGAGATGGAGTCGTCTTCACAAACAGACACCATGGAAAGTTCACACCTCATGGTTAAAAAGGAGGAAGAAGATGGAGTTTTTTGGAGAGAAGAAACGTGATCAGGAGTAAGATCACTTATGAAAAGAGTAAATTTCCATGAAACTTCCATCAAGGTGTTGATCTAGCACACAATCTTCCCCAAGTAAAGTAGATCGGCCACCCAAGGTACAAGTTCTGACCTTCTTCGCTCCTCAAGCTCCAAGGGCAATCCAAAGGAAGAAGATGAAGTCCTAGGCTGAAATAGATTTCTTGGTTGTGAAGAGGATGGTTTATATACCCAAAAGGAGGATAAAAGTGAAGATCTTTGAGGTGTTAACACCATAACTTGCCAAGGGACACATGCCCTCCAAAGAGATAACCTTTACTTCACTCGCATGAAAATATACATGGTCATGTTTATCCAAAAACTATGTCACAACCTACTAGGCCAGTTTCCCTCTTGTTGCAGTCATGACATCACCTTCACCAACTTGTCTCAATTGAGATACTCCAAGGTGAAAACCTTATCTCTCACATGTACATGGTCGACTCACTAAAAGACAAGGTGTTTCGACCCTCCTCTCACAAGGTTGTCTCGACCGTGACCATGCTTCCCAATCATGTGTCTTGGTCGTGACCCTCACCACAAGTGGTGTAGAGGTCATAACATCAAACCCTAGGTTAAACATTAAGTCAACTATGAAAACCCTAAAAAACCCAAAAACCCTAATTTTACATGATGATGTTTCACCATTATTCAAGATTCAAACAAAGCCCCCATACCATAATCTTCTCTCTCATGATATCAAAACACAAGATGCCCTCTCTTCATGTGTCATTTTTCAAATTAACACTCACTTATGGGTAAATTACAAACTGGTCCAAAACACACACATATATCACAAAATAGCTCAAACATTAATCAAATTAGACCAATAACAAAAATACAAGTATGTTACATGATAGTAAAGTATCTCAAGAGCTTAGATTAAACATTAAACTAGGTTAAACATATTATTATACAAGGTAAACATAATTAAACATTAAACTAGGTCAGGAGTCTTACAAAAATCCTATATTTTCTTTATAGATTTCCAAATCAAACAACAAGATAAGTGCTATTTGATTTTTCCTAAGCTACTAGTTAGACATGGATGGTATGGAGTGTGTGTAGGGGAACTACACCCTTGCACACCCCATACACCCTTATGAGGGTCAATTGCACTAGGGATTAGGTGTAATTCTAATAGGAATAGGAAACTCTAAGTTTCTAGGGTAAGTGGTATTAGGGTAATTGAGAGCCAAGGGTAGGAAGGAGAGTAGAGATGATGGTATTTCACCTCATGTTTCTCACCATCTAGCCTTTAGAAAATTATAAGCAATTACACTATAACTCTTACACTAGATACTTAGATCTCACACCTAGTTGTAGGAGATCATATTTGTATCTAAGAAGATAGGGTGCTAGCTAGGGATCCACTTGTTGGACCTAGGAGCAATTCATAAGATAGTCACATACAATCTATTTTCCCCCTAGAAGCTTGGTGTTTTCAAGCATCCAACAACAAGCAATCCATGTTTAGAAGCATAAATTACAAGTATAATAGTGTGGAATGAGACAGAAGCAGGAGACAATCATTACAAGTCATATTCCCCCCAACGTGGTATCCAAGTGACATTTAATCCCCTAAACAACCCATCAAGAGGGCTTAGCTAGACATAAAACAAGAAAAGAAAGAGATAGAAGAAGGAGTAGAGGAGTGCATATCCATAGAACATGGTAAAGACATCTCCTTATTCACCTCCTAGCTACTGTATCTTAAGATCCTTCATCCAAGGTGGATGGATGGCATGGAAATGTGGGGTTTTGTGGTGGAAACCCTAGAAAACTAGGGTTTGGAGGTAGTGGAAGGTGGAAATGGAGTAGGTAGTAGATGAATGTCGGTGAAAGCTCTTGAATGCTAAGGGGGGATATATTAAATGCTAACCTTTGAGCTACATACTCCACCCTACTATAACTAGGTGGTGGGGAAGCACTAGGGTAAGTGGCAGCTATGTTGGAAATTATGGAAAAATAGGTAGGGTTAGGGTAGTCACCACGACCTTGGTGGATGGGATGGATCCTATTCATGGTGGATGGACATGAGCAAGGTGAGAGTGGTGAAAGTAATAGTGAAAATTTTGTAGAATGGTGGGTTGGTGGCACGACCGTGGTGGTTACCATGACCATGGTGAATGGAGGGCAATATGGGTGTGCCACGGAGAACGGGCATGGCAGGGGGGTGACCATGATCATTTCTATTGTGGTGGTCATTGTCGATGCTGAAGGCCACGAGCCTGGATGACTCCATGATCGAGGCGTCTTTGAATTGACACGGATGTGATGATAGATACGACCATGGCACATGCATTGTTGTAGCTTACAATTTCCTGTAACTTTAGAAATTTGGCGATGGCTGTGGCGAGATACCAGGGCCCATTTTGAGTGCCCAACTGCTTAACTTTGCTCTTAACTCCTCCAAATGGTTGCTTTTTTCCTTGGACCAACTTTTGTCTATTCAAGGGATGCTTGAGGAAGGTCTGGGTCCAATCCTGGGGTGCAGAAACCTGAGCTTTCTCTCCTTCTCTCTCTTTACATCCAATGCATGTAAAAAACCCTAAAAACACACAAAAAGCAGCCATACATGCATTTGATATGAAATCACATATTGGAGGACATAACGTGCATTTTAACATGTTTAGATGTGATTAAGATGAAAAAAGACACAAGACGTATCCCTAAAATGTGGATGCATCATACACCATGTTCTCTAGGGAGGTGTACTAGTTAACATTAATACATTTCCCTATAAGGGGATAATGAGCATCTCAATAGATGCAAAACGTGTATACACAATTAATGTTTTTGTGTGACAAAACATCAAATACTATTTAGTGTTACTACATTCAATATTTGTAAATAGGAGAGCATACATATATATCATGCATTCAACCAAGAAAACCATAGTCATATAATTAAATAAATCCCACAAACCCCAATTTAGAGATTCCTAGTACATGCATGATCATATAGATACTAGTCACACCTGATTAATAACAATTGACCTTCATTTATATATGATCATCAATATTCTTAGCATTTTTAGGTCCCTATTAGGATTTATCCAAACCTAAGTTCAAACTAACCTTAACTAGTCTCTAATATTCTTTTACTAATGTACAGGTCATTATTTAGGTCTGGTTAGATGTTTACAATTTTATGATGCTTGATCATTTTCCATAATTAAAATGATGTAAAAAAACACTTACTCACATTTTAATGCAAAAAACCAAATATTGGTAAAAATTTCTCATGTCAGAGCTAAATGTGGGTCTTAATTATCATTGGAGCTCTATGAGAAGTTTTTGAGAATTTTTCTTGATGAAACATCATTTCTTATGTCTCATACCTCCTAAAATGAAGAATTCTCATAGTAATTATAAACAATCAGTGATAAAGGATCAAAGTCTGATCTTAAGGGTGTTATAAGAAAGTAGGCATTTTTTTGAGTCTAGGATATGTTTGGGTGATAATTTGGCTAATGGAACTATTTATAAGACATTTTTTAAGGAAGGCTTATTTTGTAGATATTAAAAGTATTTTACCTTGTTCTATGGGATCTACTATTTGAGGGGGTGGTCCGAGATTGGTTCACATTGGCCACTAGAGTGGGGGCATGGCTCAACAGTTTGGTCCAGACTGCGCTGGCATGTCCCTAGAATTCAACACTTATATCAGTCAGAATATCATTAAGCCACCTGATCTTCTTCTATACCGCCCTCTATTCACATTCTCAGTGCCGATATTGGTCTTGTTTGCTGGGACAACTGTAGGTCTCTACCATTGTGAAAGGGATCACCGAAGAGAAGTGCAGGGGATTAGGGATCGCAAATAGGGATGGAGTCATGGAGTTCCACCATGTCTTTCTACAAACTTGAGGTGTCTTGGGTCCTTGAAGGGAGGTGAGGGGATCAATCAACTGGCTGGATACTTTGTCTGCCCCTACAGGGAAGAAGGAAAGGGGAGAGGGAGAGCTTTTCCTGGGTTCAGATTCAACTATAGATTCACGGTGAAACATGGGACTCTCATAATCATAGGAGTCCCCTGGTAACAATCTTCCTTTGTCGTGGCAAGAGACGACAACGAGGCACTAATAGAGGCCGTGTCATGGTGAAAGTTAGAAAAAAGAAGAGGTTTTAAAGGATCCTAATGCAAGGGAAGCGTTCTTAAGAAATAGGGTCACCTTTGTAGACCCCATGCTTTTTTGCAAACCAAATGGTTATTACTACATCCATATTCCGGAACCTACCTTCTTCTTGACGTGCCTTCTTCTCCATCATGGAGGAGCTAGACTGCTAATACTCAGGCTGCTCAATGAGGGAAGTTTCTCTTATTGGAATCTATATCTCATGCTTCTCAATCCCCCCTTGTAGGCCTTCTCATCTCTACTGTAATTGCAATGGAGAGGAATGTAGAACACGACTAAACTCCTTCCTCCATGTCCTATGATCAAGGGGTTTTAGGAAGGATCCAAGTCTGGCAGGGCTAGTGGCTTGCTGCAGTTCTCGATATATGTCCCTTTGATTTAGATGCATTACACCCAGGTACTCATTCTCCAGGGTACCGACTTCTCCATAGAAAAAGGAAAGAGAGGATGAAGCATGACACTACATTTCTTACCTAAGTGTTTGGATGGTTCCATGAGATCAACCACATTTTCACTACAATCATGACAGTATTTAACAAGAGTGGATGTGCGACAAATTGTAATTAAACCTCTATATGAAATCATATGAAACAATATTCTTTTACTCAAAATCTAAACATCAATATCTCCAAAATGCAATCGCTAAATAGGATGCAATTTTAGACATAGCTCTATCATAGTCAACTTCAATATTCTACTAAAAATGATCTTAGGATGTAGGTGTTTGACCACTCACATAAATTCTTTGAAAATTCTCAATCTTAGGATAGTATAATCCATATACATATAATATATCTCAACCATTTCTCATCAATTCAAGTTATACATGAATACTCATTATAAACCTCAATACATAGTTTGGCAACCCATATATGCACAAAACACAAGATGTCCCTCAAGAGTATTCTGAAATATTTGTCCACCCAACATCATGACAATCATTATAAAAGCTTATTGTTTGATGTTCATACACTCGAATATGATAAATAGTATAATTGAAGTTTATTTTCTTTCTCATTGTTTGTTATTCTACATCTATACTCAAGATGATTGAAAAACCTTGGATATCTTGGATATCACATTCACACTACCTTATTGGAATTTTGTCCTCAAAATTTAATTAGTCTCATACATAAGGGAATACCACTTAGTCCAACTTCATATATATATATATATATATATATATATATATATATATATATATATATATATATATATATATATATATATAGTCAGGCTGGAATACACTCGAGTGTAAAGATCGCACGGTGCACTAAAGTGGTATTTCCATATAAAGACTATTTTTTTTTTCAAAATGTAAACCAATGATTTTCATTGTCATACTATAATTAGGCTACATACAAATTTTGAACCCATTTGGATGAGTGTAAGTCACTCATCCAAGGGCAACAAAATCGACCCACGAAACTAATTTGAAATGCATAATTTTT
Organism: Alisma plantago-aquatica; assembly: GCA_963693085.1. Lineage (NCBI taxonomy): Eukaryota > Viridiplantae > Streptophyta > Magnoliopsida > Alismatales > Alismataceae > Alisma > Alisma plantago-aquatica. The sequence continues at coordinate 414,465,220 of OY856414.1, forward strand.
GTGGTCTTCATAACGTGAGTTATAAATGTCCAAATGGGCTCAAATTATATATATGAGATATTCAAAAGATGTTTAAGAAGATCAACAGATTTGATTTTTGAAAAAGATATTGCATCATGGAAAACTACTTGAGTGTATTATGCTCCGAATACACTTGGGTGTATTCTAGCTTGACTCTCTCTCTCTCTCTCTCTCTCTCTATATATATATATATATATATATATATGTACCGTATTTATTAATGAATATGAAATTGTCATGTTTGCTTTTTAAGCACATGGGGTACCCACCCCACCTTATATAGGAAAAAGTGTCATTTATCATCTTAATCATAACATGGCATTATTTTGAAGTTAAGATTTATATACCCTATCTTATTAAGAAATAGGGTTTTATTCATACATATGAAGTTGAGGAGGTATTATTCAAGATTTCATCTTTCACGCCACTAATCCATGTAAGATGATATCAAATTTTTATAGCATCATTTACTGGAATGTTCACATTTAACATCATTATTGTGGTTTATATTCAACATAATACTAGGATTTCATTACTTGAGAAGGGCTTACTCAACATGCTTAAATATTAAGGTTTTATACACAAGGCACTTGCTAGGTCATTACCCCAATTCATATGCCCCTGCAACATTCAATATCACAAAAGCCTCAACATTACTCACAATCACCAGTCTATATTGTATAAGACTCACTATAGCATTTCAGTTAGCCATGCCATCCATTTCACCTACAAGTTAGTGTTTCACAAGTAGGAGAGAGAAAATACTATCCATTATTAACACCTTCAATTATAGTGAACACACTTATATTGTTATCATCAGATTAGAGTTAGGGTTTATATTTTCCTGATTAGGGATTAATAACATCATAAAACCTCAAAGAACTAATTCCATCACTTTCCATATTGTGAGATATTCATATATTATTGTCGATGATTATCCATTCATAATCACATTTTTTTATATAAACTATTACCCTAGGTACCGAACATATTCATACTCACATGTGTGTATCTTAACCAACTTTAACACATGAGTGTCAATCACCCTTTAGCAATGAGGCATTACACCTTGACCAGGTATAGGGAAAGGGTGTTGCGACCCCTCAACAACTTGACATCGCATATCTCAACATCACAACGTCGCGATCGTGACTCAAGCCCATGCAACACATTGTCGTGACCGCAACTCAAGGGATGTGTCATGATTGTGACACTTAGTGTGTTGCGAAAGAACCTCCAAGGCGTGTCACGACCACCCAAACCTAGTGTTGTGACCAGGTCATATAACATGGTGTTATTACCTTGATCATCAACTGTCTTAGCCCAAATGCAAATGTCTCGACCATTAACATGTTCTAAATAGGTGTTACGACCTATGTACTTAGCCAATAAAAAACTATAATGCTACCCGGCTATCAAGTCTAATACTATAGCAATGTTGTGTAGCGACCCAATTAATAGGTAGCGACCATCTTAAGATTAAGCGAGTATTACAACCACCCCACCAAGGAGTGTCAACCACGACAGAAGAATAATGGATTATATCAACCACCTACACCAACCCCATAATAGGTTTAAACCAGATCAGAACAAGCGATCGACCTAGAACACCAAGTGTCATAGGGTGAGCATTACCATATTCTCAAGTGCTCAACAAACCTTAACCATGATGATAGAGGATCATTAAAAGAAAGATGTTATAAAGAAGATAACTGAAAATCTTATGCATGTGTAATAGATCAAAACCTCCTGTTATTACAAGTATAACGAATGACATGTAAGGTAGTATGAAATTAGGTTAAGATGCACATATTAGAGGTATGAAGAGTTATAAAACTAGCCTGATTTTTGGAGAGAAACAACTCCTATGATCTTAGGCTCCAAAAGCTTCACCCTAGCTTCAACACCTCAGTTAAGAGATCACCTCCAATAAGAAGAAATAAATCATGGTCACTAGGGAGTTAAGAAAGTAGGAAATTAGGCCTAATCCGAACAAAAGAAGAAAGGTGAAGGAGATGGAGTCATCTTCACTAATGGCCACCATGGAAGGTTACACCTCATGGTCAAGAAGGAGGAAGAAAATTGAGCTTTCAAGAGAGAGGAAACATGATCAAGAGTAAGATAACTTACCAAAAGAGTAAATTTTCACAAAATCTTCCACCAAGATGTTGATCTAGCACAAGAACTTCCCAAAGTAAGGTAGATCGGTCACCTAGTTCCAAGTAATTACCTTCCTTGTTCCTCAAGCTCCAAGGGTGATCCAAAGGAAGAAGATGAAGTTGTAGGCCAAAAAGGATTGCTTGGTTGTGAAGAGGATAGTTTATATACCCAAAAGGAGGAGAAAAGTGAAGATCTTTGAGGTGTCAACGCCATAGCTGGCCAAGGGACACTGCCCTCCAAAGAGATAACCTTTCCTTCACTCACATGCAAATATCCATGGTCATGTGTATCCAACAACTATGTCACGACCTACTAGGTCGGTTGCCTTCTTGTTGCGATCGTGAAGTCACCTTCAGCAACTTATCTCAGTCGAGATACTCCAAAGTGAAAACCCTAGCTCTCACATGCACATGGTCGAGTCACTAAAAGACAAGGTGTTTTGACCCTCCTCTCACAAGGTTGTCTCAGTCACGGCCATACTTCCCAAGCATGTTTTTTGGTCACAACCCTCACCACAAGTGGTGTAGAAGTCATAACATCAAACCCTAGGTTAAACATTAAGTCAACTATGAAAACTCTAGAAGCCTTAGAAACCCTTATTTCACATGATGATGTTACACCATTATTCAAGATTCAAACAAAGCACCCCATACCATATTATTCTCTCTCATGATATCAAAACACAAGATGCCCTCTCTTCATGTATCATTTTGCAAATTTAATCCTCACTTGTGGTTAAATTGCAAATAGTACAAAAACACACATATATCACAAAATAGCTCAAACATTAATCAAATTAGACCAATAATGAAAATGCAAGTATGCCACATGATATGAAAGTAACTCAAGAGCTTAGATTAATGTTTAAGCATCTCATTATACAAGGTGAACATAATTAAACATTAAACTAGGTAAGGAGTCTTACAACTATAAACCCTTAATATGGATTTATCCCCTAAAATCCTATGCAAAAAAATATGGATACTCCTTATGCATCTTGTCTTCAAGTTCCCACGTGGCTTCTTCAATGGCACGATGATGCCACAAGATCTTAACTAAAACAATGTCCTTCTTCTTCAACTTCTTGATCCTTCTAGCTAGGATCAACATAGATCCTTCTACATAAGATATATCATTATCTCACTCCACTTCAATAGGTTGAAGAGTCAAATCCGTATCAGGGTGACACTTCCTCAACATGGAGATATGAAACACAGGATGTAACTTTTGCAATTAGGTGGCAACTCCAACTTATAGGCCACCTTCCCAATACGTACAACTATAAGATAAGGTCCCATATATCTGGGAGCTAACTTAATCTTCTTACCAAACCTTAGAACACCCTTCTAAGGAGAGACTTTTATAAACACCATGTCTCGCACTTGGAACTCTAAGAGTCTATGATGGTGACCAGCATAAGATTTTTGTCTATCCTGCACTACCTTTAACTGTTGTTGAATGACTTTGATTTTTTCTATTGTCTATTGCACTAACTCAGGACCTAAAAGCTGAGATTCCCCTGTCTCATACCAACATAAAAGAGATCTAGAACATCTCCCATGCAACAATTCATAAGGTGTCATATCAATGCTTCTTTGATAACTATTGTTGTAGGCAAACTCTATTAAACTAAGGGTGATATCCCAACCACCCAAGAACTGTAATACACTGGCTCTCAGTAGATCCTCCAAGTTTGAATTGTCCTTTCAGATTGTGCATCTATCTATGGATGGAATGCAGTGCTAAACCTCAACTACGTACCCATTCATGTATGCAAATGCTCCCAAAAGCAACTAGTAAACTGAGGGCCTCTATCTGATACTATAGTAGTTGGGATACCATGTAGATGTACTTTTTCATCTACATACACATGTGCAAACTTCTCTGTTGTATATGTTGTCTTTACTAATAAAAAGCATGTTGACTTAGTTAATCTATCCACTATTACCCAAATGGAATCACAACCTTTGGCTTCCCTTAGAAGTCCAACCACAAAATCCATTGTAATAGGATCCTACTTTCACTGAGGTATAGGCAATGGTTGCAAATCCCTATAGGTTTCTGATGTCTGACTTTAATAATATGACACACTACACACTTAGCTATGAACTCAGCTACATCATATTTCAATCCTAGCCACCAATAGAGATCTTTCAGATTCTGATACACCGTGGTACTACTTGGATGCATAACATACATGGAAGAGTGAGCCTCTTGTAGAACTAACACCCTCAGATTATCTACATCTATTACAATTTCCCTTCCATGATAACATATTGTCCCATTCTCATATTCATGAAAGCCCTTACACTTTTCACTACCTAATTCTACCCGAATCTATTGTACCACAATATCTTTCTATTGTGCATCTTTGATCTACTAATTCAATGTCATCTTTTACTTGTAATTGTGCCAACAGACCAGCCAGCATGGACACCTCCAGCTGTAAATTCATTTGTCATAAGGAGATCAACATATCTTTCTTATGGAACACTAAAGAACCCAATTGTGCTTTATCAGAGGATGACGATATAGAAGATTTCCAACTTAAATCATTTGGTACTACATTTTCCTTTCCTGGATGGTAATATATAGTGCAATCATAGTCTTTAATCAACTCCATCCAACACCATTGTTGCATGTTCAATTCCTATTTGGAAAAGATATATTGGAGGTTCTTATGGTCAGTGAAGATCTATGCCATACAAGTAGTCTCTGCATATCTTCAAAGCATAGACCATGACTTCTAACCCCAGGTCATGTGTCAAATAATTCTCCACGTGTTTCTTAAGCTGTTGCAAAGCAAAAGAAATCACATTCTTATCATGCATCAACACACATCTCACACCATTATTAGATAAATCACTAAAGATAATGTAGCCTTTTCCTTGTTCTAGAAGCACTAACACTGGTGATATATTTAATCTCTACTTTAGAATCATAAAAGAACATTGACATATATCAACCCAAATGAATGGTACATCTTTTTGGGTAAGCTTTGTTAGGGGTGAAGCCACTGCACTGATGTTCTAATGAAGCTTCTATAATATCTTTCCAAACATAAGAAGCTACACACCTATGTAGGTGTCTTTGACTGATCCCATTCCAACACTGACTCCACTTTCTTTTGGTCTACACAGACTCCTCTGGTAGATATTGCATGTCCTAGAAAAGACACTTCCTTTTACCTAAACTCGCTCTTACTGAAATTTGCAAATAATTGGTGTTGTCTCAACAAGGTCAAAGCCTGACATAAGTGTTGCTCATGTTGTTGAGAATATTTGGAGTAGATAAGGATATCATCTATAAGCACAACTAAAAACTGATCTAGATGAGTCTACACACTATGTGCATTAGATCGATAAATGATGCTGGTGATTGATTAGCCCGAACGACATAACCATGAACTCATAATGACCATACCTCATCCTAAAGGATGACTTAGGTATGTCATCTGCCTTAATCTATAACTGATGGTAACCCGACCTTATATCTATCTTTGAGAAGACCGTGGCACCTTGTAGCTAATCAAGCAAATCATCTATACGTGGAAATGAATGCTTATTCTTAATTGCCATCTTATTCAACTGTCGGTAGTCAATACACAACCTCATTGATCCATCTTTCTTCTTTACAAACAGAACGGGAGCACCCCAAGGAGGCATGTTCAACCTAATGAAACCTTTCTCAAGTAGTTATTACAACTGTTTCTTAAGATCTTTCATTTCTACTAGTGCCATCCTATATGGTGTCTGTGCTATGGGTTGGGTACCTGGAACTAGATTAATTCTAAACTCAATCTCTCTAGGAGGAGGTATACTTGGGAACTCATTGGGAAACACATCCTCAAACTCTCATACAACTAGCACTTCCTGAATACTATGACCCTTTGCCTTGGTATCCACCACATGTGCCAAAAATGCATCACAACCTAGTCTAATCCACTTTTATACTGTCATAGATGAAACTAGACATGTTGGAAGAATCTTCACCTTGGAAGACCCATGAATCATCTGTTGGCTAAATTGGACATTATTATAATCCCTTTGTTTCGATGATGACAAAAATTTCATTCTTGTGGATCTAACGCGCTACTTGAGTGTTGCTGGAATTAGGTGGATGACAAACTACTTGGAAGATCTATATGCTCAAATTGCTTTAATTCATGATTGTAATCAAATGTAAAAACTTGTACAAGTATATAATGTACAAGTACTTAGATATCATGTAAATCAAGTGTTTAGATCTTCCCTAGACAATCACAACACTTAGATAGGTCATCCCCTAAAATAGTGTCACAACTGCACACTCATAGACACACTTAGTATTTAGTTTAAAACATTGAACAGAGTCATTCTCAGTTGACAAACTTCTCGATCGAGACACTCTTGGTCAACAAACTCTTCGACCGAGAATGACCCAGGTAGCTGTTAGACACAACAGACAAGGTAGTTGGGAGTTGGATCAGAACGTTGCTACAGACAGTCCCTCGGTCGACAAGTCCTCGACCGACTAGGACTCTCAGTCGACAAATCTTCGACCGAGAATGTCTCTGTCTGCACTTTTCAGAATTAATTAACTAGCCATTGTTAAAGCAACTAATGGTTACCTAACGGCTAGTTGAGCACTAAGAACCCCCTAGAAAGTATCTACAACATCCTTAAGCATCTATAGGCCATTCCTATAAATAGAACAAGCCATAGGACACCTAAAGTACACTTGTGCAGCACTTGAGCATAATACTTGCAATTGGCTATTCATTCTAGTGAGCAATTAAGCAACTGCAACATTGGCTATACATTTCCATTGCTCCAAATTCGTGTCCTACAGGCTAGCATCTCCTACCCACTGCACCAACACTTCCATATACATTGGTTAGGAGATCAAAACGCTTGATATAGGAAATCAAGCCTTGTGCTACAAACGGTATTGTAATTTCTATTTTTCCTTCTTGTTCCTTTATATCTTTTGTACTCTCCTTGCTACTCCTTGGGTTGGAGGCAGTGGATTGGAGAGGGTTTGACTTCTCAGGTGGAGAAGGGTCTTCTCGGTGGAGAAGGTGGACTTTGGACTACTTCAAGAAGGCTGTCTCAACGGGAAGCTAGTTCAAGAGGAAGGCTACTTCAAGGGGGAGCTTGAGGTTATTTCAAGGAAGGCTGCTTCGAGGTTGGTGAGACTACTTCTAGGTGAAGGCTGTCTGAAGGGTTTGGTGAAAGTATTTGTAATTTTATGTAATATCCTTGCGAGGTAATAAAATTTAAGTACTTTCAAAATCCCAGTTGGGTAAGCAATCAGGTAGTGGATTGACTGCCTTAGTATTTGCTAAGGTTGGAACCACTCTAAATCCTTGTCCCCTTATCTAATATTTTTGTGGTTGCTTGCTTTGAGTTGAATTGTTTTAAAATATCCATAAAACCTTATTCACCCCCCCTCTAGTGGTTTTTTCAATTGGTATCAGAGCAGGCTTCAAGGAGCTCTAATCGATTCTTGAAGAATGAAGGGTGGTGGTGTTTACAACCGCAAGCAAAGGAAAAGCATGTACCAATCTTCAACAAGTTGCAATTGGTGTTTAGGAACAAGGCACACAACACCTAGCTGTCCATGGAGGTCAAAGAAGGAAGATGTGCATAAAGAATGCCTTATTGCTACAATAAGTGAAGAAGAAGAAGAAGAGGTAAGCCTTTTTGATTTACCTAAATAAGAGATAATTGCTAGTCTTGAAGAGACACATAATAAGTATATTAAGTGCAAGAAGAAATTAAAGAAATCTAATAAAGCAAATGATGAGTTACATGCTAAAATTCTTGCTCTCACATACAAGCTCTGCTAGATTCCCACCATCTTTAGCAGCTTTGTCTTTGCCTTCTTATGGGTTGCAATTGAGGTCGAGCCCCCTTGATGATGTCACAATTTTCTTTGTTTGATTTTCATTGTGGGAGCTCGACTGCTCTGGTGGTTGGTTTCTTTTTGCTCAGCTGTAGGTGCTGCATTTGTGTTGGCACTCCCTACGTTTGGTGTGCCCACTCCCATGCCTGTTCCCCCATGTTGTCATTGTCGTTGTCTTCATGGATGGAGGGGCTGGTTGAGGAGTGCACCGAGCTTGCTGAGAATTGATCTTCTTTTTCTTCCGCTGGTTCTTGAGTTCTTCATGTTCCTTCTCAATCTTATGGTGGTCTTATTCTAGTAATTGACACTCTTCTTCGAGGTTAGCCATAGCCACATCATAGCCTTGACGCATGTGCTCATTGTTGGCTCAGATGGCATGCCTCTCCTTTTGCAGGTCTTCCTTTTCGTGTTTCATTTTCTTTAGCATTCCCATCATCATCCATTAGTTGTTTACAACTTCTTGGAGGAAGTCAGGGAGTGCTTTTGTCCTTTCATCAAGGACTTGTACCTATGTCATTAATGCAGATAGAGAAGAAGAAATAGTGGTATTTATTGTATTGGTTTGATGCATGTGTTCCCACATTGCATCAAACCTTGTACCTAAGGCACCTCCGAAGGAAAGTGCATGCTGGTGCTGCTGGTGTAGCTGATGCTCCATGCACATTGTTGATGAGCTTGGCACCTTAGGTTGTGGAGGCAGTGGTGGTGGACCTTGTTCTTTCTCCTTTGGCTCATCTAGTGGGTCCACCTCTGCTCCACTGATTCCCGTATTCAGTATGGCCTGAGAGCCTTGTCCGTTTGGCTTTGCCTCCAGTTCGTTGTCGGGTTGTGGGGTGGCTGTTGCGACCTTCTCTTTCTCCACCTCTGGCTCCACAGTAGTCGCTTTTTTGTGTGGCTTGAGAGGTGTGGGTTCTGGAATTTCCACTGGTGCTTTAGTAGTTGGAACCACAAGGGCCCATTGCATTGCAACTGTTGGCATTTTTTTTGGTGGTGTAGTTGTTTCTGCTGTCTTCTTTTTCTCTACTTCCAACTTCTTCCGCAACTCTGTGCTCTTCCTCTTTTCTAATTCAGCTGGGGCACTGCTTTCTCCAACTATACTCACTGGGTCTGTATTTGTGCTGTCCTGCAGTGCCCCAGAGCACATCTTTTCGATGTCATCGTGTGTTGGCCGCAGCTTGTGGGTATCATAGAACACCATTTCTAGAAGGGGGAGTAGTCTTTTTGTCCCTCTCTATTTGCAATACAACTTCTCCCCCTTTTGTGCCAGAATACCAGTGTTGATAAGGGACTTTATGTCTATTCCTTATTGTCCCTCCATTTCTTTATATTTCTAGACTTCTCCTTCGTCCATGAAGCATTTGGCCATCTTTGTTATCTGACCACCCATGCAGTATGCATAATTCCTCTTTGCGTCGCCGCTTACTGCTGTTGATAAACGGTCGATTAGTATCTTCCCAATATTAACCGACTTCCTATTTATCATTGACCAGATCAGGAATAAATCTCCCTTGCTAACTGTTCCTATTTCTGACCTCGCGTGAATCGTGTGGGCGGTGATTTTCTGTATTGTGCGGATAAAGAACGATGTAATTAGTGAGGCCTTGGAGTTCTTTGAACTGTGCTTGTCCTCCTCAGTTAGCTCTTCCCACATTTCATTACTTTCATAGGTGACAACTTCTTTCTCACTTGGGGCGGAGGAGCATGCCTAGGCTTCTTCCTCTGTCTCAGTGAATATTCTATTCAGCCTTGCCTCTGTGACTATGTGAGTCTCATTCCTTCTCGTGTCCTTACAAGAAAAAGGATGTTGAGTTAGTATGGGTTCTAAAACCCCCAAACTAAATGAATATAATTAAGTTGAGATATGACCAAAGACTCTAAGTTGTATATCTCCATGTCTATCTCAACTTAAAATAATAAGATAACAAATTGATACAAATCTCTAACTTGAAAATACACATTTTATATAAATCTGCAGAGACACATCTTTGAAAATTTGTCTTAATTAGGGTCCCCAAAACACAAAGATTTGAATATGATTAGTTGAGATTTGATCTAAATGTTACCTTGATATTCATATTTTTTATCTCAACTAAACTGAGTTTTTAAATTGCATAATTGAATTGAAAATGACCTATGATTTACTTGTAAACAATTACTGAAAAATAGTATAGAAACATTCTCGTTCGAGAAACTGTTCGACCGAGAACACTGTCAGTCGAGAATTAGTCGACCGAGCAGGTTACTATTTTAAAGTTTGCAACAAATATGATAAAACCTGTACAAACAGCAGCATTCTCGGTCAAGAAAAATGTCGACCGAGATAAAATTCGGTCGACAAAAAGTTCGACCAAACCAAGTTCTGCTGAACCTATTTTAATTAATCTAGTTTGCTATCAATTTGTTGTTAATGATTGATTTAATATGCAAATCAAGAATGAATCTTGGAGATCATCTTTTAATCAAGACATATTGATCTTTTGCATCATGAATTGTTGAATGAAGGTATAACATTATGTATATGAAATCCTTAAACATATTTTCAAAGGTGCTATATGAAGACTGATATTGAACATACCTTCTTCATTGATTGAAAAAGTTTATTAAGCATGTTTATTTACAAGGTTTGTCTTAAACTTGAAAATCCATGAATCATGAATGAGATTATTTTGGTTTATCCTCTACATGGTTTAAAACTGAAAATTATGAACCATGTTGGTATAATCAAGGAAATTACTGTTTTATCATAGTCCACATGGTTTATCCTAAGTATTTCTTGGTCTATCTATGTATGAACCACGTGTATTAAAATTTAAATGGTCATAATCATTGTATTTCATGAAATTACATGCTTCTATCTTGATCATTGTATTGTGGATATGCTTCTACTGTTCTATCATAATCATTGTGCCATGATCATTATGTTTCATTGGTTAGTCTAAAATAAATCTTTGATCCATATATACAAACCATGAATGGATATTGTTTTTGATCATTATGACTCAGCCCATATGAAGATTCCATTTTGCATAAACAGTAAAACTTCATGGCACAAATGCATTTTAAATTAAAAATATGTAGAAATTATACTTCACATATAAGTGTTCAAATTTGAAATCTACAGAAATTGCCTCTTGGTTGAAATCAAGTTTGACCAAGGGGCACTATGGTCGAAGTCAAGGTCAACTTAAAATAAGCTTGACAAAATACTTATTTGTACATCATTTTACTGCACTTAATCTTAGTATCTTGATTCAAAATGTGTTTATCATATTGAAAACACAATTTTATTGCATAACTCTCATAAAAGGTCAACTTATTATGATCTAATATTGATTGTGACCTTAGAATCCTTAAAATTATCTTGACTATAAGATTAAGGGGGAGCTCACACAATCTATCTTGATTATAAGATTAAGAGGGAGTTCACAAAAACTTTGTAAACATCTTAAAGAAAAGTTGAAACATGTTATGACCTTAGTATTTTTAATCTTGATTATGAGCCTGTTGATAATCTCCACCTCCTGCCTTTTATGTTTCTCTACTGGTAGCGACCTTCTTAAGTGAATATAGGAACTCTGTGGTCATCTTCTTATAGGATTTCATCTCTGGTGTGCATAAGGCATGTAAGTTTGCACCTTCAAGAATTTTATCATCCTGTCATAGATACCCATCTTCTTGAAATCTTCTATGTCAAGGTATTGTGTTGGGCATAATTCCTTGTATTGGTGCATCCAGTCGTAGGTAGACTGGTGCACAAAATTCTTGGGCATGAATAGTGGTTCTCCATATTGCGCATATGTCTCCCCTACTACCTCCTTATCCTTGCTTGCCTCCTCCTTATTGGGTTTTTCGACAACCACTGGCTTCGCCTTGTTGTTGCCCTTGGTTTCTTTTGGTGCCGCTTTTCTTTTCTTGCTGTGTACCCAGTTCTCTGACTCTCCTAGTTGGTACTTGGAGGTCTCAGTATTCTCTATCTATTCAGTTTCTTTTGGGGAGTCCTGCTATGGAAACTCCCCCAATATCCTCGGATATTGTTCCAACCTCAGTTGTATCTCCACATGTTTGGCCACTGGTAGAGAAGTATTCCTCTTTAGTTTTTCTATTAGGTCCTTCACAACCTTCTCTACCTCCTTCAGGGAAGTAGCCTTCTCATACAGGGGATCACTGGTTGCTGGAGAAGACATTCTGTAATTTTTTTAATGAATTAGTATCTAGTTGATTTTAACAAAAATTACTATTATTGCAATTATCTGGGGAAGGTATTTCTTGCACAGGGTAGGTGTTCATTAAATTATTAAATGTCATTTTCAAGAGTGTGCATAGAGACCAAGGTCATGGTTTTGTTGGTAACTCATATGACACCACGGTTGCGGTCTTTGAAAGAGATCGTGGTCTCAGTGTAATGATAAGGGATCGCGGTCATGATTTACTGAGTAAGGACTACGGTCGCGGTTTACAGATTAGGGACCGCGGTCGTGGTCATGGGCGCGGTCACAATCTTCTTTCTTGTTATGGTCAACTCGCAGTTTAGGGGACTGCGACCTTAAGTAGCATTCTTCTACACCGTGACCCACGGTGGAATTGGTAGTTTTGAGTGAACATCGCGGCCGGTGTTAGGGTTTACGAGCACACCGCAGTCACAGTTGTAGAGGTGATGACCGTGAGTCACAGTCTTTCTTCTTCTGACTGTTCCGATTCCTCTCTCTGTCCTATGATATGTTCTTTGTTTTCACCGGCAGTAGTTGTCCCATTATTAATGTTTTTAGGGTTTTTAATTGTTATTTGCAGACGCCGCCATAAGGAGGTTAGGGTAACAGGGAAAGCTAGACAACAGTCGATGGGGCGACTTACGACCGTCAAGAGATAAAACTGTAAGAATCAGTTCAGGCAAGGGGTTAAATCAGAGGCGGCAAGTTGATTCGACGACTAGAAGCACAAAAAGGGTTTTTCAGTTACCTTAACGATGTTCCGACGGCAAAATCGAACACAGTTGGGTGTGGCAATTAACTTCGCTGTGGCGGCAGGTCGTCAGTCACAGTCGGAGAGGAGAGTAGGGTTTATCTTAGACTTGGTGAAAATTGTGAGTGAAAAGTGTCTAAGATGCGGGGGTTTAATGATATATATATAGGTGCAACAATGACCAAATAGTCTAAGGGGATAGACCACGATTGCGGTAATCACAAGGAAGGACCGCAGTCATAGTGTACTCGAGAAGCACAACTACGAACGCAGTTCTCTTCTGTTGCAAGGATGACTTTGGGTTGCAGTCGAGGTACCCAGTGGGCTATTCTACCGGTCGCGGTCTTCTTTATGCAAGTTCTATACCGCGACTGCGGTCCAGACCACGATTAGATCAAAACAAAGGTCATTTTCTTAGGTAAATCATGAAATACTCAAAACAAGATGGATATGTACATCACTTAAAAGAGAAAAAAACTAAAAAAAGTGAAAAAGTAAGAGAAAACAAATCTTAAGAAAAAGGGTAAAAACTTGGGATGCCTCCCAAGAAGTGCTTGCTTTAAAGTCTCTTAGCTAGACAACATAAATCTTCACTCCTTGGGTCCTATAGTTGGATGTGGCAACTCTTGATTCCTTTCCTCATATGGATGAGCTGGTTCCTCCAAATTGATCTCGCATCTTCTCACAAAGGCCTCATCTTCATAAAATCTTTTTACCCTGTAGCCATTGACCTTGAAGATTCCAGTCTTTTCTCCTTGAATTTCCATCATTCCTGATGGATAAATATTTACCACAGAGAATGGGCCTGACCATCTTGTTCTAAGCTTCCCAGGGAAGAGCCTAATGCTAGAATTGAAGAGAAGTACTTTGTCTCCTTCACATACATTCTTTTTCTTTAGGAGGGTGTCATGCCACACCTTAGTCCTTTGTTTGTAGATCCTCACATTCTCGTAGGTATGTAATCTTAGCTCCTCGAGCTCGTATAGCTGTAGAAATCTTTTCTGACCTGCCTTTTCCAGGTCCATATTCAAAAACTTGATCGCCCAAAGGGCCTTATGTTCGAGCTCCAAAGGTAATTGGAAAGACTTGACATAGATTAATTTGTATCGCGTTGTGCCTATATGTGTCTTAAAAGCTATCCTATAGGCCTAGAGAGCATCGTCAAGCTTCATGGACCAGTCCTTTCAAGTGCAACTAACAGTTTTTTTTTCTAGAATCTGCTTAATTTGCCTATTAGATACCTCTACTTGTCCAGAGGTTTGAGGGTGATAGGGTGTAGCAACTTGGTGCTTTACCCCGTACTTCTTTAGTAGTGCCTCAAACTGCTTCTCTCTAAAATGTGATCCCCCAACGCTTATCACAGTGCAAGGCACTCTGAAGCATGGGAAAATTGTTTTCTCAAATAGCTTAATCACAGATTTAGAGTCGCATGTTTGGGTAGCTACAACCTCTACCCATTTCGACACGTAGTCAACAACCACTAAAATGTACTGATAACCTTTTGATGGGGGGAAATGACCCATGTAGTCTATCCCCCAAACATCAAAGATTTCTACTTCTACCCAGTCAGCCATAGGCATCTCGCTCCTCTTACTGATATTTTCAGTTAGTTGGCATTCCTTGCAAGCTTTTACAAAAGATGTTGCATCTTTGAACATGGAGGGCCAGTAAAACCCTGACTGAAGCACTTTTGCAATTGTTCTTTCCCCCACTATGATGCCCTCCATACGGTGAAGAGTGGCATTCTCTTAAGATCAGTGGGACTTCCTCCTATGGTATACATCTTCTATACAAACTGTCAGAATATCTCTTAAATAGCAATGGGTCGCCCCAATAATAGTTTTTGACATAAAATAAGAGCTTCTTTTTCTTATTATAGGTTATATTTGGCGGCAGCTGGCCACAAGACAGATAGTTACAAATATCTGCAAACCACGACAAACTTGGATCGTCAGACTGAACCACTAACAGAGCTTCATCAACATAGTTGTCATTTACGGGCAACTAATTTTCCTCATCGCAAACTATTCTAGACAGGTGATCTGTGACCACATTTTCTTTTCCTTTCTTATAAATTATATCATGGTCAAACTCTTGCAGTAGTAGGGCCCACCTCAGGAGTCTTGGCTTTGTGTCCTTCTTTTGCATCAGATAGCGTATGGCCCCATGGTCAGTATAGACCTTTACCTTGGCCCCTATAAGATATGATCTGAATTTCTCAAACGCGAAAACAATTTCCAACATATCTTTTCCGTGGTGGTGTAATTCACTTGGGCTTCATCTAACGTGCGACTGGCGTAACATATGACGTGGTGCTTTTGGTCTTTCTTCTGTCCCACGACTACACCTACGGCATAGTCGCTTGCGTCACACATTATTTCAAACGGTATCTCCCAGTCTGGATCCTGTAGAATTGGTGCAGAGGTCAAGGCCTCTTTTAGGGTCTCGAAAGCTTTTAAACACTTATCATCGAACTCAAACAACGTGTCTTTAATCAGCAGATTCGAAAGCGGCTTTGATATTTTTGAGAAGTCTTTGATGAACCTTCTGTAATACCCAACATGACCCACGAAACTCCTCACTCCTATCATATATTTTGGTGGCGGGAGTTTGGAGATGGCCTCAATCTTGCTAAGATCCACCTCAATACCTTTCTTGGAGATCTTGTGTCCTAGGAAAATGCCACTTTGAACCATAAAGTGGCATTTTTCCCAGTTCAGAATGAGATGCTTCGCCTCGCATCGTTGCAAAACTAAAGATAAATTTATCAGGCAGGCGTCAAAGTCGGTTCCATAGACTGAGAAGTCATCCACACATACTTCAACTATGTCTTCTAGAAAGTCTGAGAACATGGAAATCATGCAATGTTGGAACGTTGTTGGATCATTTCATAGGCCGAAAGGCATCCATCTAAAGACGTACATTCCATAGATGCATGTGAATGTCATCTTTTCTTGATCGTCAGGGTGGATTGGGACTTGATAAAATATAGAATAGCCATCTAAAAAGTAGAAGTAATCATGGTGGGTAAGTCTTTCTAGGACTTGATCAATAAATGGTAAGGGGAAGTACTCTTTCTTTGTTTCCAAATTCAGCTTTCTATATTCAATGCACATTTGCCATCCTTTGACCATTCTTGTGGTGACTTCATCACCATTACCTCCCTTCACTACAGTCATTCCACCTTTCTTGGGTACTACATGAATGGGGCTTACCCAGTTGCTATCTCTTATTGGGTAGATGATTCTCGCATCACGTAGTTTTAATATCTCTTTCTTGACAACTTTCTTTAGTGTTTGGTTCAATTTCCTTTGAGGTTGTACCAAAGGTCTCGCCGATTCTTCTAGGTTAATTCTATGCATCCACATGGCTGGGTATAGTCCCTTGATGTCCTCTACGGAATATCCAATTGCTCCTCTGTGCTCCTTCAATTCTTCCAGTAGTTTTTCATGTTGTTCTTTGGTGAGTTTAGCGTTGATGATGACTGGGTTCCTCCCTTCATCATCTAGGAACTCATACTTTAGCCCTTTCGATAATGTCTTTAGTTCTGGCTTTGGCTTCAGAGTTTCTGACTCTTTGGTTGATGGTTCCAAAGAAGCGCACATTACTGTTGCTATTACCTCTTCTTCATCACTAAGACTTCTTCACCTTGGTTAAGGTAGTCTAGAATTTTGACCACTTCAGGTTCTTCTGTCAAAGGATTTAGGTTATTCATGGATCTCATAAGCGGATCCACAATGCCTTTCTCTTCTTGAATTTCTTCACAATATTGGTTGTAGTTATCCATGAAGTAGACTGACTCGGAAAGAGATAGCCCTTTCATAGCATCCTTTACCTTAAAGTCGATGTGGTCACTCCCAACCTAGAGGGTTATCACGCCTTTTGCGACATCTATCAGGGCTCTTCCAGTGGCTAGAAAAGGTCATCCAAAGATTATCAGACACTTAGGGTCCTCCACAGTATCTATTACAACAATATCACAGGGTATGGAGAACCGTCCCACACGGATTGGAACGTCTTCCACTATACCCACTGGTCTCTTGAAAGTATGATCGGATAGCTCAATTCTCATACTTGTCTTGACCATGTCAGTTAATCCAAGTCTCTATGCAAGGCTTAGGGGCATTAGACTTATGTTGGCTCCCAAGTCTGCCAGTCCCTTTCTTTTGACATTGTCTCCAACACAGAAGGGGATGTTAAAGGCCCCTAGGTCTTTCTTCTTTGTAGGTAGTTCAACTTGAACAAACACATTGGACATGTTCGCTAGGTGTACCATTTCGACTTGACTTCCTCTCCTTCTCCTTGTGATAAGGTCCTTGAAAAACTTAGCGTAAGTTGGAATCTCCTCTAGATCATCCAGAAACGGGACATCTATATGGAGTTTCTTCACGGCTTCCATGAACTTTTCATATCTCTTCTTCAGGTGGGCCTTAATAAGCTTGTATGGAAAGGGGATTCTCGATGCATATGGGCTTTTCTTCATAAAGATTTCTTCTATAGGATCGGGGTTCCTAGCTCCACCACTTTCCTGACGACCTTCTTTAGTAGGCCCCTCCTTGTCAACAAACTTCTCAGAAGAAACTTCCTTCTCCTATTGTGGTTCTTCAACTTTTTCTTCTTCTTTGTCGTTTCCTATTCCAGAATTGATCAAAGTTCTCCCTGATTAGAGGATTGCCATTTTTGTTGTCTCGGTATTTGATGGGATCTTTCCTGAGGGGTTCTTTACTAGCTCATCCAGATGTGCAAGTTGTTGGTCTATCTGGCGTTGTTGCGTTTGCATATCTACCATTTGGACTTGCATCGTAGTCAGGACACCAGAGATGGCTAGGGCACTTTGTGCTAGATGATCATTCACGGTAGCCTGCCTCTTGGCAAAATCAAACAGTTGAGTCACCAAGTCAGGTTGGCTATTAGCTTTTTCTTGACCCTGTCCTTGACCTTGGCCTTGACTCGACCCTTGATTTGGTCCTTCTCCTTGATGAGTTTGGTTCCTGCCTTGCGCTGAGTAGTTATTCTTGTTTGTCTGGTAATTGGTTGTTCTAGTATACTACTGTTGTCCACCCCTCTTCTCAAATCCTAGCGGTGGCTTTTGTGAATTTTCAGCTAGTGTGAATTCTCGACCGCATCCTTGTTCCCATAGCTAAAACCAGGGTGATCTGGCCTCTTGACATTTGCATAGGAAACATTCTATGTCGACTCCTCTTCACTTTCACTGTCTTCACTTTCTTCAGGTCTAGTGTAAATGCAGTTATCAACTCTGTGTCCTCCTTCACCACAGGTGACACACTTCATCACCTTCTCGGTGTGTTTCTTTCCTTTTTCTCTAGTATCCTTCAGATGTTTAACATCATTCACTATCTTCTGGATTTGGACGGTTATAGTTTCTAAGGGTTTGGCCTCCATGGATGGTCCTTCAGAACCAATCTTCTTTGACGTGCCTCTATCATTCCTTTTGCAGTCAACTCCTGCTTGGAGCGCAGCCATGTTCTCTATAATCTTCATAGTTATGTTTGGTTTTTTCCCCAAGAAGTCACTACCTAAAGAAACATTCAGAGAAGTCCTCTCCATGTGGGTCAGCCCATTATAGAAGGTGGTTACAAGGAACCCCTTATGATAGTTGTGATGTGGGCAGTCTCTCAGGTATTCTTGATAACGTTTCGACGCCTCATGTAGGTTCTCCCCTGGTTTTGCACATGTTATAGATGGTCCTCTCAGTAGGATAAAACTTGGTGACAAAGGCATCCACAAGGGGTCTCTAACCATCTATAGACTGGTGGGGGAGATTTAGATACCAAGAGAAAGCCTTGTCTTCCACAGAGAAATTAAAACCCTTACAGTAGATCACTTCTTGTGGGACACCCCTCATCTTAATGGTATCACATATGTTCTTGAAAGCATCAAGATGGTGGTATGAGTTTTCCCTTGGGTTCCTAAGGAAAGGCTTGTTCTGGATCATGGATATAACGACTGGCTTTAGCTCAAAATTTGCTGTGTTGAAGTTTGGTACAGTGATCGGGCATCTTGACTCATCGACCCTTGTTGCTGTCAACTCACGAAGGGTCTTCCCTTCCTCATCGTCCTCACTATCATTGTTCCTACAGTTGCGCTCATGGTTGTTATGGTTTCTTCTGTGCCTATGGCAATGACGATGTTCCTCATAGTGATTATCATCTTCAGGTTCTTCATAGATATGACCGTCATTGTAATGACCATCTCTATCTTCATCCGTTCCTAGTGGAGGTGGGTTGTGTGCATTCCTCACGTTCTGCTCATCTCTCCCGAGAGGGTAACATCCACACAAGGCGGCATGGTGAAAAGAAGTAAAGTCGAATGAGTTGCTTCTGCCTGGGCACCTGAATAGATCGTATAGTCAAGTTAGAAAATGGAACTGGTCCAAACGAACTATTCTACACAAACTCAGGTTAGCAAACTTAAAGTAATTGTGTTGTCAAGTTTATTGCTAAACTTGAGGCACGGGAGTATAGTAAGCAGACTCGGGTTCTTAACAGTGCCATTTTGCCTTGTCCCCGGCAACGGTGCCAAAAAGTTGACCGGACTAAATCATACATCCAAAAGGAGTGGATTCAAAGTAGTCGGACTTTTAAAGAGATAACCCAACTCTCAGGCCCCCATAATGATAAATGGGGTCCGATGTAGCGATCAGGGTCGAACACAGGGACAAGGTTGGCAGTGTTAAGCACGCGGAATCTAACACTCATACTACAACTGAAGAGGGTATATAAAAGGGTGTTCCCTAAGGAACAACAACATACCAACTATACCAGCTCAAGAAAGACAAAAAATAACAAGAACAAAAGAGACAAAAGAAATAGAATGAAACAAGTATATGGAAGGAAACCCGGATTGGGGTTCACCTACTAAAGCATCTCACCAACATGCAACATCGTCCCTCTCTCTCTCTCATACTCTTACCAAGATTACAAGCAACCATCAAAAGCATCAATTCCACTCTCTCTCAAGATGAAGAAAGATCTTATTATAAGGGTAGCCTCTCTCTCGAGATGACCAAACGTAAACTTTGCAACATAACATATGATTTTAAAGCCTTAGCATTCCAACACTCTCGTGCATTCATACTACTCCATGACACAAGATAAAAGCAATATTACTCTCTCGAGATATCAACAATCGAACATCACAAGATGGTAGCTAATCATACAAGTGAAGCATTAAAACAGGTGCATGGAGATAATCTTTATAAGAATAAATATATTCAACAGAAAGAGACAATATACATGTTGGGAGAGCCTTAGTGGCTACTCCCAACCCAAGTTAAGGTGTTTAGCTGCTCATGCTTGCAGAAAACATAACGACATTACAAAAAGATAGATCCATGAGATGCCCACAAAGAGAGGAGGAGAGTACAGTAGGATGAATTGATAGATCTAGAAAGGAAGACACATGATATGACACAATACTTCTTCAGATTCAGATGTATCACGTGGATGGCATGGACGATCTTCTTCTCTCGAAGAAGGGTCTTCAATATTCTCTCTCTTCAGCTTCTGCCATTGGAGATCCAAGACTGATGGATGGGATGGTCTGGGATGAATCTAGAATGCAGCAGCACTTTGTGGTCCTCGAGATATGATATATGATCTCCCCTTTGACAAAACAGGAGGGTATGATATTTATAGGCACATTCCACCGAATTAATCCTGGACCACGGTCGTGGACTTGGTTAAGTGAGGGTGAGACCGTAGTCGTGGTCTGTGCTCTATTCATCTTTCACTACGGTTGAGCTTGGTCACGGCCAAGTGATAATCGCGGTCGAGGTCTGCTTGTGGGTTGCATCCGGGCGATTGAGGTTGAGGTCTTCCCCCTCGGTCACAGTTTGCAAGAGCTCATCAGTGATCGTGGTTTCCAAGCTGGCCACGTTCCTTCTTGATCATGGCTTGTAACCACACCGTGACCACTAGTCTATCCTTGAGGCGCATGTTCTGATCGCGACCATCCATGAGGTCATGGTTGAGTGATGACCGTGGTCTATAAACTAGCTGTGATCCCTCCTTGTTGTCTGATGATCACGATCTCTAGGGAACTTTGGAAGTGCGATCGTGGTTGAGGTATAGGTGGACCGCGATCGCGGTCTTGATTCGCGATCTGGATTGTGAATATACCTGAAACCATGTAAGTGAGACTTTAGTCAAAAAGATAGAAAAATTATGTGAAAAGCTAACAAAAGATATACTAAAAGAGGTGTAAAATATATATAGAAAGTGAGTAAAATAGAGTGTTATAACTTATTTATATGGTTCTATAGAGGACTAGAGCATGAGAGGGGGTCTCCCTCAATGCTAGCATGAGAGGGGGTCTCCCTCAATGCTATGTCATTTGTCCCTCTTAAGAGGTTTTTCAACTTGTTTTAAGAGTTCAAATCTGACCACCAGATTATGCTTCCCACACTCCCAACGATCTACGAAGTGGATGTGGTAGGTCAATTTTTGCATGATTGGTTCTTAAATCCAAATATCTAGAGGAAGGTGATCAGAAATAGCCATCCATCAACACATCTAATGGACATCAAAGGGCCACTTGGACCCAAACTATGGCTATGAATGTAGTGGCTCTGTGTAACACCCAACTACACCACAACCTAGTATAAAAATATTATAATATACCTTGCATCACTTACATTTATACACAAATACTTAAAAACTTCAAGCCTTCATATATTCTTCTAAGGACATCCAAATTTTGATAAAGTTTAGCAATACATTTTTCATAATTCAAGAGATACTATATTGTATGTTACAAAAATACTGCTATTTGACCACTCATTTTACTGTTCCAAAATGACACTTATCTATGTACATTGAACTTAATAATAAAACCCATTGATCTCCAAACTTTATTAACTTAATTAACATGTCTTGTTATGTTCGTGTTACATCTCATGGACCATTTTTGAGTGGTGTACTAATCCTCTAAATCTCATAAATTTAAAATTAGTTTCATGAGCACACAAACCTAAACAAGACGACATTATCATCAACATATATAGTATAATCCAAATCTACACTCCAATTCCATAATATTATCAATTCACTTATCCAGTTGGATATCAAATTCAAAAGTTCACTCCCAAACAAATATTTTATGTAAGATAATTCAACTGGGTGATTGATGGAAAAAGGCGTAAACAATCAATATAAGGAAAATTTCACTTAAGTCTAGAGAAAGGATTTTTTGTCCACCAAACCTTTAATAAATGGTAGTAGGATTACCCATAGATCTTGCAACGGCCCCTTCCTCCCGTTATCCCATTATGAATATATTACCACATATCGAAATTCAAATTAATAACTAAAAATAAATATTAACAACAAACCAAACTATTATTTTGAAAAAATGGAAGAGTCTACTCAAGGGAGTTACAATAATCTTGAAATATGTGAAATACTAACATTCGATGAAACATATAACACATATTTTGATTTCTTGGGAGATAATCCAGTTCTTCACATAATCATCCCTAAACTAAACACTAACAGACAAAACAAAAGTATAGCATAAATATGCTAAGTATGTGAGTGCAACCAAAAATTTGTGCATGTATATTTAGCAATATATATGTCAATTCCATTAAAATAATTGTAGATAACATAAATTGCACGTTTTCATTTCATTCAACCCATAATCTAACTCAACTCACTTGTCGTACTATAACTGGATCCTTATTTAGAAGGAACCATAATTTGTTCCCATATTGTTTGGATAATCTTATGACTTCCCTATGCCTTGATATGATGTAGTGTGACATATATTTAGAGAGAACTGAGGAATATTGGATGTCGCTAGAATATGATAGGATTTTATTGTATTATAAGAAGCCTTCCTCCTCATATCAATAAGTTAGAGATGCTTTTGGTACGTCCATTCTGATGTTTAAGAATTAAAACCTTTTGATAGAATTAAGTGATGATAGGATAAATATTATATCATTGTGGTGTATTTATACATGACTTGGTTCTTGGATCGATTTTAATGCCATCTTTTGGTTTTACATCAAAAAATGTTTATTGATAAACTTATTTTCATTATTATACTATATGTACAAAAAGAATTTTTTTCTTCTAGATTTTTGGAACCAAGTCACGACCAAATAAAGTTTTAAATTGTAGATAACCCCTTTAGAGAAGATCCTTTTGACTGATTATCTCATCCTTAAAACCAGAAGACCTAGTTCTGAGTAAAGAACAAGATGATTTTTTTTAATATATATATGGATCAATATACACATGTTGTCCCTCTAGATGGTTAGTTATATAAATTATCTTGACGGGTGGGATCTTGTATGATTTATGCAATAGAAAATTAATTCAACCTAAGGAATATCTAAACTATATAGTGTTTGTAATAATTAATAATTAGGTAATTTCCATTATCTATGTTAAACATATGATGCTACCACCTAGTCAAGCTAAATGGTAAACTATACTGATTTGACAACTATGAATGTTAATTGGAATAACTAAAATAAGTTTAAGAATTTCTTCCCATATCCAAAATGGTGACCACAAGTAAGGTATGCTACTAGGAAAAGAAATCATGAGAAGTTGTGCAAGTGATGTTAATCATGATGAGTGGAAGGTGAATCATGTAATAGTGAATACAATACTACAAAGATAACACTAGGTTTTGGTCTAACTTCCCAAGATGAAAATCTTATATGAGAATACTAATGGAGACTTGAGACATGGAGTGATATAGTTTCACCTGGGGATTAGACTATAAGTTTGATACGGGGTGATGTATTAAGATCCACTATATTATGTGAACTATAAATACCTGATTGGGTGGGATATCCTACTATGTATGAATGTATATATATATATATATATATATATCTATATATATACATATATATATATACATACATATATATATATATACACACATATATACACACACATATATATATATATATATATATATGTATATATATAATAGGGTGTTCATTGAATACCCGCGCGGGTAGACTAGATTTTCGCTACCCGTAGGTCCCGAATGTAACCATATGGCAAACAAAGTAACTGGAAGGATAAAAAAGTAACTATGTTGATAACAAAGTAACTATATGACTAAAAAAGTAAAACCGGGCAGAATACACAAGAAATATATATGTAATTGTATTTTGAAATATGTTTTTGCAAATGGAACTATCTATACATGCAAAGTAACAGTTTGCAAGGTAAAGTAACCATCCACATGTTGAAAGTAAGAAATTTGAAAAAAAGTAACCAAAATAGGGGGCAGGTAGATACCCGCGCAGGTATTAAAGATGAGCCCATATATATGTATATATATGGGCTCATCTTTAATACCCGCGCTGGTAGCTACCCGCCCCCTATTTTGGTTATGTATATATATGGGCTCATCTTTAATACCCGCGCGGGTAGCTACCCGCCCCCTATTTTGGTTACTTTTTCTCAAATTTCTTACTTTCAACATGTGGATGGTTACTTTACCTTGCAAACTGTTACTTTGCATGCATAGATAGTTCCATATGCAAAACTAGATTTCAAAATACAATTACATATATATTTCCTATGTATTCTGCCCGGTTGTACTTTTTTAGTCATATAGTTACTTTGTTATCAACATAGTTACTTTTTGGTCCTTCTAGTTACTTTTTTTGCCATATAATTACATTCGTGACGGATGGGTAGTGAAAATCCAGGCTACCCGCATGGGTATTGAATGAACAACCTATATATATATATATATATATATATATATATATATATATATATATATATATATATATATATATATATATATATATATATATAGGGTAACGATCCAGTGAGAAACATCCTACGGTGAGAGTATGAGAGGCATTTGAATAACTACAAATTAGTAACTATTTTTTAAAATCCAACCATATATATGGAAAAAGCATTATTTCATTTACCTTCTCGCAAAAAATCATTGCAATCAGAGATTGTTTACGTCCATAAGTACAATATACACTTTTTACATCCAATGGTCAGCCTAAAATTCTATACAGAGCATCAAAAAATATTTTGTTGTGGTGAATGATCTACAAATTGGATGGTGATAAAATTTTATAGGAAGGTAGATATTAAGGTATACTTGTAATTTGTACAGTTGGATTATGAAAATTTGATCTATGTGGAGAGTTATTCAAATGCCTATCATTATCTCACCATATATGTTTCTCAGTGGATCATTGCCCTATATATATATATATATATATATATATATATATATATATATATATAGTCAGGCTAGTGTACACTCGAGTGTACCAGAGGCACCATACACCTCAGTCATTTTTGAAGATGCAATATATTTTTGAAAAATCTAAACCGTTGATCTTCTTAATTATCATAAGAACATACTATATATTAAATTTTAGCTCATTTGGACACTTATATGTTATGCATCTAAAGAGGAAAAAATCATGTATTTCAAATTAGTTTTGTGCGTCGATTTTGTTGTCCTTGGATGAATGACTTACACTCATTGAAATGAGTTCAAATTTTGTATGCAACCTATTATTATTGTAACCATGAAGATCAATAGATTATATTTTGGAAAAATATGGTCTAGATAGGCAAACACCATTGGGGTGTACGGCGTGATCTGTACACTTGAGTGTATTCTAGCCTGACTCTCTCTCTCTCTATATATATATATAACCTTCAATATATATATATATATATATATATATATATATATATATATATATATATATATATATATATATATATATATATATATACAGAGAGAGAGAGAGTCATGCTAGAATACACTCGAGTGTATTTGGAGAAGAATACACTCGAAGTAGTTTTTGATGATGCAATATTTTTTCAAAAATCGAATCCATTGATCTTCTTAAACATGTTGTGAATATCTCATATGTAAAATTTAAGCACATTTGGACATTTATAGGTCATGTTATAAAGACAACAAAATTATGTATTTCAAATTAGTTTTGCGTGTTGATTTTGTTGCCCTTGGATGAGTGACTTACACTCATCCAAATGGGCTCAAAATTTGTATGTATCCTCATTATAGTATGACGGTGAAGATCAATGGTTTACATTTTGCAAATAATAGTCTTGATATGCAAATACACTTGAGGGTCTTCGTGCGATCTATACACTCGAGTGTATTCTAGCATGACTCTCTCTCTTTATATGTATATATATAAATATAAATATAAATATATATATAAATATAAATATAAATATAAATATATAAATATATATATATATATAAATATAAATATATAAATATAAATATATATATATAAATATAAATATATATAAATATATATAAATATAAATATAAATATAAATAAATAAATAAATAAATAAATAAATAAATAAATATATATATATATATATAGAGTCATGCTAGAATACACTCGAGTGTATGGATCGCACAAATACACTCAAGTGTGTTTGCATATCAAGACCATTTTTTGTAAAATGTAAACCATTGATCTTCACCGTCATACTATAACTAGGCTACATATAAATTTTGAACCCATTTGGATGAGTGTAAGTCACTCATCCAAGGGAAACAAAATCAACGCGCGAAACTAATTTGAAATGCATAATTTTTGTGGTCTTCATAACATGAGCTATACATATCCAAATATGCTCAAATTTTGCGTATGAGTTGTTCACGAGATGTTTAAGAAGATCAACAGATTAGATTTTCAAAACAACTATTGCATCACGGAAAACTACTTGATTGTATTCTGCTCCAGATACACTTGAGTGTATTCTAGCCTGACTATATATATATATATATATATATATATATATATATATATATATATATATATATATATATATATATATATATATATATATATATATATATATATATATATATATATATATATATATATATATATATATATATATGGCTATTTATTCATTACCCACGCGGGTAATTTAGTTTCACTACCCGGCGCACGCGGGACTTATCTCCTTAAATCTCCGTCTGCAGGCGGCGCTCCTTTTCGTCGCTAGTCCATGCCAATCAATCTTCTCCTCTTGGATAATTAGATTACGCTCATCAGTTATCCCAAAAATTACCACTGTCTCTGTGTGTGGTGGTCGATCTGGACTGCCAGAGGCCGATGCAACAGACACTTCCATCCAGGCTATTCCGCCGCCAAGCCATATCACCGTGCATCGCCCCCAACTGCCTAGTGACTGCTTCCTAAGCTACATTGACAGTGCGACTATTACATCTTGCCCATCCTTCCCCTAGGGCAGTGCCCCGATCTGAAAGCGGTGCCTGACCTAGAAGGGAACCATTCTCTGGTGTCCTTTTTCTCTCTCGCATGTTCACAATGACTTCCCCTACTCAGCCTTGCTCCGGCTACCTCCAGCGGCCTGTAGTGATGCCTAGGAACCTCAAAGGAGCGACGACGCTCCATGATAGTTCAAGTGAATGCCTACAGAACTTGTCAAGCAGTAGATCAAAATTCTTCTCTCCATTAAGGTACTCTATCATTACCCCTTTTTCTATAGTTGTCAGCTTGTTTGAGAATTGTACCTCTCTGGACCTCGCCTGGCCTTGTTTCTTACTTCATGCCTTCGACGACATGTACCAGATGTGCCCAATGTAGTAGCTTTTTCAAATCCTTGCTCTTTTTTCTGCTGTTGTGAAGCTCACTTGGCAATCTACATATAACCTTATTTGTACAAGTTACCTTTCTATATTTCCTTCTTGAATTCAAGTGTTTATGTCCAACTTGGAAATCTATTTTATTCTGATTTGTAATTTGGAATACAAATCTTCTTGCAGTTACTCATTTGTTATGTTGGGTTACTCTTTGGCCTGATAGAGTTACTCTCTGTTGTTTCAGGGTTACTCCTCCGTCCTACTGAGTTACTCCCAGACATTGTAATGGATCCCATCCTTGATACAGATGCTGATAATTCAAATGTCGGCCTTGATAATGATAATGCTTAGTCTTATCCTTCTATTGGTGCTTCCACTCTACCCCCAACTGTAGTTCCTAAAATTGGTCTCCACTTTGGAAGTTTAGACGAAGCTATCTCATTCTATTCTAGCTACGCTAGCATGATTGGTTTTAATATCAAGAAAGATGATAACATGTATGAATGGGGAACTAAGATTCTCATTGCCAAAGATCTAGTTTGTGACAAGTAGGGTACAATAGGCTGTTCTAAGAGGTCAAGAGGACTTCTGAGCCCCGTTTGTGATAAAGTGGGTAAGTTGCAGGAAAATATGTCTAAGCAGCACAAGCGATCTGTGAAGAGGTGTGGTTGTGGAGCCATGATCCAATTCACACTAGACAAGTCCTCATCCATGTGGGTTGTGACTGCCTTTGTTGAGGAACACAACCACGATCTTGTTGATGATGCACATCTCCGTTACCTAAAGTGTAACTCATCTCTTGATGAAACTCAAAAAGATATCCTTTCTTCCATGAGCCAAGCTAACATACCTGTATTGAGACAAATTGCATTGATGGCATCCGAGTCTGGCGGCTATGAAAATCTGACATTTACCAGTAGACAAGCTCATGGACACATCAGTAGTAAGAGGAAAGACTCGACCAAGTACGACATCGACATGGTCTTGGATCAGTTTGCCAAGTTTAAAGTACTCAATCAGAAATTCTTCTATACATACCAAAACGATCTTGATTGTTGCTTGACTCATCTATTTTGGGTTGATCCTATTTTTGTTGAAGACTGCAGGTTGTTTGGTGATGCGATTGTTTTTGACACCACCTACCGCACCAACAAGTATTCGATGGTTTTTGGAATGTTTGGTGGTGTTGATCACCATCGTAAGATGGTCTTGTTTGCTTCAGCTCTTATGTTTGATGAGAAGTACGAGTCATTTGTCTGGGTTTTCAAGCAGTATCTACTTTGTTTTAGCAAAGAGCCGGTGTCGATCATAACCGATCAAGACGGGGCTATGAATGCTGCTATCCTTACTACTTTTCCAAATTGCAAGCATTGCTTCTATAGCTGGCACATCCTACAAAATCTTCCCTCTAAGCTTGGTGGTCTTCCTAATAAGGACCAGATCATAAGCTCCTTGAATGATTGTGTGTGGAACATGGATGATGTCGGTATATTTGAAGAGAGGTGGGATTCTGTTGTTGAGGAGTATGGTCTGTCTTCCATTACTTGGCTATCTGACATGTATGTGATGCGTTCAGAGTGGGTTCCGTGCTATATGCAGTCTTCCTTCTTTGCGGGCATGAGGACAATGCAGAGGAGCGAGAGCTTGAATACGTTCATTTGAAGCCATGTGAATAGTAAGAAGACTCTCTTTGAACTTGTATGGTCATTGGAGACTGCGTACTCTCATGTACGGGAGATTGAAAATTTCAAAGATTTTGAAGATGGGTATAGTAATCTCCCTTTATCATCACTATGGCCTCTGGAGGAGAAGATGAGAGGTATATACACCAAGTCAATCTTTAAGATATTTTAGAGTGAGATTCATCAAAGCATGATCTACAATGTAAAGGAAGCTTCAGAAGAAGGTGTGTTTGAAGTGTATCGTGTTGGTGGCCTTGGATCTGCCCACATCTTGAAGAAAAAGTCATCGAGTGAGATTGTTTCTTACAACTGTTGCATCTTGGAATTCAAAGGTATCCCTTGCAGGCACATCCTGTCTTATTTGAAGAGTCGTGACTTTTGCACTCTTCCCGAGCCATACATAATTTAGAGGTGGACCAAAGGATACAGAGAACATCCTTTGATTTTTGGCAAAATGTCAGTTAGTCATCTATCCACTGGGAGGACTCTTAAGCTTGTTTTTGCCTGTAATTTGATTGTGAACATAGCATGTAGGAACAATGTTGTAGATCTTTGCTATGAAAAATTGCTAGCCTTGCGAAAGGAGCTGTTAGAATTGGATCTTGCTGATACTGGTGCAGATGCAGGTGTTGGTGTAACTGCTTCAAATACAGCTTCTTCTTCCGCTGTCAAGGTTCATATCCCCAATGTTTGTAAAACTAAGGGGAGACCCAAATTCACAGATGCAAGGTTTAAATCTGGAGTTGAGATTGCCCAGTCTAAAAGAGAGAGGAAGTGCAAGAATTGCTTAGAGTTTGGTGTTAACCATGACAGTAGGAACTGTCCTAAGAAGTAGTCCATTCTACAGTGATGCTCTTTCTAGACTATCTGTTGTTGTTGTTTACTGCTCAATGACTATATCTGGTACTGCTTGTGTTGTTTGTTTGTGTTTGATGTTTATATTTGTTATCTTATCCTACTGTTGATCTATTATGTTCTTCTCTTCCAGCTCCTGGTGCTGCTTGCTAAGCTTTATTTTCTTCTGTTGTTGTTGATTGTGGGGAGCATCCTGGTGCTGCTTATTGTGCTTTTGTTTGTTCTTTTATCATGCGATTGGGAGCTATTGCTGCTACTGCAATTCATGGATATGTGCTACTACTAATGCTCTTGTGATGTGCTACTGCTGCTAGTGTTGTTGATGGTTATGTGCTACTGCTACTTCTACTGTGACGAGCTGCTGCTGCTACTGCTGTTAAGATCGTTCTTGTTTTGCTGATTGGGAGTTGCTGCTACTATTTCTACTGCTCGTGTTCTGGTGTTGTTGCTACTTCTATTGATATATATGTGGTTCTATATTTTTAGTGGAGTTTGTAGTTGATTAGTGCATCAGTGAGGCATGTTCAAATCTATAATGGGGTTGTTCTTTTTGTGTAGTTTTGTGAAAGTGATTTTGTAACCTTCTATGTACTTCACTTGTGTTTGTAATCTATCTTTGTGTTACCTTGTGCTTCAGCAGCTGTATGTATACTTTGAAAATGTTACAAAGAATATGTTCTGATCAGTTGTTATTCTTTTTGAAGAATATGTGTTTGTCTTTGTGTACAATGGATACTCTTAGTGTTGTCACATTTACTCTTACAAAGTATAAGAGTAACTGAGTTTGAATCATAGTGTTTCTTTTCTAGGCTATCACAATTACTCTTATTTCTTTTAGAGTTACTCATAGTGCTCGTTTAGTTACTCACAGGGTTGTCACAGTTACTCGTAGTGCTTTTTCAATTACTCATATTATTTTCACAGTTAATCTAACTGCTATTTGAGTTACTCATAGTGCTTGTTCAGTTACTCGCATTGTTTTCATAGTTACTCGTAGTGTTTCACAGTTACTCGTAGGTTTTTTCAGTTACTGGCAGGGTTTTTTCAGTTACTCACAGGGTTTTTTCAGTTACTCGCGTGGTTTTTTCAGTTACTCACAGTGTTTGTTCAGTAACCTTCGAAAATACAAGTAACAGGAACATCTTGTAAAGTAATTGTACCAGTATGAGAGCAAGTGTTCGATTCCAGAGAAAGGTAACTGTATCAGCATTGAGTAACAGTAGGAGCACAACGAGTAACTATGACAACACTAAGAGTAACTGTGACAATATAAAAAGTAACTTTAGCCTTCAAAAAGTAACTTTTGTACTTTGCAAAGTAACTCTTGTGGAAATACTCCTCAGTCCCTCCACCACCAACCCATCCCTCCCCACAAGGCCTTCTATCCTCTTTTGGTGAATCACACTCCATTTAATGCATTAGAAGAAAAGATATGTACAATGCACTGATTCTATTAAAGAAGGAACCAGAAAAGAGAAGAAAAGAGAAGGTTGTGTTGGCTAAATGGACATCTATAAATCCCTTTGTTTTGATTATGACAAACATTTCATTCTTATTAATCTAACGAGCTACTTGAGTGTGCAGGATGACAAAGCAACAAGGGAAAATCCACAAGCTTACATATTTATATTTTCATGCAATGTAATCACTGTTGTAAAAACTTGTACAAAAATATAATGTACAAGTACTTAGAATTGCATGTAAATCAAGCGTTAGATGCTCCCTAGCTAAACACCACAGTTAGACAAGTCATCCCATTCAAATAAGATCACATAAGCACACTCATACATATAATTAGTGCCTAAATTGAAACATTGAAACAGGATCAATCTCGGTCGACAAACTCCTCGACCGAGACACTCTCGGTCGACAATCTTCTCGACCGAGAAAGATCCAAAGTAGCTGTTAGACACAACAGACAAGTTAGTTGGCAGTTGGAGAAAGACGTTGCAAATCACTTGTTCCAGAGTGCCTGTCGGTCGACAAAAGTTCGACCGAGTAGGTGTCTCGTTCGACCATTCCTCGATCGAGATTGTCTCTGACAGCAACTGCAGAATTAATTAATTAGTCGTTGTTAAAGCAACAACTTTGTACCTAACGACTAGTTAAGCACTTAAAAAACCTCTAGAAGTTGTCTAGAACGTCCTTAACCATCCTTAGGCCATTCCTATAAATAGGACAAGCCATAGGACACTCAAAAAAACTTGTTTTACACTTGCTACACTTGAGAAATCCTTGAGCATACTTTGTGCAATCTGTTTATAAGCAATTTGAGCATTGTGACAATTGGCCATTTCATTCCTTAGCTCATAATTCGTGTCCTATAGGCTAGTATCTCCTACCCACTGCAATCACAAGGTCACATACTTGGTTAGGAGATCTATACGCTTGATCTAGGCAAATCAAGCCTTGGGCTATAAAGGATAAGTTGTAATTTCCTTTTTTCTTTCTTGTTCCCTATTATTGTTTGTACTCTCCTTGCTACTCCTAGGTTGGAGGCTGCGGATTGGAGAGGGTGAAGATCTTCTTGGAAAAGAAGGAGACTTTGAGCTACTTCAGAAGGCTGGTGCAACGGGAGGTTACTTCTAGAGAGGAAGGCTACTTCAAGGGGGAGCTTGGAGTTACTTCAAAGAAGGCTACCTTAAAGTTGGTGCACCTACTTCAAGTGAAGGCTGTTCAAAGGGTGTAAAGGAAAGTATTGTATTTTGTATAAATCCTCGAGAGGTAATAAAATAAATACTTTCAAATCCCGGTTGGGTAAGCAACCGGGTAGTGGACTGACAACTATAGTATTTTCTATAGTTGGAACCACTCTAAACACCTGTCTCTTTCTTCCAATTTCAATTGTGGTTGTTTGAATTCAATAAATTGTTAAAATAATTCAAAAACTCTATTCACCCCCCCTCTAGTAGTTTTTCAGGTTGTACAATGTAAAAGCATAGAGCACTACTGTATCATCTAAACTGTAAAGGCACAGAGCACAGAGCACTACTGTGTCATCAGAACAGCAGAATGTCTACAAACTGTACTTCCCATCTTTGCAACACCAAAAGCACAGAGCACTACTGCCATCTTCTTTTAAGTTCCAGTGCCCTCATCTCGCCCTTTCACTCACTTATGAACAACCTACATTCTTCACATCCTACCTTCTTCACAACCTACCTTCTTCACAGCCTACCTTCTTCTACCATTACTAGTTTTCTTACAACCCTCAACACAGCCTACCATGGAGCCGTTCATCCAGCCCATGAACTACACCCTTGACGACAAAACAATGGAATCCATTCAACTTCCTATAGAATGAAAATATCTCCATTTTCACATTAAACCAGGAAACACCACCTTGCATATCGGAAACCAGACATTTCAGATCACCCTTATTCAGAATGAAAACGGATCACTTTCAACTGGTAGGGGCTGGAAAAGGATGATCACACAACTCAAGATTCGCAAAGATTGGATCATCTTACTCAAGCCAACCGATCACCAGACTATCATAGAATGGATCACATATTATTTCTTAGAAACACCAACCGACCTTCTTCTACTCTTCAGAATGCCTGGCGAAGTAGTATTCTCTGGAACGGACGACTCTACAGATCAACTGTTTGTTAGGGACAAATACCAAGCACCGCCGGGATCAGCTGTAAATCCTTTACAGGTTGACTCATCTACAACAACTGACACCTCAACATCTACAAAAGACATTGCTTCTTCTTCTGTCCAGCCTTCCTATCATAAATAGGTATGCACCGCCGCCCTTTTCTCCTTGCCTTTTGGTCGATAATCTTCCCCATCACCACCTATACCGCCCTCCAACCATCCTAGGCTCAAAACTATGGTTGACTAATGGGTAAATCCTTTACAGGTTGACTCATCTACAATAGCTATGAACTTCTCAAATATGAATTTTTGTGGCCAGAAGTTTTGAGGATTCTGAATATGTTCTTTTGGTTTGTTGTCTCTGCTTTGCAATGGAGTGAATTATGTGTATGATATCTCTCTCTAGGGATGGATCTGACCCCCTGAGCTCTTTGATTTTTATGTTTAGTTAATGGACCCTCCTTATAGCTGATTTGGCTGTAGTTTTCTGTATTGTTTGTTCCAAAGAGTATGTATAATATATAACGTTTTATGCTTTGAATGTTGTATTCTTGAATGTACAGTTGTAGTGTTTTTGTCTGAATATATATACTTTCAGTTAGCTTGCGATTTGTCTGAATATATATACTTTCAGTTAGCCTGCGAAAAAAATAAACTAACTCAAGAGGAAGACTGATGATGATATCAAAACTCACTGACAAATAACCGTTTGATATAGAAGAGTAACTGTTTGATATAGAAGAGTAACTATAGGAATAAAAAAAGTAACTATACGATAGTCTAGAGTAATTCATATCAGCACTAAGAGTAATAGTAGGAGCACAACAAGTAACTGTGACAACACTAAGAGTAAGTGTGACAATATAAAAAGTAACTCTAGCGTTCAAAAAGTAACTGTAGTTCAATATAGATTACTTGCATGGTTTTTTTAGTTACTCGCAGTGTTTGTTCAGTTACTCGCATGGTTGTGACAGTTACTCGCATTGTTTGTTTAGTTACTCGCTGGGTTGTGACAGTTCCTCACAGGGTTTTTTTAGTAATTACTTAACCATTACTTATAGTGTTCAGTTACTCACAGGCTTGTTTCAGTTACTCACATGCTTTTTTCAGTTACTCACATTGTTTGTTCAGTTACTCACATTTTTTGTTCAATTACTCACTGGGTTGTGACTGTTACTCATAGTGTTTTCGTAGTTACTCTAACTGCTATTATAGTTACTCGTAGGGTTTTTTCAGTTACTCACATTATTGTCACAATTACTCACAGTATTGTCACAGTTACTCGCAGTGTTTCTTCAGTTACTCATAGTCCTTTTTCAGTTACTCACATTGTTTGTTCAGTTACTCCAGGGTTGTGACAGTTACTCGTAGGGTTTTTTCAGTTACCCAACCATTACTCTCAGTTACTCAAGCATTACTCTTAGTTACTCAAGAATTAATTTCAGTTACTCAGGCATTACTTTTCAGTTACTCAAGCATTCTGTTACTTTCAGTTCAGTTACTCGCAATGGTTGTATCAGTTACTCGTAGTGGTTTTAGAGTTACCCTTACATCATTCAAAGTATAAAGGTATTTAAAGCATTCAAGAACATAAGCATTCAAACCATAAATGTATTCGAAGCATTCAAGATTAGCTGTACATTCAGTCTTTTTGCAGCACACTAATAAATAATCCATTTTAATCAACTGTACATTCAACCAAAATACAAGGGCAAAATTAATATTGTTCAAGATGAGTTGTACATCAAGATCAGCTGTAAATTTAGGTTGTTCATAGTTGTACATTCAAGAGCAGCTATACATTCAGGCTTTCACAGAGCTTATACAATAGAATAAAAGAAGGCTATTGTTCTTATTTTACAATCAAATCAATAATCCAGTTTTTCAGCTGGATTTTAGCCATTTATCAAGGCGTGTAACTATTTCTTCCTCTGGGATCTGTTCTTCATGCATTTTTGCTACTGTTTCTTCATTCTTCTCCGTTTCTTGTTGTTTCTCAGCTTCATCTTCTCCTCCCTTATTCTCATCAGATTTACCTTCTTTGATGTCTTCACTTTCATCTTTTCCATCCTCTTTTAGAGGCTGCAGCTGCCCCCTTGCCATCATTCGCTAATAAACATTAGCCCTTATTACCGGTATGTCTTTGCAGGTGAAGTCCATAGTTTTTCCATTAACTAGGCAGTCTAGGTACTTCATGATGAAGATCCTATAGTCAAGTGAGTCTTCTTCATCCTGTGGGAAGATCAGGTACTCATGTTCCCACTACGACAACTGGCTCCCCTTTTCCGATGCACCCCTAAAGAATTCATGCATTATACCCACCTGCATTAAAAAAACAAAATGTTTATTCATCATCAATTAAATAACATTAATCCTTTCAATCCACTACTAATAGAGTTATTTTTTATAGATCACTTACCCATCTATTGAATTCTTTTCTTGAATTGCTACTCCAACTCATTGAATTATAAGACCGGTGTGCTCCATCCCTAAAACTTGCTTCATACAAGTGCCAGTGGTTGTCGTTGTTTAGTATTGTGAACACTGAGTCCATTGCGTCCCAATCTTTTATTGGAATGTTGAATTGTGGAGATAGCATGTCAATCTGCACCATGGTGATGTTCTCAACATCAAATGATAGCTTTTGCTACAAATGTAGAGTTTAAAATTCACATCTATAAGTTTCAGTTTGTGTTTCTATATTGTAATTTCATGTAAATTTGTATACAAAGTTTATTTGTCTTACCGGAGCATAAGTTCTCATGTAGTGCCACGTCAACACCTTCTTCCTCCACTTGCTTGTGCTCTCCTTGAACATCTGTACAAAGCAGTCGAGAACCTGAAAAAAACTAAAAGCTTTCTTAGTTTAGCAATCCAAATTATCTATTTCAAAGCATTACACTACGTTCTTGTTTCTTACAGGTGATCGCGTCATTTGATCATTGTATAGGAGGGTGGCGAGGTCCTTCCCCGTGCACCAGGTGTCTTCACTAAATTTCCATTCTCATTTTGACCTGCCAATTATTTTTATAGATGTTATACATACGAGTTGGATATTGAAATAGTAATGTTTTATCATTTTACACTTGACAATAACCAAATTTCTTACATTTCTTCTATGTTGTCCATGAAGTGATGGACAATTTCTTTGGTTTCTTTTGTTTTGAAATGTTCAAAACCTATGAAATTTGACATCTTGTGCTGTCAACAACAATAGAGCAATCCATGTTAGAATCAATCTTCATTTTGCACAAGTTACTTACGCATTACTATCAGTTACTCAATCATTACTCTCAGTTACTCTAGCATTAATTTCAGTTACTCAAGCATTACATTCAGTTACTCAATCATTAGGTTCAGTTACTCAAGCATTAGGTTCAGTTACTCAAGCCTTACTTGCAGTTATGATATACTTGAAAGGAAATGAAACTTACCTTTTCCTCCCTTCTTTTCTTCACATTTTCTCTATTCTTCCTATCTTTAGTTCTTCCATGTTCTTCTTCTTCTTCAATCTTTTTCTAGGCTCCTTCTGCCCTTCTTCTTCTTCTACTATCTTCTCCTGCTGTTTGCTTGCTTCTTCTTGTTTCTTTTGTTCTGCATCTTCTGCAGACTTTAGTTTTTCAGAACTGTCATCTTTTGTTTCTTTCTTATCCTCTTCATCAACATTTTTCCTATCCTCACTCTCATCTTCCGATTCCACATATTTTCTTCTGAGGGTCAACCTTCTTCGCTTCGTCGGTGGGTCGACATCCTTTGTCGGTGTGTCTTTCGTTTCATCTACATTCACTGAGGAAAATCCCTCTGCAAATTCTTTGAATCCACTTTCAGGTGACTGTGATTTTTCACCCTCATCTTCCCACTTTCTTTTTAGATTTTTATTTTCTTCTTCTAACTTGGCTATTCTTTCTTCTAGCCTTTTATTCTCCATCTGTAGCTCAGTGAATTTCTCAACACTTATTCTTGTACAGATCTCCTTATGCATTTTCAGCTCCTCCTCCAACATTTGGATTCTTGTCTCCAGGGTGGAGGTGTCAGGAGTGTCTCCCTCTTCGATGATTGGCTTTGCTGGTGCCTTATTGGTTGTTGGCTTACATTTTGTTTGCATGTCCTTCATTGATTTTGCAGCCTGCCAATCATCTCCCTGGTCTACCACTATCTTTTGACAAACCTATCCAACATATAAATAAAAATAATGTGTCACAAAATGAAACATATACGATTATGTTGTATATTAGATTTTGTAACAAAGATTATACAATCTTACATCCTTAGGGTCCACTGCCCCCAATTCAATCAATTTCTCGACCGGCGCATCCCACTTCTTTATCCTTGGCTTGGAGTCAAGGAATGTTGGCTTTGCCATCTTTGTCATCTCATATGCCCAAACCTACATGTAACATATAGAAAATATAATGCATATGTAACTGCCCCCCCACCCCATAGTCAATATTGTATCAATGTAGATGAATATGATTTTCTTCACTTACACATAGGCACATGACATAGCCTATTGTGTACAGGGTGTTCTTAGCCCCTTTCTCTCCTTTCCTTCTTAGCTGAACATTCTCCTTCAACATCTTCATATCCTTGAAGATACTCCCATGCACCAACTTTACCCAATTCATCTGCCCAGTGGCAGTGACATCATCTAGATAGTGGATAATGTAGATTGGTGTGCAATAGCTGGTGTCTGGGATTAGGAATGTTGCCAGCAGGTGCAACATCCACACGCGGCACATATTTTTATTATCCGCTGGATTGTTGGTCTTGGCATATTCTTGCCAAAGGTTTGTTAAGTTGTCCTTATGCAGGACATCCTTTTCTCTCAACCTCTTTGAGGTCTCACCTTCATTTCTATTTTTACAAGTCGCCTTGGCAAATTCTTGCCATATCGACTTTACTATGTCAGAATCTTTCCTTTGTTTTATTTCTATACCTTTGCTGGGGATACCTAGAATTATCCCCACATCATCTACTATCATCCTTCTCTCCTCCCTGTTGGTTAGCATAAATATGTCTTCTTCGACATATCTTTCTATTAAATCCTCTAACAAGCCTATGTCAACCACAAGATTTGGCATCTCTACAAGGTTTGTAAAGGTTGTTGAGCTCATCATCATAAGTTGTTCTTTTGTATACACCATGCTCTTACTGGTGTTGATGTAGCTCTTTAAGGAGCACCTATGGTACAATCTATTTACTCCCACTAAAAACATATCAAAATTTATTGTTAGAGCTCATTGTTTATTTTGTAAAAACAATTTAATAAACTGCAAGTAACTGAAAATTAAAACAATTACAATTCCATACAATCTTACCTTTCTCTTCAGTTACTTTTCCTTTTCCCTTTTGTTTTCTCTTATTTCTTTCCGCTTTTCCCCCTCATTTGTAGCCTTTTCTTTTCCTTTCTGTTTCCTTCTTCTTCTTTCCTCTTTTTTTGTATCACCATCAACCTTCCTTTTCTCTCCAGTTGCTTGTTCCTTCCCTTTCCCCTTGTTTTTCGTTTTTCTTATTTTTACATCACCTTCTTCTTCACTAGCCTTTTATGTCTCTTTCTGTTTCTGATTTGCATTTGTACTCTCCTTATCCCCTTTGCTTTCTTCTCCTGCATACAAATAGAGTTACTCCAAGAATGTAGTATTTAGCTTAACAATATTTTTTTATAGTTTAATTGATATGTCTAGTGTGTGAGACACTCTTTGTTACTCAAGCATTACTTTTAGAAATAAATACTCAAACATTACTTTTGGTTACTCAAGAATTCTGTGATAATTACTCAAGAATTAATTTCAGTTACTCTAGTATTCTGTAATAGTTACTCAAACTTTATTTTCGGTTACTTAAGCATTAATCTCGGTTACTCAAGCATTCTGTAATAGTTACTGAAGCATAAATTTCAGTTACTCAAACATTACTTTCAGTTACTCAAGAATTCTGTAATAGTTACTCAAGCATAAATTTCAGTTACTCAAACATTACTTTCAGTTACTCAAGCATTACTCTCAGTTACTCAAGCATTCATTTCATTTACTCGAGCATTACTCTTCCCATTATAACAGTTACTCCAGACTATCTCATAGTTACTCGAATCTGTTGGTGTAGTTACTCTAGCTACATCATCTAGTTTTAATGTAGTAACTATCATACATTGACACATCACTAGTAGCCTGCATAGTAGGAGGGACAGGATGCAGAGAAGGTCAAAGACACAATAGTAGTAGCCTGCATGAAAACACAAATTACCTTGTTGTTCTTCTTTTCCCGCTTTATTGCGCGTAGCTTCTTTCTTCTCAGTAGCTCTATTGCCTCCACGACCAGCAGTAGCAACCTTACTGCACTTTACACTTTTTGATTGAGGTTTTATCCATGGGGGAGATGTAACCCCTATGTTTTTTTCCTTTCGTTTGTGTCTGAGGTGTTGAAGAAGTAGCTTGCTTATCTCCTTGAGTAGCCATCGCAGCTCCTGTTTTGACCTCTTTCTGTATTGTCTGAGGAGTCTCAGCAGCAAACCCCTTCTCCATTTCCACAGCTTCTTCTTTCCCCTCTTCTTCCGCTTCTGTGGCCTTGGTAACCTTTTTCTTATCCCCTTTCAGAGTTGTCAGAGTAGTCTGTTCTTGTAATTCCCTTTCCATGGCCGATGATGCTTTTCCGGCTTCTTCTTCCTATTTTGCCATCTTCTTGTCAGCTTGAAACTGGTGCATTTTGAAGTCGTCGTCGCCTATTTCGACAACTTTCGATCTATTCTTTCTCCACAGAGGCATTGTCGATAATTTCTGTGAGGCTTTCTTCATCCTCCTCATCTCTGAGTATCTGACGAGTCGATGAATGAGTGACTGTAGGAGGTGATGATAGAGGAGGTGGTGATGGAGTGGTTGGGTGATGTCTTCGCCGGTGAGATTGCATGACAATGGGAGAAATCGCTGGGGAGGGCGACGGATTGAGTAGAGGAATTGGGGTATTGCTTCGCTCGCTAGCTGCTCTCTCCGCTCGAATGTTTTTTTTCCGCTTTTTCCGCTATAACAGGTTCCTGGTTGTGGGAGTATTGCTACCGGGTAGGGTAATTAAGTTACCCACACAGGCAACTAAAAGTTACTCTCTCTCTCTCTCTCTATATATATATATATATATATATATATGTGGATTTTGGGGACAAATTCCCCTTTAAGTGGTGGAGTATTTTAATAAACTTGAATCAAGAAACATAGCTTGACCTTCCCTCTCTTATGCCCATTTCTAGTTATTATCAGTGTTAATTTTTTTCCTTCAACTTATTAATTAGGAGTGTTTTGAAGTAAAGACGTATATTAATTTTACAAAAATACTTTATATGAAATTTTCAAATAAGTTAATTATACAAATTCATCAATTAATGAGTCTTTACCCTACACCTAGAGACTCTAAAATATCCCTATGCCTTTGGTGAAAGAAAATAGACAAATTATTCAATTATCTAATTTATTAATAAGAGAGGAGAAAAATATTATATGATACTTATTGTCCAAATATAGAAATAAAACATCAAATAATTTTCAAAGGAAAAATTGACATGAAATCAAATTTCTCACATCTTAATTAGCCAATAATTTAATTTTTGTATCAATTAGACTCTCAGTGACTATTCAGTTAATTGGTTAACATAGACTTTAATGTACATAAAAGCATGCATAATTACATGTAGTTACCACTACTCCATTCCTTTCTTCCTGTAATATGGCACACTCCTCTCTTTTATGTTCACAATGTTGTGTGTGTAACACAAATCATCATAATTGGCTTCCATTTCTCATGAACCTTGTTTTCTTCTTCTTAGCTTCCCCACCACTATTCTCTCTCAAGACTATGTCTCCTCCTACTACTTTCCCTCTTCACATATTTCAGACATAATTGCTCCTTGTCATTCCTTCGATATGCAAAACCACCGCATGAATATGCCTCCCACTACAAAGGTTCTAGAGAGGATAGAGAATACATACTCTCTTTGGTATCATAGTAATTACAACCACTAAGACAAAAATCTAGACGCCCAACTCCCATTCTCCATTACCCCAATAACCCTGGCAGTAGGGCATCACAACTTCCAAACACAATGGTTGTTGACAGCCCCTTGTCCAGCAACTCTAGCCAACATATTCCATTCCTTTCCATACTCTCTTCATCCCCACTCCCAATAATCAGTTCATAAAAACACTATGACAATCAACGATATGCAACATCGGAGCATGTAGATCCTACCTTTTAGTCTTCTTAAAACATTCTTAGGATTCAAAATCCACAAATAGACCTCTCAAAAACCACCAATGATCTCTAGATCCCAAAGCTACACCCTGACCAATTTATCTATGTTGTAGTGCCTCCCTCTCCAACTCCTTCTAGTTGCCTCTACATCCTCCTCTTTTTATCCTATTCTTCCATATATATATCACCCCCTCATGCTCTCACTCCCTCTATAAACTTTGGTTGCATGCAGCTGGTGATAAGGCCATTATTGCAAACCATCTTGGCCACCTCTTTTTCATATACCATGTTCATCTTCTTCCTCCCATAGAGATATGCATATAACCTTCATCAACAAACCTGCAACATAGGAGCTACAACTACCCAAAACAATGACTTCTCTCTTCATCTTCTCATCCTCCTTGCCTCTTGTTCCTCTCCATTTCTTTCTCGACCATACCTAAACCCTAGTCACCCTATTCTTTTTCTCCCTTTCATCAACCTCCTACATCATCACCGCCACCATGTCTACCTTTACACACCTCATCGTATTCTTCCACCCTACAGTTTGCACTTCCTAGGCATGGATTTAAACAATATTGATTTGCAAGGCGTACATCAAATGAAGCTTTTGTTGTCGAGTTCCTTTGACTATGAATCTTCTCCTCCAACATCCTCTGAAAACACCAAAGTCAGCAGAGCTAACCTGAAACCCTCTCATTGACAACACATGAAGTTATCATCTCCTTTAACTTGTGAAACTTGGACCTCCCAACTCCATTGTCTCCATGCCTTGAAGAAAATTGGCCCGACGATCTCAACCTCAATGCCTATTCACACTTAACCCCAATATTGGAGAATAATCATGATGTGGATCACAAAATCTGAATGTTATGTCATATGACTTGTAGGTGGGTTTCTTCTTCCTACATATGAGTTTTACAATCCATCTCTTAGAAATAATAATACATATAAATTTGGTTGAGATGATAACAACCTTTGAT
Source organism: Alisma plantago-aquatica (assembly GCA_963693085.1). Taxonomy (NCBI): domain Eukaryota; kingdom Viridiplantae; phylum Streptophyta; class Magnoliopsida; order Alismatales; family Alismataceae; genus Alisma; species Alisma plantago-aquatica. The sequence goes on from OY856414.1 coordinate 414,508,241, forward strand.
AATCATCATCCTAAAAGTAGTAAAAATAGTTTGGTATGTTCACTCCATCATATTAACTTATACATACATCTACACATATATACATGTATGTTTTTATTACCTCAATTCTGCTTGTATAAATTGAAATGCAAATTTTCAAATAAAAGGGATTTGAGTGAAAAATTGTGTGATTTGTTTTCAAAGAATGAATTCTTGTGCAATATTTCCCTTTGGATGCATGATTTTGTGATTCATAATGATTGGATAAGTCCAATAATGATAAGAGGGAAAAGGTATAGAAGAAATTCCATATAAAATAAAAGGAAAAAGAAATAAGGGATAATTGTGTGCATATGAGAGAATTATGTATAATGCTCTAGAAAGTGGTATGGATGACCACTATTGGCTAGGTTTCATTTCCTTTTGGTTGTAATGAGGAAACAAATCAAAGTAAAGAAAATAGAAGAGAAAGAAAGAGAAAATATGAATTTTAATTGCATAAAACATGCCTTTTGAGTGGATGACTTGCATATGAAGAAAAGACTCTTTTATTTTCGAGTTTTGGTTCCAAACGTTGCACATAAGTAAATTTATTCATTAAGGAGTTTCCCTTAAATTTTTGGGATTAAAAGGATGAGTGGTTTAGGAGATATGGTTTTTGAAAAATCCCTAAAGTGTGGATAATGCAAAAAGAAAGTATTAAATGTCACATTTTTTATTTCTAAGAAAAATCTAATTCTTTGGTGCGCGTGATGAGGGTCGTTAGATCTGAGATACAATGATGGAAGGGTTATCCTTTACCTCCAGTCATATTTGGAAACTCATGATAAAACGTAGATATTCTCGATTGATTTCCTCGTGGCTTTCTGCATGAGAAAGACTGGAAAGAGTTTCGTTGGCTTCATGAGGCCAATTCTAGTCAACCTATCCTAGGTTTTCCCTAGATTTGAGGTGTCAACTAGTTTTCCCCAAACCGAGCTACGGAGGTGGCTCTGTTGATGCGAGTGGGTATAAATAGGGGAGTAGAGCCCCTATGTGAACCCATAAACTTGCTTGTAAGCATCTACGAGACCACACAAACTCAGTGCCATGTCCAATTACAACTGATGTCTCGATCTTCATCCCCGTTCTTGCTGCCATCCTCGCCTAAGCTCATCCTCATTGTCCCAGTAGCTCTGACCACCTCTGGTGGAATTGAGGCTGTGGTTGAGTTTGTCGAAGTGAGACAGAGGTAGTCATGTCTTCACTTTGTGAGAAGAAGGATGAGAATGTGAAGTCAACCCCTCAGTTGACCAACTACTTGTAAGAGAGTAGGAGTGGGAGGTTGAAGAAGGGAGGCGAGGAAGTTACATCGCTGCCCTCGAGCGGACGTAGAACAGGTAAGGGTATTTTAGTCCTTTTATGTCTTTCTTTTTTAATTTCTTGGTCGAGTTTACTCATGGGCCTAGGTGCCGTCGTGGTGTGAGTCATTCAGCTCAGGTCTGGCCCCACTAGCGTGGCTTAAAATAACCCGAATAAATAGGTGGCAACTTCTGATTGGCTTAGAAATGAATTTTCCCTTAAAAATCATAACTAATGATAGGATGATCAAATTAAAGCAAATAATATATGGTTTTTGATAAAAAAATACATAAAATCCAATGAAATAAGTTTGAGGCCTGAATATGCTTGCTAAATGAAAAGTATGTAAAAGTGTTACCTTTAATGATTTTAAAAAATTTAAAACCCTATGTTTGAAGATTAAATGATATAATGATGTTCCTTGATTTTTGTTAAGCAAAGTTTAGCCTTTTGACTTGAAAAGATGGATTAGATTAAATTGGATGATAATTGTGCATATTTTTCCTAATTAGGGTTTCATGATGATAAAAGTACATTAATGTACTTAAGAAACCTAATTTTGATAATTGTGTGGTTTGATATTTTAAATTGGGATATGACTATCACGTTATAATATCAATAACTTGCTCAAACCCGCATACCACCTCTGGGATATATGAATGAAAAGATGAGTAAAAGACCAAGCCCCAGGTAGGTCAAGCACCAGGTTGGGAAGACCTAATGGCACCTAGATCCAGATTGAGAGGTGACCAAAGAGGTACCTAGATCCAGTTTGAGAGGTAGCCTAATGTCCGTTGTAGGGAGAAAACCCTTAGAGAGGGTATACCAAAGGTTAGGTAAAAATGGTTGAGAAGTTATGAAGAAAAAGTAAATATTGTTTTGTAATAAATAATTGTTGTGGTTATGTTGTTACAATATCTACAAACTTTTGGTTTCCTCCACATACCAATATAATTTTTTGTACTGACCGACATTTTGTATGTCAACGTTTTAGGGAACTATGCTGTTACATGAAAAGTGAATATTCATTAAAAGATTACATTGAAAAAGAATAAGGCAAGGTAATGTATGAAGGATTATAGTTAGTTCCTCGGGTATAGTTCCAATCTCCTATTTTTGATAGGTATGTGTAAAGAAATTTTTTATCCTGCATTAATCTTAGTTGTGGTAGAATTTATTAATTATTTTTTATTATTTGAAAAACCATATGATGCTATTTTGGGATAACGACTCTAGCTTCTTGGCCTTACTAAATTGGGGGTTTCTGAGGGGTGGGGTCATTACATTTGGTATCAGAGCATAGTTTTCCATATAATCACTAATAAATATTAAATTTTACAAATTCTTTAGAGCCCAAAGGAATTATTAAAGAATTTTTCAAAGATGGAGGTGTCTAGAAAAGGATCACGATCTGGGGGCTGGCAAGATTTTCCTCCGCCCTACTAGTCAGTTTATAAGGACCCTCGAAATCCGTGTGACTGCCTGGCCACAATATTAGGATTTAACTCAAAATAATATACCTCTAGGTCTTCTCATCTGTTTTCATCCCTTCCTTACCCCTCTTCAATAGAGAAACTTTAAGTGTTTAGGGTTTTCTGTCTCTATACCTCCTCCTGAGTTTTGGGGTTAAGAGTGTCAAGGATTAAGGAAACCTCCACCAAAAAATAAAAAGCATGTAAGAAAGATGTCACAGACATAAGTTTTAGTGATATAAAAATTAGACTGAAGTTGATTAAATGCTTATGTGTAACAACATGGCCCATATCAAAACCGTCGCCATCCCCACGGACACCCCACGGGAGACCACCAAGTCTAGGCTCTCTTGCAGGAAGAGAAGGTCCCTAGAGAAGAGGAGGAAAGCTATGGAGGAGGAAGACACCAGGAAGAGGAAGAGACTTGATGCATCCTCTAAGAATGATGTGGACCTGAAATTCGTCCCCTTTGACAACTTGAACAAAGATGATGATCATAAGAAGGATCCGATGGTGGCAGATGAGCACAAGGTCAACCCTACAACTCTTCTAGACCAGTTGTAGTAGTCCATACTCCCGATGGCATCTGAAGGGGATAGTAGAAGAAGCTGACTGAGGCCATTAGTGCCTTATTCCTCAAGGACATAGCCAGAGGAGAATATGGTGAGCCACTACCAGTTCGTCCATGACTTGGAGCCACCATCCTGGACTTTGTGAAGCTAAACATTGAGAAATTCTGGGGGAGGTGATCGACAAAGCTGATGCATGGTTTCTAATGTTGGAAAATGGTTTTCGCATGCTGGAAGTGCAGCCAAGCAAGAAGGTCACCTTGTCACTCATCTGCTGGAAGGAGAAGCCAAGATCTAGTGGGAGAACCACATCATGGGCCGAGACCTAAATGAAGACCCAATGTCTTGGACCGAGTTTAGAACCATCTTCTCAACCAGATTCATTCCAATCTCAGTGAAGAAAGAAAAAGAAAGGGAGTTCACCAACCTAATCTAAGGCAACCTATCAGTTGCAGACTTTGGCTGCCAGTTGTGCCTCCTGGAGCGGTTTGGATACATGATGACTGAGGAAATGCGGGTGTACCATTTTATGGAATGTATACACCCTATCATCAAGTCTCATGTGATGGTGAGCAAACAGATGAACTTCACTGACGCCTACGACACTACCCTATCCATGGAGAAGATGGTGATGCCTACCCAAAACCCATCTAAGGGGTACCTGGGTTACACTGAAGGTACTTCTGGCCCCAGGAATGACCATAAGAAAGGACAAAGATGCAACCATGCCAAAGGAAGACAAGGAGGAAAAGGGAAGTGCCACAATGAGAACCACCAGCTGAGGTGTCGTAACTGTGGAAGGTCACACCCGAGCAAGTGCCTCCTTGAGAAGGTGTGTTTCCATTACCAACAAGAGGGACACTTCCAAGCCAACTATCCTTTACCTGACCCTAGAGGTCCGGGCCCTATAGCAGCCAAGCCAGTAGCCACATCCCTACCTTCTAGAGAGTGAAGACAAGCTCAAATTTTTGCCATCAACAATGAAGAGGCTCAAGCTAATGTTAATCGATTGATAGAGGGTAATAACCCTTAGAGTTTCTTTCCTATTTTTAGCAAAACATGCAATAGTCTGACATGTTATGAAAAACAATGTAGGAATGCTTGAAGTCATGGGACACAATGTAAAAACTATTTTTTACTCTGGTTCTACTAATACTTTCATTTCGAGAAATCTTGCAACTATGCTTTATTTGGACATCAAGGATTTAGGATATATTTTGGATTTCACAACCTCGAGTGGTAAGATCTTTACATCTCTTTTGAAAACCCTAGTAATATTCGTTAAATACCTAGATCATGAGTTTCCTACAAATTTTATCCTCCTTGACATGAACGATTTTGATGTGATCATTGGTATGGATTGGCTCTATACTTACAGGGTGAATATCGACTGTAGGGAAAAGAAAATAATAATGAGACCAGGTCATCCAACACTCACCATTATAGGTAGGAAGGATTCTACCACTAGCTTGTATGTGTTAGCCTTGAAGGCAGAGCAGATGATAACCAAGGGATGTCAAGATTTCCTAGCTGTACTTACTAAGCCAGAGCCTAAGTTATAACCCTTAGAGGAAATAGAGGTAGTCTAGGACTATGTAGATGTCTTCGTGGATGATTTTCCTAGGATTCCTCTTGAGAGAGAGATATACTTTTTAATAGTGCTAGCTCCTGGGACAAACCGTATTTCTAGGTCACCTCACTGAGTTGCTTGAGCTGAAAAAGCAACTGCAAGAATTGCTAGACAATGGTTTTATCCGACTTAGCAGATCACCATGGAGAGCACCAGTCCTCTTTGTGAAGAAGAAGGGTGGGTCACTCCTAATGTGCATAGACTACCGAATGATCCACCAGGCTATCATTAAGAACAAGTATCCTTTACTTCGTACAGATGACCTTTTTTACCAGGTGAAGTCAGCTCGAATATTTTCAAAGATTGACCTGAGGTCTGGGTACCACCAGCTGTGAGTCAAGAGTGAGGACATCCCCAAAATTGCTTTTTGAACCCGTTATGACCACTATGAGTTTGTGGTTATGACTTTTGGGTTGTCTAATGGCCCGAGTGTGTTTATGAACCTCATGAACAATGTGTTCCAACCTTTCCTGGACTCATTTTTCATAGTGCTCATAGATGACATCCTGGTTTACTCTGATGACCTAGAACAAAACCAGGACCACTTGGGTAGAGTCCTTCATATTTTGAGAAAGAAAAAGTTTTATGAGAAATTCTTGAAGTGTGACTTTTGGATAGACCGTACCGTGTTCCTTGGACACATCCTATCTGGAGGGACCATCTTTGTGGATCCTTCTAAAGTGTCGGCTGTGTGAGATTGGTCAGAACTGAAGAACCCTTTTGAGATATGCAGCTTCTTGGGATTGGCCTGATACTATCAATGCTTCAAAAAGTATTTCTCCAAGATTGTGTTGCCACTCACCAAGTTTACCTGAAAGGATGAGAAGTTTGTGTGGTCAGATTTGTGTGAAGCTCGCTTCCAGGAGCTAAAACAGAAATTGACCACAACTTCGGTGTTGACTCTACCATCATGCAATGAAGGTTTATGATCTTCACCGACACATCAAAGTTGGGACTTGGATGCATGCTATAGAAAACGTGCATGTTGTTGCTTATACCTCCAGAAAATTCAAGCCCAATGAAGTGAACTACCCAACACACGATTTAGAGTTGGCAGTGATTATACATGCCTTAGAGATTTGGTGACACTGTCTATATTGAGCCATCTTTGAAATCTTCACCGACTATAAGAGTTTGAAGTATCGCCTGACTCAGAAGAACCTAAACCTAAGACAGAGATGATGGATGGATTATATGAAAGACTATGATTTCATCATCTCTTATCATCATGGGAAAGCTAATGTTGTAGCAGATGCTCTTAGTCAGAAACAACTCAGGTGTGTAGTTGTCTAGTCTAGCCAGTGGAGGAAGCTGGAAGAGATTTCTAAGTGGACTCCACATCTGTTAGAAGACCCAGATCTGAGTGGCTAATATCCTGAAAAACCAGACCTATTGACCGAGTTAGTAGTTGCCCATTTAGCCAACCCAAAGCTTGATAAGATGAAAGGTTTGTTAGAGAAACCTTAGACCCATATCTCAGTGGGAGTAGATGGTGGAATCCACTATAAGAGTCATATTTGGGTTCCTGAAGATTCTCTCTTGAAGAATCATATCTTACAAGAAGCTCATGGTTCTAAGAACACAGTACACCCTGGCACTACCAAGATGTTTAAGGACTTGAAGTTGGAATGAAGAGAGATATAGCGACATATGTGGCCAGATGTCTCACATGCCAGATGGTGAAGGATGAACAATGATGACCCAGTGGATTGCTACAGTCAATTGAAATTTTTGAGTGGAAAATGGGAAAAGATCACCATGGACTTTTTGGTGGGTCACCTCAAGACCAAGAGAGGTCATGATGTAATATGGGTTGTAGTAGATCACCTTACCAAGGTGGCACATTTCCTTTCCTTATATATCACTGCCAAAGTGAAAGATCTAGTTGAACTTTATATCATAGAGATAGTACGACTGCATGGTGTTCCAAGTTTGATTATTTCTAATCGTGATCCAAATTTCACTTCCAAGTTGTGGAAGCTGGTGCAAGAAAAACTCGACACTAGACTAAACTTTAGCACAATTTAAAACCCCCAGGCTGATGGACAGTCAGAAAGAATGATCCAGACATTAGAGGATTTGTTGAGAGCATGTATGCTCGATTAGGGTGGATCATGGGAGCAGTACCTGCCCCTAGCTGAGTTTGCTTACAATAACATCTACTAGGCCAGTATCGGGATGCCTCCATATGAATCTCTCTATGGGAGGTTGTGTCAGTTACCCTTCACTAGGATGATGTCGGTGAAAGGACCTTGTTGAGGTTAGAGGAACTACAGTTGTATGCTGACAAAGTCGCTTTGATCAAGCAAAGGCTGAAGAGATCCTAGGGTCGACATAAGTCATATGATGATGTGAAGTGGACTGATGTGCATTTCATTGTGGGTGAGCATGTGTTATTGAAAATCTGACCCCTCCAAGATATCGCTAAGAACAAAGGAAAGTTGAGTCCCCGATATGTGGGCCCATTTGAGATTTTGGAACGGATTGGTGAAGCTTCTTACTGTTTGGCCTTACCTCCTCATTATAATATGATGCATGATGTATTCCATGTGTCCAATCTAAAGTGCTATGTGAAGGACGCAAGCCATGTGTTGAGAATTGAACCTATTGAACTCCAAGGGAGGCTAACTTACCCTGAGTCACCTATGAGGGTATAGAATACCAAGGTGAAAGAGCACAGGAGTAAAATAATAGAGATGGTGAAGGTTCTCTGGAAGAACTATGGAGAGGATGAAGCCACATGGGAGCGGAAGACGAACATGGAAAGGCCTACCCTAACTTTTTTATTTAATTGGTTGAATTTTGGGGGCCAAATTCCTACAAGGGGGAAGGATGTTATAACCTCAATTCTTCTTGTATAAATTGAAATGCAAAATTTCAAATAAAAAAGATTTGAATGAAAAATTGTGTGATTTGTTTTCAAGCAATGAATTCATGTGCAATATTTCCCTTTAGATGCATGATTTAGTGATTCATACTGTTGGATAAGTCCAATAGTGATAAAAGGGAAAAGAGATAAAAGAAATTCCATAATAAATAAAAGGAAAAATAAATAAGGAATGATTGTGTGCATATGAGAGAATTATGTAGAATTATCTAGAAAATGGTATGGATGGCCACTATTGGCTAGGTTTCATTTCCCTTTGGTTGTAATGAGGAAAGAAATCAAAGTAAAGAAAATAGAAGAGAAAGAAAGGGAAAATATGAATTTTAATTGCATAAAATATGCTTGTTGAGTGGATGAGTTGCATATGAAGAAAAGACTCTTTTATTTTCAATTTTTGGTTCCAAACTTTGCACACAGGTAAATTAAGTCATTAAGGATTTTCCATTAAAATTTGGGATTTAAAGGATGAGTGTTTTAGGAGATATGGATTTTTGACAAATCCCTAAAGTGTGGATAATGAAAAAAGAAAGTATTAAATGTCACATTTTTTATTTCTAATAAAAATCTATTTCTTTGTCGCACGTGATGAGGGCCGTTGGATTTAAGATCCAATGGTGGAGGGATTATCCCTTACCTCTAGTCGTATTGGGAAACTCAGGATGGAACTGAGAGATTCTCGATTGATTTCCTTGCATCTCTCTACATGTGCGAGTCTGGAAAGACTTTTGTTGGCTTTGTGAGGCCAATACAAGTCAACATATCATAGGTTTTCCCTAGGTTTTAGGTGTCTAGTTGTTTCCCCCAAACTGACCTATGGAGGTGGCTTTGTTGATGCGAGTGGGTATAAATATGGGAGCAGAGCCCCTTTACAAACCCACAAAATTTCTCGCAAGAATCTATGGGACCACACAAACTCAGTGTCGTGTCCCATTGCAACTGACGTCTCGATTTTCATCGATGTTCTTGCTGCCATCCTCGCCAAAGCTCATCCTTGTCATCCTAGCAGCTTCGACCACCTCTGGTTGAATTGGGGGTGTGGTTGAGTTTGCCAAAGAAAGACAGAGGTAGTCATGTATTCACTTTGTGAGAAGGAGGATGAGAATGTGAAGTCAACCCATCAGTTGACCAACTACTCGCAAAAGGGGAGGAGTGGGAGGTTGAAGAAGGGAGGCGAGGAAGTTATGTCGCTGCCCTTGAGCGGACGTTGGACAGGTAATGGTGTATTGGCCCTTTCGTGTCTTTTTTTTTGTTGCTTGGGTGAGTTTACTCTGGGGGCCCAGAGGCCTTCGTGGCGTGAACTGATTGGCTCAGGCCCGACCCCACTGGTGCAGCTTAAAATAACCTAAATAAATAGGTGGCAACTTCTGATTGGCTTAGAAATGAATTTTCTTATAAAAATCATAACTAATGATAGGATGATCAGATTAAGGCAAATAATATATGATTTTTCATCAAAAAAATCCATAGAATCCAATAAAAATAAGTTTGAGGCCTGAATCTACTTGATAATCGAAAAGTAAGTAAATGTGATACCTTTAATGGTTTTAGTGAATTCAAAACCCTAAGTTTGAAGATTAAAGGATTTAATGGTGTTCCTTGATTGCTGTTAAGCAAAGTTTAGCCTTTTGACTTAAAAAGATGGATTCAATCAAATTGGATGATAATTGTGCATAAATTTCCTAATGAGGGTTTCATGATGATAAAAGTGCATTAATGGACTTAAAAACCCTAATTTTGATAATTGTGTGGTTTAATGGTTTTAATTGTGGAAAATAATCAAGAAGGCGTGAAAAAGATGTTCTTGATCTAATTGTGGATAAAAACCCTTAATTTGGATAATTTGAGTTATTTGGGTTTTTCTAAGTGGAAAAGTGTTTTTAGGGTTTGTGGAGCTAAAAAGGGAAAAATTGTAAAATGAAAGCTTAGAAACCAAGAAGCCCTAAGGAAACCCTAAAAAGGGCTTAGAAACCCGAAAATAGAATTCCAAGTCAATGAAAGATGTTTGGATGCAATTGTAACCATTAGGCGTTATATATGTTTTTAGGATCAAGTTGCTTGATGTATTGTTTGGCTTGGTTGATTGAACTTCTTGATTGGATTAGCTACCTTGATTGATTTTGAGACTACCGAATCAGGTTTGTGGTTAGGCTTATGGATAATCCATCTAGTTTCACAATGATTTTTGAGGTTTTATCGATTGCTTGAAATTAAATTCTTGGATGAGCTTTAATCCTCACAATCTATAAAGTGACTTTCACTATCACCTTATAATATTAATAACTTGCTCAAAACTACATACCACCTCTAGGATATATGAATAAAAAGATAAGTAAAGGAACAAGCCCCAGGTTGGGAAGGTCACACCAAGCCCCTAGTAGGTAACTCATAAGTGGTCAAGCCCCAACTTAGGAAGACCTAATGGCATCTAGATCTAGATTGAGAGGTGATCAAAGAGGTACCTAGCTCCAGATTGAGAGGTTGTGTAATGTCTGTTTCTGGGACAAAATGCTAAGAGAGAGTATACTAGAGGTTAGGTAAAAACAATTGAGAAGTTATGAAGAAAAGGTAAATTTTGTTTTGTAACAAATAATTGTCATGGTTATGTTGTTACAAATATCTGCAAACTTTTGGTTTCCCTCACATACTAGTATAATTCTTTATAATGACCTACATTTTGTTTTTAGGGAATTATGCAATTACATGAAAAATGGATGTTCATTAAAGATGACATTGAAAAAGAATAATGCAAGGTAATGTACGGAGTACTATAGTTAGTTCCTCAGGTATAGTTCCATTCTCCTATTTTCAAAAGCTATTTGAAAAGAAAATTTTTATCCTGCATTAAGCTTAGTTGTGGTAGAATTTATTAATTATTTTTTATTATTTGCAAAACCATATGATCTTGTTTTTGGATAACAACTATAGCTTCTTGGCCTTCCTTAATTGGGGGTTGTTGACGTGGTATATTATCACACTAACAAATTCACTTAGGGTTGAAATCCCTAAGTTTTTAACCAAAACAACGTGCAATAATACCACCTGCAAGCAGACGGGTCTTATCACAGTATAGTTGAGGATCAAATCCCAAGGGACAATATTTTTAAGAATATTTTACTGGTTGAATCTAATTGCATCAAGACTAATATTTGGAACAAAGGTTGGTTGAATTGATATTAATAAAACTAAATGCAAGGAAATAATTAGTAGGATTAAAAGTTGATTAAAGATTAATGATGGAAATCGATGGGATGGTCCCGGGTTTCACCACCACTGCACATGTAAACACATCCAAACACAAACATCCAGGCAAGATATAACCATCCAAGTAGAGCTGCTGCAAACCCCCATACAGGTGTCAGGTTCGCGTAAGCATCACCTTAGGTATCAGATGTCTCATCACCATCCAGATCACATACTTACGGCTCCGAAGATACAAAAATCCAAATGAAGATGTGGCCCTCCCTGAGGGATGTTTAGGCACACAGAAGCGTCACCGTGGGCTAGATGGCTCGTCCCCTCACAGATCATACACTTACAACCTCAAGGAATCCAATTTTATTTCTAGTTTGGGAGTCAACCACATTAATGGACATTCAAACCTACGTATTGAAGTTCTCGCAACATAGGAAACGAACAAGATAAATGCAAGGAGGTGATCAATCTACAAGCACACGTCGATGATTAACAACGAAATGAAAAGTTATATACATGCCATGGAATGTTTAGTATTTGAACATGTAAGCATGGGAAGTGGGGCTAGTCCATGCACCCCAGTGAAAAGGAACTACTCGCTCACGATGAGAGAAACAAGAAAAATAAGAGAGAGAGAAGATTCTACCATGAACATGGTGAAGAAGATGATTGCAGCTCGGTGGAGAAATGGTCTTCTGCAGAATGTCGGGGCAAATCTGGACAAGGATGAAAGGACACCACGGCAGACGTGGCAAATCTTCTCTTCACCTTATCTTTCTTCTCGTAGGCATCACTCGTAGTAGGAGAAGCTTGTGGATGAGATGGCGATGTAGAAACGGCGTAGATGCAGCAGATCTGGATCTGGATCTAGATCTAGATCTGGACGAAGTGGCTTGCAGATCTAGAGTCTACACTCCAGATCTGGGTGAACGGGGTACAAAACCACCACGAGGGCATGTTCTTGGCTATGAAGTTCATCTACTTAGGCCCAGGGCAGACCTGCAGCCTAACGGCGTCCGGAGATGATCTGACTGGTTGGAGTCACGTTCTATATATAGGCAGGATGGGCACTAACTTAAATTCGCGACCTTGGTAATTTTGCAGTAGGTCGTGACTTTTTGAATGCCATGGTTCTTATCCATGCTCCCTTGGTCGCGATTTCCTGGCTATGCGTGGTGGTTGTACTGGAACCGCAGGCCAGGTAGAGGGAGAAGGAAGTAGGCAGACCGCGGGCATGGTGGGTATGGTCGCGATCTTGGAAGTGCAGCTGGAGTGCAGGTCGAGGTGTGTCTCCGTTCAACCATGGGCGAAGTGTGGTTTTAACCTTGGTTAGCAGCAAGTCGCGATCTTGGACTGATCATGATCGAGAGGAGAGTAGACCGTGGGCAGATGGATCAGGACCTCAGACAGGTGTTCGCGGTGGTGGAGTCAAGGAAGGTCTCTATTGTTAACAAGGACCAGGTCGCAATCTTTTGTATGGACCCAAGTCACGGCTTCATTTTGCTGCGTTCGCGGTTAATTTTCTAGTCGTGATCTTGTGGAATTGCGGTCGCGATTCCATTTTGCAGGTTGTGGTTGTGTGCTTGCGATGATAAGGGAGGCCGCGATGGTTGCATGGCGTTGGTCAGCAATGGAGTTGCGGGTGCAGTAGGCGGTCGTGATCTTGGGGTGAAGAAGAACACTGCGGGGGCGGTTATGGCAGCAGAGGGAAGATGTGGTTGCAGTGGGAAGCAGTAGAGCCACGACCACGGAGGCAGGCCGCGATGGTGGGGGGTGAATTGAGGATGGTCGTGCATGTCACGATATTGGTGTGATGTTGTGATGGATGGCAACGGAGAAGACCGCGGGTGCGAGGGCTCGATCTGGTCGTGATAATGGAAGACCACGGGGGCAACTTTGTTGCAGGTTGTGATATTTGGAAGTCGCGGTCGTGGCTTAGTTGCTCAACAGGTCACAATTACTGGAAGGGTAGCGGAGGACAGGAGGTCACGATAAATGGAATCGCAATCGTGATCCGATGGGAGCGGTAGGCAGTTGCCCGCGGTCTGTAGAGGTGATTAGGGTTAGGAGGAGGTTGCCCGCGGTTATAGCCAAAGCGGAAAATGGCTAAGGCAGGGAAGAGTGCCTCCAGCTGGTCAAAGAGGTGGGGCCCAGTGCCAAAGAAAGCCCGGAATAGAGAAATGGACCCAGGGCTGGGGTCCGATGCCCAAATTTTCCTGCAAAAATGGTGTAAAAGTCCAATTAAATCTGTGATAATTCAATTAAGCCCAATGACTCGCATAGTAGAAGGTACCGCTAATAAACACGGAAAAGCAAGGCAAAATAGGGCCAGAATAAGGCGACTGAACTAAGATGAATATGCATTCATCAAGATACCCCGAACTTAGACGTTGCTCATCCTCGAGTAATAAAAAATATGAAACAATTGCCAAATGAATACTTTCAACTCGCGTGATTGCCTCATCTTCACATCACGGTTGTTTCTTTTCTGCTATGTATGACTAAGCATCTCAACTTCCTGAGATCACATAACATATCTTACCATATCTTCGTTCCCGAGTACGCTTCCCAATATCACTTCCTCTCTACTTTTTCCAACATCAAGCATGTCAGAGAGTTTCGTAGGAGTCCAAAGATACCCACAGAACAACAAGTGTACACCAGATCTGACACTGGTGTTTTTAGGATATTAGTAAGCATAGGCATTCATTATGCCAGTAGGTGGAAAGGGGAGTGAAGGGTGGTATGGAAAGAAGAAATAAATCTCTCCTCTATTCGACTTGAGATTTTTATTATATGATTTGCAACTTCACTAATTGTATTTTTTGTGTGTGTGAATCTCTCCTCTATTCGACTCGAGATTGTATTTCTTTTTGTGTGCTCTTTGGCATCTTTTCTTGGTGGTACACCTCTATTTATTAGTGAGGGGTATGGAAGAAGCGTAAAGAGAGAGAGAGTGTGCCACCCCAAACTTAGGGTTTGACACTATTTTGGCTATTTTTGTTTCTTTTTGATGGACGGAGAGGTAAGAAGATGATGGAAGAAATGTAAAAGAGGGTTTAGATCAGAATGCAACTAGATTTACAATTCAGTGCACCGGGTTGTTCTCCTTATCATACTCTGCTCAAATAATGACTTGATGTGGATCTGGTGGAGATTCCATGCTATTGTTCCACTAGTCAGTTAGGAAGCACAATGTGTTTGATCCCTCTCAGTTCGATAGATACTTGCCATATTTATTGATCATGATGTTAGGATTCATAAGATTCACACGGTGATTTCTAACGATCAGCTAGTTTCAGAAATTGTCCCCCTTGAGGTTCTGCTTCGAATAAGGAGAGTATAATGATTTAAAACTTGCATGAAAAAAATGGGATAGCTGACTAGGTAATGGCTTTGATTGAAACAAAAGCATCAAAACTTCATCAAGTTTCTATACAAGGTACTTTAAAAACTTCAAAATTTTGAAAATTTTTGAAAAAATTGCTCAAAAATGCAACGATGAAATCTTAAGTCTGAAACGGATAGGAGTGGGTGGAAAGTGAAGTACATACCACTTACCCTCCACCCCAAACATAGAAATTTTCTCATCCTGAGCAAATTTTAAATCTGAGATGGAGGGGATAAATAAATCATCTGCGCTTCTGCCTCTTTTGATTTTTCAAATATTTCATAAAACAGACTCTCTATGGATCCCCAAGAATCAATTTTTACATGATTGGATTTGTTGCTAAAATATCGGTATTAAACCCAAAACTCCCAGCGGATGGCCAATGGCCCAAGGAAACGAAAGAATCAATTACATTGGCTTGTTTCCATCTAGCTGGGGATATGATTCTAACTTGGAGTAGATAGAAGGAGGACGTATTGCGGTTGGTTGGAACCCACAGATTTGGGACGTTCAAACGATCTTTGCTATGGATCAGATGATGTTCCATAGCTGCATTAATCGTGGTGGCTTGCATATAGTGGTGTCGACTATCTACGACCACAATTCTGAGGTCTGCACAAGAAGGCTTTGGGAGGTTCTGAGCCATGCCAATCAAAGAGTGTTGCCCTAGATCTTCTTAGGGGATTACAACACATTAGACTTGCTCATGAGAAGAAAGGGGGTCTTCATGTACCTGATTCTTGCTTAGCTAGTTTCAATGAGGCACTGGATATGGCTAATCTGATGGATCTGAATATGAATGGAGGCTTGGTTACATGACACAACAAGGGGGTTGTGTTAAGGAGGATAGCTTGTCAGCTGGACCGGGTGGTCATTAATGAAGCCTGGCTTGACATTTTCCCCTATGCCAATGTTAAACTAGGGGGACACACAAACAGCGATCACATGTGGCTGGTGGTTAGAATGAAATAGGAAAGTATCAAGAACAAACCGTTCAAATTTCTTATTGGCTGGATGGAGTGGACCAGCTGCGTGGAGGTGATCAAGAGAGCCTGGAACAACAGCATGGAGGGCAACCCATTGTTCAAGGTGGCGGAGAAGTGCAGAATCACGAAAGAAGCGCTTAAAAATTGGTCCTTGGGCCTCTCCGATATCTCTACTCTTGTGAAGGAGACGAGAAAGGATCATGCCAGGGCTGCTGAAGCCATAAGACATCAGCCGTTGGTCCCTCAGATCATCAAGGAGGAGACAGTTGTCGTGAAGAGGCTGACGCAGCTGGAAAAGGCCGAAGAATTGGGCTTTTGGCAGTGGAGCAGAACCAACTGGATCAAAGATGGTAATAGAAACACCTGAGTGTATCACGCCGCGGTCAAAAGAAATAGAATGAAGGATGCTATACACTCCCTCCTGAAGGCAGATGGTAGTGTAGTGAACGACCCTCTTGATGTGGGAGCAGAAGCGGTGGAGTTTTTCACCCGACTATATAACAACACCAATAGAGATATTTTTCACAATGGGTTTCTTCCAGGTAGGAGAGTCACTGACGAGATGAACAACATGATTTGTGGGCCGATGAGTGAGGGGGAAATTAAAGATGCCCTGTTCTCGATTAGGGCTACGAAGGTGCCGGGTCCCAACGGGTTTAACACCAAATTTTTTCAATCCAATTGGGACCTGGTTAAGGAGGACATCTGTAGAGCTATGAGATGGTTTCTGGTGGGAGGCAGAATGCTGAGGAAAATTAATCACACGTTTCTGGTGCTTGTTCTGAAGAAAGGGGTGGTGGAGTCCATGAACGATGTGAGTCCTATAGCTTGTTGCTTTGTTGTCTACAAAATCATCACCAAGCTCCTGGCTAATAGGCTAAAAAAGATATTTCTGTCTATCATATCACCATCTCAAACAGCGTTCATCTCTCGTAGAGCCATAAATGACAACACTCTACTTGCTTCAAATTTTTTGCTTGAGTTCGGGGTGAAAAATAGTAGCAAGAAGGCTTTCTTGAAGGTTGATCTCAAGAAGTCGTATGACAACGTCAAATGGGAAGCTCTTTGGAAGATCATGGTAGGCATGGGTTTCTCTCATAGGTGGATTGCTATTATGAAGGAGTGTGTTACCACCACCTCATTCTCTGTCCTGGTGAATGGTGCCCCCTTTGGCCTGTTCCAAGCTACGAAAGGCCTTAGATAGGGTGACCCCTTCTCTTTACCATTATTATGGAATCCCTCACCCACATGATGGACAAAGAAGTGCTCGAGAAGAGAATTAGCATTTACAAGCAAGGTGGCGTCAAGGTCATGCCAAACCTGATTTTTGCGGATGACATCTTGTTCTTCCTTGCAGATAATATCAAGACGATGAAAAACTATAGAAGGATGATGAATAGTTTCGGCAAACTCACGGGTCTGTTCTTGAGTGTTATTAAATCTAGGGTCTTCCTCTCTAGATCTTGTGATTGTATGAGAGGGAGACTCAAAGAATCCGTGGGCGTTGAGGTAGGGGTCTTCCCTACTCATTACTTGGGCATTCTGATCTGTGGGGGAAAGCCGAAAGGGTCATATTTCAGCACTTGTGTGGATAGCCTAAGGGAGAAAGTGGCTAAGTGGGCTGGGCTGAACATTTCCATGGCAGGTAGGCTGGTCTTGGCTAGGTCCATTCTGACTGCCATGATCAGATTTTGGTGTATGCAAGCAGAGATCCCTGGGTTCATCCTCGAAAAATTCCAGAGCATCATTGCGGCGTTTGTTTGGGGAGGAAAGTTCCATGCAGTGGCGTGGGGCACGATGGCTAAACAGCTTGAAGAAGGGGGACTAAACATTCACGATCCTAGAGATGTAGTTGTTGCTGCAACAATGAAGAGGATCGATGTATTCTTAAGAAGAACTGAATCGGGCTAGGCATCTTGGATGAAAAGGCACTACGATGAGGTTTTGGTGGAAAATAGGACAAAGAATGAGTCTAGAACCTGGCGGGAGATGTGCAGAAAATGGGTGGACATTGCTGGGGATTATCACAATGTTGAAAACACCTGGGCACTGGCTAATCCTGATGTTGTCCCTTGGATAATTAGGCACTACCACATGCCCCAGGTTCCTTGGTTCCAACTCTTGTGGAATGGCTCTCATATCCTGATGTGGAGCTGCTGCTTGTACAAGAGCATCCTTCAGAAGCTCCCCACCATGTACCGGTTGATTAAATGGGGGTTGAATAGCAACCCTCTATGTCTGCTTTTTCAGGCGGAGGAGGAATCTCATCTCCATCTCTTCTTCGGCCGTAGCTTTACTTACTATGTGTGGTGCAGGCTATGCCTTAAAATGGGCTGAGGTGGCAGCCTGCCTAAGGATCTGTTCCAAGTGGTTTTCTGGCTGGAGGAAAAAATGAAGATTGATAAAGACCTATCTAGGCTGGCGAGTGTTGCAGTCACTGGTCTTTGCTACTTCATCTGGAGAGAAAGAAACATCAGACTCCATGGTAAAGGAGACACCGATGTTTTGCGTATTTTTGATGGGTTCGTTCACAGCCTGGGTTGGGTGGTCAAGTCCAAACCCAAGATCACGAGACATGTCAAGGGCCTTATTCTTAGGCAGTGGGATTTTGTAGTCTAGCCCACATGTACAGTATACGAGGCCATACCCTCTATACTTTCTGATCTTAGTAATATTTTACCAGCTCCAAAAAAAACTTTACAAGAGAATCTAAGCATTGATTTCTCTAATCTGATTTCAACAAAAAATGCTTGTATGAACATTCATTAAGTTTATCATACCTTTAAGCACATAAGACTTGTTGATTCACATATATTGCTAAAAGATGAATCATATTATACATCATCATTTAGAACTCTCTCTTATTTCATTATAAGGACCAACTGAACTTAACTATACTCAGACTTAACTCTTGTGGCAGATCTACTTTGATGCAATGATATCTTCAATCCCCACAGTTTCCCTAAACTTTTGAGTAGAGGGGTGAGCCTACTCGCTCAATGAATGAGTAAAACAATAATGCAGTCTACAGTATTGAATCAGACATTTATCATTCTTGGATAATTAAAATAAAACAAGATATTAATTTCAAATTAAAAGACTAGATATTAAAAAAAACTTACTAATAACATTGAATCCTACATCATTAGAAATACACAAGTTTGGAAATATAATCCTCACGATATTCAATATTACACTTAAAGAACAACTACTGCGAAACTGAAATCAAATCTTTCTTAACTCTTCTTACTTATATGAAAATCTTTAAACTTATATTATCATATTTTAGCTTATGCCCTGATCATATGCAGTGTACTCTACATATGAAGAATCATAATGAAATACAATCTCACCATACAAGACTTAGCTTACACACCCAGGATGCTAAGCCTGACTACATCACTGGTCTGCAACAGGAAAATGGCTCTCTGGTCTCATCACACCTTTGGGCCATAAAACTGGACTCCTCTAACCTGAGCATATAGGCGGAGAGTCAAGCCACCTATTGGATTTTCTATACTCTAGTGCCACCAGGATCTCTGGTTGATGTTGGATACTACATATTGTATTTTTAAAGAGACTTCCACTAGGGATTCGACCCCCGTACCACCTGTTAGTACGATCCGACCCCCGTATACTGGACACTGCCAGGGTTAGGTCATCTCATCCCTACGGCACATACCTCTCATAGGGAATCTATGGTGTTCAGGGCCCTTAGTGTATTATTTTATTGTTCTTGGAAAGCTCTTACTATATTGTATCTTTTCCTTACTTTTACTTGACTCTGGTATCTCTATGGTACCATGTCTATTTATCTGAAGTTTATATGTACGACATGTATCTCATCCTTAACTTGGCAGAGCCGTATATTCAAAACACTGTAAAATACTGAGAAATCAACATACTATACATGCAGGCAGACTGAAATACTTAAATAAATAGAATACGTGTCCACTTTGATTATATCTTTCTCCTAAACCGATCTCTTTTAACTCTATATTTTAATGATTACTCAGACTATTGAATTGAAATCACCGATGATATTGAACTGAATGCTTAACATATTGTTTACCCCTTTCTTAGGGTTTCTCCTTACTCATGCACATATATCACTTCTCATGTATTCAAACATATATCATGTCTACTAATATAAATATTCTCATTCAACATTTCTCACATTTATGCATGGCGTCGATAACATACCTATCTAGGGCATGTCATATATCCATTTGCAATAGCATAACAACATACACACTTCATGACAAGTATTTGAGTTAGAAAATCCGAATCTAATAAACAAATCATATTTGCATATAAGATAATATTCATATACAATCCCACAATATCACATGAATCATTTCAATCAGCCATTTACTACTAAATTAGATAAGTATACTTGTAAAAGCATACTAGATTGGGTTTCCATCCTTTATTACTTGCTATTCATAAGATATGTATTGTGAAAATCAAAAACTCTATTTGTCCATATATCAAATCAAAGAGATCAAACATGTAGAATTATATGCACTAGGAACATAAGTAAGATCGTATAAACATAAATCTAAAGTTCAGCTATAATAACTTGAAAATTCAGATCTTCAGAAATTTCTCAATAAACTTCTTAATTTTGTAGTATTCAAGATACATGGATATCTATATCCATGTCATCATATAAATGTTTTCAGATCATAGTTGGAACATGAATTGAAGTATTCTATAAACTGAATTCAAGAACAGTTCTTTCGTTTATTGTCATCTAGGGAGAAATCGAGAATATAAATTAAAACCATATAATTGAGTACAATTGACTGAAATATTCTTTTACCCACTCACCCTAAGCTATAAAACAACTTAAAAATGTATCCCATATTGGAAAATCTCGAATCCATATCAAAACCCTAGCAATCGCCACTTTCTTCTTCCTTTTAAGTCAGAAACCCTAAAAATGAGGGATTATGAAGAAAGAGTGAGAAAATGGGAAGTTTTGATACCATTTTGGATCAAATCAGAGGAGGGACGGAATCTTGACATCTGAGAGAAGATTCACCATGAAACTATATCCAAAGAAGCTAAACTTACATGATTTCATCATTCCTCAGACCGCAAAAGCCTAGGTCAGCATCTCCATCACTTTCTCCTCTCAAACTCTAACTCTCCCTCTCTCTCTAGGATTTCATTTCTCTGGATTGAATCACGAATTATGAGAGCTCCTTGTATGTTAGGTTGACCATATAGAGCAATTGAGCTTCTTGGGTCATTTGCACATTGACCCCTCACTATACTTTCTCTTATTTCAGCTGAATTTTCTGTCATAAAAATATTACTATAATTCATCTACTGATAAGATCTAAACATATCCAAAAATTATGAAATTTTTTTCATTTTGTTTATGATTGAGTTTCAGATCTCTAGTTAAAATTTAAGATCATTTTGAGTTACCAATAAATAACTAAAAATAAAACACTATACTAATGAAAAGCACTCTATCAACATTTTGGTCGAAGTATAGTTCGATCGAGAACCACATTCACAAAAAACTCAAATATTCTAAATTTTTTCTCCAATATGAATGATTGAGTTATCCATATCATATCCAAAATTATATTAAATACAAAATTTGTAGAAAATACGAAAATTCATTTACCACACTGCTATCCTGATCAAATTCTATATTCATGTATTATCAAAACCCTAATTTTTGCTGATTAGGGTTTACATTTCTCAAACCCTGATTCTTCAAACTAAAATCATAGTTAGATTTTCTTCTTAGGTTTGAAACATCACAATTGATCTACTATCATTAATCAAGTCTAAACAATGTTCAATCTAATCAAGCATGTAATCATTCAGGTAAACCCTAGTTTACTAATTAAGCACAAATGTGGTCATTACAATTTTAAAAAGTTTTGTCTCCGAAACATAAATATGCAAGTAAAGCACTTTCAAGGTTTATTTTAAGCTTATGATATCTTACATGTTATTATATTCTTATATTTTATACTTGAATGTAGTTTTGAACGTTAAGTCCTTTATTTCTTTTCTAATCACAACATGTTAAAACAATTCTCAATGATAAAAAACAATTTCTCTATACCACAATCAATCATAGAGTAGATAGTGAAGCAATCATTTCAATATTTTCATACTCTTGAGGTTTTACCTCAACATTGATAATATGATCCAACCATCTCATTTCATACAACTCAATATGTACTATTGTTTTATATTACCTCTGAGTCACAAAAGAGAGTTCACCATGCTGTTTTGAATATTACTATTGTGCTACTCAAATAGAAAAGTAGTCATAAGTTGGAAGACTAGATTCAACAACAATTTAGAATACTACTTATGGCATCCCCATTGCATCATGGATGCATAAGGTGAAGCTTTACCATCACATTCCATATTATTCTCAAGTATGAACCCACACATAATTCAAGGTGTAACCATCAGGTTATAGCATACTAGGGTTTCAAAAACAATAATAGAGTACTCCATGATTGTATTAGTCATTCAAGGACTATTCATACCCAATTACCATCACTTAGTTATATTAAAGCTAGGTATAACAACCTATACCTCATCAGGGTTACATATCAATACATTATGGTTATCATCCCTACTATTCATATGAGTGAATAGGTAAGACTACCTTGTTCAGGGTAACCCTGCATTTGTTCCATCACCATTCAACCCATATCACCATACCACAATTGTACAATACTAAGATGGATTACTGGTATGAATGACTTAAACTATCAGATACCTTTAATTAACATATTGCTTGCACATGTACAACTGAAATCATATTTAAAACCAATTTACATCCTTTAGTATACCTTCAACAAATTATACTTCTAAAAACAAATTCACATATTACTAAAAGCCAGTGTTTTCTCTCATCTCTCTCCTCATTCACTACTACTTACTTTTTGCTACTTATCCTTCTCATTTTAATCATGCATATTAAACATTCCTAAAATTGAAACATACAAGGTACAAATAGATTAATCATCATTCTTGCTATCACTACAAGAATTTATCTCATATCGCACTTCACTCATATTGTATTTCTCCTTTTGTTCAAAACACACTTGTTACATTTCAAATTTATATCTTACTCTTTGCTCCAAATCATTTCCAAATTGTTTATCTACCTTTCAGATTAGCTACCTTTAAACCCTGGATTACTATCAGTGCTAGTTTACTTCTCATAGTGCAAATCTCATAATATTATTTTATAGAGATGCTAGTATTCAAGGCCAAATAACTAGTGACAACACTTGAACTACTACAACTCTAAACATTCTAGGGTTTAGTCCTTATCAGTAGTATGACGTTATTGTGGTGTGACTTTGCTCCCTTAATTTGAAAGTCAAACTTTGGATCTTACAAGTTTTACTATAGTCTTCCTTATATTATCAATTGAATTTCCTTTCTCTTGCTTGGGCATTCAGATAGATTACATTCTCAATTTACCCTACTAGGGTTTCATCATCATATTGTATGTCATTATTACATTCACTAGATGTTTCTACCATGGTGGTTAAGCATCATATATGATTCATTTTCTTATCACTTAATTCCCACATTGCTCTCATTAAGGAAGATATGAAAGAGAAGATAATTCTAAGACTTAGAATTCTTATCTTCAAACATTCCCTTAATACATTTCTCGTATGTAGGTTTAATTGGTTATCAACAAGGATACTTGACTAACTAGCACTTGATTGAATCTCCTAACATCTTTCTTTTATAATATATATTATATATTACTCCATCATGTTTCAAACCCTTCCTTACTTTCCATAATTCTCTTACCATATACTACTCTTCCACTTATCATCTTTAAATTCAAATTTTCTCTTATGATCATGCTACTTATTCATGTGTATGATCATGTATACCATGTTGCACATATTTCTTTTTATCCTTCTACTAATGTGAAGTTGAAATTCTAAATCAATAATATCTCTACTAGTATCACCTCATGTTTAATACATTACATATCCTTCATTTTAAATAAAACGGCTCATGCATGGGTCAAACTTAGTATCTCTTTTAATCAAGTTTTTCCCTCCGGAATATAGTCTACCTTTGTATGACTTATTCATTGGTTAAGATATACTTTTGTTCTTCTTTTAGAAACTAGTTTGTTGTTCTATAGAGACTTGGAATCCAAAGGTAGTAAGGATGAATGTAAAACTTCACAATAAAAGTATACATTACATGCTCTTAATTATATCATAACCTCATTCCTTAATCAAGCGCATCATTTCCAACATTTATCTTTGTTTTAACTTAGTTTTTTTATCCTTGTCTTATGATTTACATGTTCATCTAATTCTCTTTACTTTAACTCTTTTGAAGACTCTTCACTTATATATACTTATTGTCTACTTAACTCTTTTCTTCTATTTTCCGTTTTCTTTGGAGTACATAAAAACATTGTACTCGACTATATAGTCCATTCCTCATGATTAAATCTTACTATCTTGGCCCTTACATACTTTTCTCATATCTTTTCCATATTTCATATTTATAGTTCATATACTACTAATAATTAAACTTAATCTGAACCTTATGTTGTGTTCCTTTATTCCCAATTAAGGGTTTCTCATATGAGGCCCCAAAGTTGGATATTATATATCAGTTTCAACTGATTCTTAGCTATTCTAATCTTTCCCATATGTTTCAACATCTTAGTGTATGTACATTCTCACTATGATGCATGTCTAAATTATTCAGATTCTATTCTTATTATATTTTTAATAGGAGTCATTAGATCCCAGTAACGCACCCTGCCAGCCGGACCAGGCCGAACCTGTAGTCCTAAATCCAAGAGCTATTCATGATTACTCAACTCATATTCATCTCAAATTTGTGGAAGAAAACTTATCCACTTAAGAAAGCTCATTCAAAGATCATTTTTAGTCTACTTGATACAAAGAATGTAATCAATAAATGCTACAACTGCATAGTATACAACAAATCTTAAAGACCCATATATATTTCAAAATACTGAATATCATAATTCAAACATATAAGAGCTTTTCTATTCATCTCCAATAAATCAACAATATGAAATGAAAGTTCTATCTCATTTTATATTTATTCTCTTAATTCATATTACTTATCTTATTTCTAACCCTAATATTTCTAGGGTTCCTCTCTAGACCATCCTTCCACTGTATACCTGGCTAGGGTATACATGAAAGAATAGACAGAGTAGCTTGATACTGGTTGATCCACGTACTCAGATACCGGGCCAGGATATCCAAATACTCAAATCCCCAGAGCTAACATCATAACATCTCCTATCTGCCACACTTATAACTCTAACTCTCTATCCTAATGGTCCTTGATGACTAAGCCTAAGCTTTGATACCAATTTGTTACACCCCGATCTCACAATTACCACTAATCATGAGATTAGGGCATAAATTGAGGATTTGACGTAATACAAAGATCACCCTTAACTTTTTCTTCTTTTTCAAACTCTTTGTTTTCTCGCATTGAACCACATAAACTAACTTTACAAGAGAATCTAATTATTTATTTCTCTAATCTGATTTCAACAGTAAAAATGCATGTATGAACACTCATTATGTTTCTCATACCTTTAAGCACATAAGACTTGTTGATTCACATATATTGCTCTAAGAGGAATAATGTTATACATCATCATTTACAACTCTCTCTTATTTCATTACAAGGACCTAGAGTGAAAAGGACTGACTGAACTTAACTATACTCAGACTTAATTCTTGTGGCAGATCTACTCTGATGCAATGATATCTTCAATCCCCACAGTTTCCCTAAAACTTTTGAGTAGAGGGGTGAGCCTACTCGCTCAATGAATGAGTAAAACAATAATGCAGTCTAAAGTACTGAATTGGACATTTATCATTCTTGGATAATTGAAATAAAATAGGATAGTAATTTCAAATTAAAAGACTAGATATTAAAAAAAAACTTACTAATAACATTGAAGCCTACATCATTAGAAATAAACAAGTATGGAAATATAATCCTCACTGTATTCAATATTACATTTAAACAACAACTGCTGTGAAACTAAAATCAAATCTTTCTTAACTCTTCTTACTTATAAGAAACTCTTTAAACTTATATTATCATATTTTAGCTTATGCCCTGATCATATGCAGTGAACTCTACATGTAAAGAATCATAATGAAATATGATCTCACCATACAAGACTTAGCTGACACACTTGGGATGCTAAGCCTGACTACATCACTAGTCTGCAATAGGAAAATGGCTCTCTGGCCTCGGCACACCTATGGGCTATAAAATTGGACTATTCCTCTAACCTGAGCATACAGGCAGAGAGTCAAGCCACCTATTGTCTTTTCTGTACTCTAGTGCCACCAGGATCTCTGGTTGATGTTGGACACTACATACTATATTTTTAAGGAGACTTCCACTAGGGATTCGTCCCTCGTACCACCTGTTAGTACGATCTGACCCCCGTATACTTGACATTTCCAGTGTTAGGTCGTTTCATCCCTACAACGCATACCTCTCATAGGGAATATATGGTGTTTAGGGACCCAAAGTCTATTATTTTATTGTTCTTGGAAAGCTCTTACTGTATTGCATCTTTTCCTTACTTATACTTGACTCTGGTATCTCTATGATACCTCGTCTATTTATCTGAAGTTTATAAGTATGACATGTATCTCATGCTTAACTTGGCAGAGTATTATATTCAAAACACTATAATATACTGAGAAATCAACATACTATACATGCTGGCAAACTGAAATACTTAAATAAACATAATACATGTCCACTTTGATTATATCTTTCTCTTAAACTGGTCTCTTTTAACTATGTATTTTAATGACTATTCAGACTATTGAATTGAAATCACTAATGATACTAAATTGAATGCTTAACATATTATTTACCCCTTTCTTAGGGTTTCACCTTACTCATGCACATATAACACTTCTCATGTATTCAAACATATATCATGTCTACTAATATAAATATTCTCATTCAAAATTTCTCACATTGATGCATGGCATAGATAACATACATATCTAGGGCATGCCATATCTCCACTTGCAATAACATAACAACATATGTAGTTCATGACAAGTATTTGAGTTAGAAAATCAAATCTCATAAACAAATTAATCATATATGCATATAAGATAATATTCAGATACAATCCCATAATATCACAACAATCATTTCAATCAGCCATTTACTACTAAATTAGATATGTATACTTGTAAAGGCATACTAGATTGGGTTTCCATACTTGATTACTTGCTATTCACATGATATGTATTGTGAAAATTAGAAACTCTTTTTGTCCATATATCAAATCAAAGAGATCAAACATGTAGAATTATATGCACTAGGAACATAAGTAAGATCATATAAACATAAATCTGAATTTCAGCTATAATGTTGTTCAAGCACCCCAAATAACTTGAAAATTCAAATCTTCAGAAGATTCTCAATAAACTTCTTAATTCTGTAGTATTCAAGATACATGGATATCTATATCCATGTCATCATATAAATGTTTTCAGATCATAGTTGGAACATGAATTGAAGTATTCTATAAACTGAATTCAAGAACAGTTCTTTCATTTATTGTCATCTAGGGAGAAATCGAGAATATAAATTAAAACCATCTAATTGAGTACAATTGACTGAAATATTCTTTTACCCACTCACACTAAGTTGTAAAACAGCTTAAAAATGTATCCCATATCTAAAAATTTCAAATCCATATCAAAACCCTAGCAATCGCCACTTTCTTCTTCCTTTCAACTCAGAAACCCTAAAAATGAGGGATTATGAAGAAAGAGTAAGAAAAGGGGAAGTTTTGATACCATTTTGGATCAAATCAGAGGAGGGATGGAATCTTGACATCTGAGAGAAGATTCACCATGAAACTATTTCCAAAGAAGCTAAACTTACATGATTTCATCATTCCTCGGACCGCAAAGCCATAGGTCAGCATCTCCATCACTTTCTCCTCTCAAACCCTAACTCTCCCTCTCTCTCTAGGATTTCATTTTTCTGGATTGAATCACAAATTATGAGAGATCCTTGTATGTTAGGTTGAACATATAGAGCAATTGAGCTGCTTGGGTCAATTGCACATTGACCCCTCACTATACTTTCTCTTCTTTCAGCTGAATTTTCTATCATAAAAATAATATTGTAATTCATCTATTGATAAGGTCTAAATGCATCCAAAAATTATGAAAATTTTACATGTTATTTATGATTGAGATTTAGATCTATAGTTATAATTTCAGATCATTTGGTGTTATTAATAAATAACTAAAAATTAAACACTACACTACTAAAAAGCATTTTGTCAGCATTTTGGTTGAAGTATTGTTCGACCGAGAACCACATTTTTGAGAACACTCAAATATTCTAAAATTTTTCTCCAATATTCTTGATTGAGTTACCCATATCATATCCAAAATTCAATTAAATACAAATTTGTAGAAAATATGAAAAATCATTTACCACATTGCTATCCTGATCAAATTCTATATTCATTTACTATTAAAACCCTAATTTTTGCCGATTAGGGTTTACATTTCTCAAACCCTAATTCTTCAAGCTAAAATCATAGTTAGAGTTTCTTCTTAGGTTTGAAACATCACAATTGATCTACTATCATTAATCAAGTCTAAACAATGTTCAATCTAATCAGGCATATAGTCATTCAGGTAAACCCTAGTTTACCAATTAAGCATAAATGTGGTCATTACAACTTCTATCTACAAGACATGATAGACAACACACTCGACCTGAGCTATTACTACTGTCCATGCTAATATGGTCCTTCCTCTAGATTCCAATTTCTACTTCCTCATTTACGTCAACCTAAAAATTGTGGATCCTACGGGGTGAGACTATTGTCACAACGAGAGATATAATTCTCAGCCAACAATATTATTATCATAGGAAATAGTATAAAACTGAGTAGAGGGTACTTTATGCAATTAGCAGGTATATTTGCAGTGCAAAGTAATGGCATTGATAAGATAATTCAATTATTCATAATAAATTTATAAATCATCTATTTTCTTTATAAGGAATATGAAGAACATGTATAAGATCTATTGACTCATATGTATCAAAGTAATGAGGCTTCAACCAATGTTTTCCGTATTTATCCCTTAAGCAAATACGCTACACGGCTGATTACATGTTCACATTCATACTTATACCCAAAGGAGATGAGGTATACTGCTCATACTCCAATGGACCATGACTACATTAAGCATCGGTAGCATACAAGGTTAGTGGCAGAGACGACTGTCAAGACCTCACCTGACTCTGTCAGTACGAGATAACTAGCAGGACATCTTGTATCAACTGCAATTTAGCTTACCGGGGTATACTGTTATCTTCTCTATAGAGTAACAGCCGCATCATGTACTCTCTTCGGGAGAAGACCACTGAGCTTTCCCATATTTTTTTCATCAGGAAGACCACTGAGTGATCCTGGTTTAGTTTCATCAGGAAGTCCACCTGAGCAATTTCGTGTAGTTGGGGAGTCCACTGAGCACCCTTGATTAGTTGGGGAGTCCACTGAGCACCCCTGGTATAATAATTACATATTAAAAAATATGTATACCGAGTTAAACTTGTTTCACCATTCAGCAAATCCTGACACTGAATGGATCTATGGTCTGGGAAACTACATGATAACATTTCACTTACTTAATTAAGTGTATTACAATATCTTCTAGCTTCAGTCAAGTTGCAAGCAAGAATTATATCAGATGCTACAAAGAAAGGTATAATACTTTTATCAAGTACTTTCATGGTTATTTGGAACACATATAACACTTAGGATCTTAATCTCTTATCATCATCATGCTTGGGTATTCAAGCCCTCAATTCATCATTGAGTATTGTTACCTCTTATCAGGTAACCATTACCTTTAGGTCATCACACGAAGGTATTAATTCACATAGTTCACAAAGCTCATTGAATCTGTATCATATAAACATTATAGCTCTTACTTAGCTATGATCATCATCTTATGATACCTGCATGCTTAGTATATCATGCTAACAACAATATCAAATACATGTCATAACCATGTAATGCAAAAGAAACACATTCTTACCATTAATTAGGGTTAGGTTTTCCCTTCATTAACCAATTAGGGTTTCAAATCATCTCATCACCCATTCTTAGGGTTATGATTTACCTTTATTAACAAATTAGGGTTTTAAGATTACATCATAAAAGATCAAGCCCTAATTCATACTCCATTCATCCTAGGAGTACCAACATATACTTATTACATTGTAGATATAAGTTTCTCTCTCATCCTTACTAGGATGTTGAGTGCACCATACTTTTACTAGGTTGGCTCAATTCTACTCTTAAGATACATTAGCTCATAATTATGAAATTGCATTAAACTCATTACCTTTTAATGTTTCATTTAACATAACGCATAACGTGTATCACTTAGTCAAATACATTGGATTGAAGCATACCTACTATATCGGGTATCATGGTGTATATATGCTATCATATTGAGTTTGAGATACAATATTCACATCATATCGTGTAGCTATATCAGGCATGTGGTGTAACAACATCATCATATCTTTTAGGGTGTATCCCCCAACACCTTAACTTGTATCCATCTCAGATTGGATATCACTTAGTTCTTATCATCTCAAGTTAACCTCATATCATGTATGAGCTAGATGCTTGACCTCATATTAGGTATAAGAGTATATTTGGTACCATATTGTGCACAAGATGTGCACCATATCATGCATTTAGTATATGTCTCATCATGGTATCGTTTGGGAAGTTTATACATAATACCATATTGGGTTCCTATGGTGAATTATCATATCAGGTTGACATGTTGGTTAACATATCGGGTTACCATGTTAGGTAGACCGTTATGCTCATTATTTTTAATTCCTTCCAAGAATCAATTGTATTATATAATTGCATGACAAGCTAGATATATGGTTGAAATCTTTCACAACAATCCATTACACAAAAGGATAGGGGTGTGGGTTTAACAACATATCGGATTTCACTTCCTCATCTATGGTTTCAACTTCATATCGGTTAGGGTGTACCATATCGTGCAAGAGATATAGACTTGACCTTATACCATGCACAAGGTGTCTATTGGTATCACTCATATCGTTCATGACATATCCCTTATATCATTCATGAGGTATCACCCATCTCCATATCGAGTTACCCTTCATCTTGGGTTCCATATCGGGTTTTAAGGTACTTCAACCCCATATCAGGTTGTACCATGATGATGCCATCATAATCAACCTCAAGACCTTTGTCTTACTTATTATAGTTGATGGACAATAGTCCTCATAACTTATTGGAACTCAAAGGAACATCAATTGATCAAAGGAATTCGAAATTGGAAGTAAATCAACAAGTTCAACAATATTGAAGGTGAATAATAACATAGTTGGGTTCAAGTTATATAACCCGCCTCTAGAACAACTTCCAAGATTTAAGCTCCAAATCTTCACGTTCTCAAGGTTGAAGATGAGATTATCCAAGGTCTAAGGCTTGAGTTCCTTAGCACTTGCACGATATCTTCAGTCCTTGTGGCCGATATTGCCTTGCTAGGTTGATATCACCTTGTTTGGCCGATATCCTTTCTCTATGGCCGATACCAAGCTGTAAACTCAACACTCCTTCACTTATGCACAATACTAGGATGGTATGCACGATATCTAAGGGAATTATGGTAACACGATCTCAAAATTCTACTTATAGGTGAAGAGAAGGGTATTTATCCTTGTGGTTTATGAAAAAGAGTGTAAGAGGTGTCATTACATTAAGCTACTAAGTGCCATATGGCCATGCATGGATTGACACATGTATTTGCATGCATCCCATTTTTATCTTTCCATGCAAAAATAAAACTTAAGGATGATGCAAGGGATAAGGGTCATCCCTTTGGTTATCTTCTAAGGAAGTTACTTCCACTCACATTATTATTATATTCAACACAACCTTTTCCAAAGAAAAGTTGCAAACTGATACATATGACTTCCTTGAGATTCTTATCCCTTCATGGGCAAATCCAAGAGTCAACAAACTGATAGGAGACTTATTCTAAGGCTCCTTGGTCGATAGGGACTCCTATATCAAGTCTACAACTTGATATAGCTCATATAAAGCTTTCAACTATACATCTTCCTTGGTCTATTCATCACCAAGAGTGCTACCACTCTAGGATGATTCAAACATAGTGTCTCCTTCTTTCTCTCTGCTCCAGATGACACTACAAATGAGTAGAGACACTCTATAATTGGTAATTTGCACATCAACCCTTCATTTTTTATAATTTACAATTTGTGCCATAATTGATGCACTAAACACTTAGCATTATTCAAACAAGTTCTCACTTAGAATTTAGGCTTTCCACAAGACTCCACTTAGTATCATTCTCTCTCTCATGATGTTAGAACATTTAGGGTACGTTAAACATGTGAAATTTTGCAATATAACCCTCATCTTGGGTAAATTGCACTTTACATTCAGAGTATCATATAATGCAGAATTAGTTCACAAAATAAGCTCAAACTTGAAAATAAACTTCACAAAGAGTCTTCATTACTTTTCAAAAGATCAGAATAAGTTTGTAAGTAACTTACTTAAGCAAAACTTCTAGGGTCAAGCCATAACCCTGGTCAGGGATGTTACAATTATCAACCCCTAAAAAGGATTTTGTCCCTGAAATCTCAAGAGAAAAGAGAAGGGTACTTCCTCCTCATCTCTTCCTCTAGTTCCCATGTGGCTTCTTCAATGCCACGGTGATGCCAGAGAACTTTCACAAGAACTATGTCTTTCTTCTTCAACTTCTTGACTCTTCTATCAAGAATCATCATTGGACCTTCCAAATAGGATATATCTTAATTCAATTCAACCTCTATAGGTTGCAACACCATCTCTGTATCGGGATGACACTTTCTCAGTATAGACACATGTAACACTGAATGTAGTCTATGTAGCTCATGTGAAAATTCTAACCTATAAGCTACCTTTCCAATATGTGATGTCACTGGGTAAGGTCCCATAAATCTAGGAGCTAACTTACCCTTCTTCCCAAATCTGAGAACACCTTTACAAGGAGAGACCTTGAGATAGACTCTCTCTCCAACTTGGAATTCTAAAGGTCTACGACGTTTATCGGCATAATATTTCTGTCTATCTTGTGTGTCCTTCAACTGTTGTTGTATAACTTTAATCTTTTTATTTGTTTGTTGCACTAACTCTAGACCCAAAAGTTGGTATTCTCCTATCTCAAACCAGCATAGCAGAGATCTACAACCTCTACCATATAATGCTTCATATGGTTCCATGTCAATACTAGTTTGATAACTATATTTGTAGGCAAACTCTGTTAAGCTCAAGTGTAAGTCCCAACTTCCCACAAACTGAAGAACACATTCTCTAAGCAATTATTCCAAAGTCTGTACAGTCCTTTCAGACTGCCCATCCGTCTGAGGGTGAAAAGTTGTACTAAACTTCAACATAGTACCCTGGGCTTTATGTAGTCGTTCCCAAAAATGACTTGTAAACTGGAGACCTCTATCAGACACAATCATAGCTAGAACTCAGTGTAATCGCACTATCTCGTCTATGTAGATCTGTGAAAGTTTCTTAGCAGTATAAGTTATTTTGATAGGAAGAAAATGTGATGTCTTAGTCAACCTATCAATTATCACCCAAATGGAATCATGAATTTTGGGTGTACTAGGTAGACCAACCACAAAATCTATCGTCACGTGATCCCATATCCACTGAGGTATAGGTAAGGGTTGTAACGTTCCCATAGTCTTCTGGTGTTCTACTTTAACCTACTGACACACATGACATTGCATAACGAACTCAGCTACATCTTTCTTCTAACCGGGCCACCAATACATATCATTCAAGTTATGATACATTTTGGGGCTCCCTGGATGCATTGTACACATGGATGAGTGACCTTCTTCCATAACTAACTTTCTTAAGTTACTAACATCAGGAACTACCATCCTACCATGGTAGTAGACTATCCCATTCTATGATTCATGGAAATCGTCTTGTTTCTCACTACCCAACTCTGACCTAATCTGTTGAATCAGTGTATCAGCCTGTTGTGCCTCTTTAATATGTTCTTTCAGAGTAGGTTTCACATGTATCTTAGCTAACAGTACGGCTAGGAAAGATACTTCTAACTGCACATTCATTTGTCTCAAAGAGACAAGCATGTTCCACTTACATCACACTAAAGAATTCAATTGCGATTTATCTGTGGGTGGAGACGAAGATTTTCTACTGAGTGCATCTACTACTACATTGGCTTTTCGTGGATGATAATCAATTGTATAATCGTAGTCCTTGATTAATTCCATCCAGTGATGTTGTCTCATATTCAGCTCGTGTTGTGAGAAAATGTATTTTAAGTTTTTATGGTTTGTGAAAATTTGACATGTTTCTCCATAAAGATAATGTCTCCAGATTTTCAACATGTGAACCACTGTAGCTAATTCTAGATCATGTATCGGATAATTCTCCTCGTGTTTCTTGATTTTTCGAGAAGCAAAAGAAACTACATGATCACTCTGCATCAGCACACATCCTAGACCATTCTTAGAAGCATCACAGAAAATAATGTATTCCTTTCCCTGCTCAGGTAAAACCAACACAGGTGCACTAGTCAACCTTTCTTTCAGCAACTGGAAAGAATGCTGACATTTGTCATTCCAGACAAAAGGAACTTCCTTCCTAGTTAACCTCATTAATGGTAATTCTATAGAATTGAAGTCTCTAATAAACCTTCTTTAGTAACCTGCCAAACCTAGGAAACTACAAATCTCATTTGGTGTCTTGGGTTGTTCCCACTCCACAACAGACTCTACTTTCTTAGGATCAACATGAATACCTAAAGCAGATATAATGTGTCCAAGAAAAGATACCTTTAACAACTAGAATTCACACTTGTAAAATTGAGCATATAACTTGTGTCGTCTCAATAAAGTCAAGGCTTGACGAAGGTGTTGTTCATGTTGTTGACCATCTCTATTGTATATCAGGATGTCGTCTATGAAAACCACTACAAATTGATCAAGGAATGGCCAAAAGATTTTATTCATCAGCTCCATGAATGCAGTTGGTGCATTAGTTAGTCCAAATGACATAACTACAAACTCATAATGACCATACCTCGTCCTAAAGGCTGACTTAGGTATGTCACTCTCCTTGATACGTAACTAATGATATCCTAATCTTAGATCTATATTAGAGAACATTATTGCACCACACAATTGGTCAAACAGATCATCTATCCTTGGTAGAGGATATTTGTTGTTAATAATCACCTTGTTAAGCTATTTATAGTTTATGCATAGTCTCATAGACCCATCTTTCTTTTTAACAAAAAGAACTAGAACACCCCAAGGTGAAGTACTCAGTCAAATGAAACCTTTTTCAAGAAACTCGTGTAACTATTTCTTAAGTTTTGTCATCTCAGCTGGCGCCATCCTATAAGGTGTTTGGTCTATGGGTTGTGTACCCAAAATTATATTAATCTCAAAATCAATCACTCGAGGTGGAGGAATATTTGGAAATTCTTCAGGAAACCCATCCTCGAATTCCTTGACAACAGGATCTTCAGAAAGACTAGGACTCTCTGCTCTGGTGTCTACCACATGTGCCAAGTATGTTTCACATCCTTGTCGCATCAGTCTCTGAGCTACCATTACTGACACTAGACAAGTTGGAAGAATCTTTCTGTCCCCCTAAAAGACCCATGTCTTATCACCGTGTGTAAACATAACTTGCTTAGAACCACAATCCAAGACAACCTTATACTTCTCTAGGGTATCCATCTTGAGAATTACATCAAACCCATGCATCTCAAGTTGTATAAGATCCACCTGAATACTGTGTTCTAAGAAAGAAAGAACATAGGGAGAACATACCTCTCGTAACATTGCAGATCCGACTAATGGAGTTTCTAATAACAGATTATCCATTCTACGATTGACAGTCATATTGTAGTCATGAATCACTTCTCAAGTGATAAAGGAATGTGTAGCACCCGGATCAATGAAAATAGATATGAAGAAAGATGAAGACATATCATAAAGAAATAGTTACATCTGACCTGTCACGACTCATGGATTAACCACTACCTTCGGCTGATACATAGAATAGAATCTCATCGTTGACTGTTGTCGACCTCATCCTCTGTTGGCTGGTGCAGATGATCCTGCTTGGGATGCTTGTCCACATTCTCATGTGCCACTAGTGAACTGTTGTCTCTAAGAGCCTTGTTGACTCTGCCTCAGTGGTTGGGTTACTTCCACATGTCTAACTAGACAATCCTTTATCATATGTCCTATCTGCCTACACATGCAGTAGACTCTGTCTTCCCATTGCGACCTAGATGGTCCTATCACTGACATCGATGTTGAGTTATGGCCTCCACTTGGTGGAAAACTATAGCCTCTACCTCTGATGGACATCCACTGCATCTGAGCACTGAACCTCTGTGGTTCTACTAGTGTAGTAAACCTTGGTTTCTTATAACTTCCAGACCTATGACCTTGGAACTGTGCATGTACTTTTCTATTGTTCACCTCTTATTTCTCAGTCATAGACCTCTCTATTCACCTGAATGACTCCTCAAAGGTGGAAAACCTCTATCTATTCTCTAGAATAGATATAGGTGTGGTTAATTCAACGTTCAGTCCCTTCTCAAAACGTTGAATTCTCTCCTCATCTATAGTAGCCATATGTGGATAAAACCACAGAAGCTCCATAAACTTAGCTTCATACTCGCTAACCTTCATCGTTCCTTGTCTAATATGCTCAAACTGCGAGATCTTCTCATCCAGATAAGTCTTAGGAAAGTATCTACTAACAAACTCTCGTCGGAATTCCTTCCATCTGACCTCAACATCAGGTCTTTTCTCTTCCTCAATGGCCCACCAATGACCAGTGCTTCCTTTCACAAGGTATACACCATGCTTAACTTTATTAGACTTTGGAATGTCAAGGATCCTAAAGGCTTTTTCTATCTCGGTAAGCCATGAATCTACATCTACTGGGTCAGCTGTGCCAGCATATTTAGTGGCTCCTACTCAGTGCAACCACTCAAAGGTCTTACCAGATCCATGTCCCTCATTGGGAACTTGTATCCTAGGTGTTGGTGCTGGTATCTGATCAACCATATGCATCACCGTATTCATGATCTTCCCAAAATGAGCATGAAAGGATGAGTTTTCTAGCATAGCTTGGTCAAGATGGGGATTCTTAAGCACTGGTTCTTCTCTAGCATGATCCCTTGCACCACCTCCTGGCGCAGCAACACTGCTCTCAATAGCATGTTCTTTGTGTGCTCCAGCCGTCTTTTAGTTTTACTTCTTCTCCTGTATGAGGAGAAGTCACTATAAGCTACACTGGAGGACACTAGAACAGACTCAAAAAACTTAATCCCATATCTCTATAGACTCAACAAACCTTAGGCTCTGATACCAAAACTTTGTGATGACCTGATAACAAATCAAGTTATCACCAGTAATAATCGTAGAATAACCATAAGCAGCAGAATTAAAAAAAAATCACTAAGAATTAAAATCATTTTGCACATAGATCCTCTTTTAGGAAACTCTTAAAGAAAGAACCAAAACTTTATGTACATAATGGTTCATATGGTATATACATTGTACCATCTCAGCTCGAGGATGACAAGTACCAGTTGCTTTACTTAGATATACACAACATCAACATAAAACATCGAGTTAAACAAATCAAAATCTAAAGTCATTCATAAAAACCACTAAGTACTATCTCCCAAGGACCTGAGAGTATAGAGACGACACATATGACTTCTATCTACAAGACATGACAGACAACACATTCCACCTGAGCTATTACTACTGTCCATGCTGATATGGTCCTTCCTCTGTAGTTCAGTTTCTACTTCCTCATCCACGTCCACCTAAAAATTGTGGATCCCATGGGGTGAGACTATTTTCGTAGTGAGAGATATAACTCTCAGCCAAAAATATTATTATCACAGGAAATAGTATAAAACTGAGCAGAGGGTACTTTATGCAATTAGCAGGTATATTTGTAGTGCAAAGTAATGCCATTGATAAGATAATTCAATTATTCATAACAGAGTTATAAATCATATATTTTCTTTATAAGGAATATGAGAACATGTATAATATCTATCAACTAAGATGTATAAAAGTAATGAGGCTTCAACCAATGATTTCCATATACGATCCTTAAGCAGTTTTTAATCCTTAAGCAAATACACTACACGACTGATTACATGTTCACATTCACACTTATGCCCAGAGGAGATGAGGTATACCACTCATACTCCAACGGACCATGACTATGTTAAGCATCAGTACCATACAAGGTCAGTGGCAGAGCTGACTATCAAGACCTCACTTGTCTCTGTCAGAATGAGATAACTGGCATGACATCTTATGTCAACAACAATTTAGCTTACCAGGGTATACTGGTATCTTCACTATAGAGTTACAGCTGCAACATGTACTCTCTTCAGGAGAAGACCACTGAGCTTTCCCAGATCATTTTTCATCTGGAAGACCACTGAGTGATCATGGTTTCGTTTCATCAGGAAGTCCACTGAGCAACCTGGTGTAGTTGGGGAGTTCACGGAGCACCCCTGATTAGTTCGGGAGTCCACTGAGAACCCCGGTATAATAATCACATATTCAAAAATATGTATACCGAGTTAAACTCATTTCACCATTCCGCAAATCCTGACACTAAATGGATCTATGGTCTGGGCAACTACATGATAACATTTCACTTGCTTAATTAAGTGTATTACAATATCTTTTAGCATCAATCAAGTTGCAAGCAAGAATTATATCAGATGCTACAAAGAAAGGTATAATACCTTTATCAAGTACTTTCATGATTCTTTAGAACACATATAACACTTAGGATCTCAATTTATTATCATCATAATGCTTGGGTATTCAAACCCTTAATTCATCACTGAGTACAGTTACCTCTTATCAGGTAAACATTACCTCTAGATCATCAGACCAAGGTATTAATTCACATAGTTCACAAATCTCATTGAATCTGTATCATATAAACATAATATCTCTTACTTAGCTATGCTCATCATCTTATGATACATGCATGGCTAGAATATCATGCTAACAACAATATTAAATACATGTCATAACCATGTAATGCAAAACAAACACATTCTTCCCATTAATTAGGGTTAGGGTTTCCCTCCATCAACCAATTAGGGTTTCAAATCATCTCATAACCCATTCTTTGGGTTACAATTTACCTTTATTAACCAATTAGGGTTTCAAGATTACATCATAAAAGATCATGCCCTAATTCACACTGCATTCATCCTAGGAGTATCAACATATACTTATTACATTATTGATATAAGTTTCTCTCTCATCCTTACTAGGATGTTGAGTGCACTATACTTTTATTAGGTTGGCTCAATTCTCCTCTTAAGATACATTAGCTCATAATTATGAAATTGCATTAAACTCATTACCTTTTAATGTTGCATTTAACATAACGCACAACATGTATCACTT
Source organism: Alisma plantago-aquatica (assembly GCA_963693085.1). Lineage (NCBI taxonomy): Eukaryota > Viridiplantae > Streptophyta > Magnoliopsida > Alismatales > Alismataceae > Alisma > Alisma plantago-aquatica. Next base: position 414,547,340 of record OY856414.1, read on the forward strand.
AGTCAAATACATTGGATTGAAGCATACCTACCATATCGGGCATCATGGTGTATATATGCTATCATATTGTGTTTGAGATACAACCTTCACATCATATCATGTAGCTATATTAGGCATGTGGTGTAACCACATCATCATATCTTTTAGGGTGTATCCCCCAACACCATAATGTGAATCCATCTCGGATTGGATATCACTTAGTTCTCATCATCTCAAGTTAACCTCATATCGTGTATGAGCTAGATGCTTGACCTCATATCAGGTATAAGAGTATATTTGGTACCATATCATGCAAAATATGTGCACCACATCATGCATGTAGTATATGTCTCATCATGGTATCGTTTGGGAAGTGTATACATAATATCATATCGGGTACCTCTGGTGAATTATCATATCGGGTTGCCATGTTGGTTAACATATCAGGTTACCATTTTAGGTAGACCTTTATGCTCATAATCTTTCATTCCTTCCAAGAATCAGTTGTATCATATAATTGCATCACAAGCTAGATATCTGGTTGAACTCTTTCACAACAATCCATTACAAAAAATGATAGGGGTATGGGTTCAAAAGCATATCAGATTTCACTTCCTCATCTATGGTTTCAACTTCATATCAGTTAGGGTGTACAATATCGTGCAAGAGGTATAGACTTGACCTTATATTGTGAACAAGGTGTCTATAGGTATCACTAATATCATTCATGACATATCCCTTATATCATTCATGAGGTATCACCCATCTCCATATTAGGTTACCCTTCATCTTGGGTTCCATATCAGGTTTTAAGGTACTTCAACCCCATATCAGGTTGTACCATGATGATGGCATCATCATCAACCTCAAGACCTTTGTCTTACTTATTCTATCTGGTGGACAACAGTCCTAACAACTTATTGGAACTCAAAGGAACATCAATTGATCAAAGTAATTCGAAATTGGTAGTAAATCAACAAGTTTAACAATATTGAAGGTGTATAATAACATAGTTGGGTTCAAGTTATATAACCCACCTCTAGAACAACTTCCAAGTTTCAAGCTCCAAATATTCACGTTCCCAAGGTTGAAGATGATCTTATCCAAGGTCCAAGTCTTGACCTCCTTAGCACTTGCACGATATCTTCACTCCTTATGCCCAATATTGCCTTGCTAGGTTGATATCACCTTGCTTGGTCGATATCCTTTCTCTATGGCCGATACCAAGCTCTAAACTCGACACTCCTTTGCTTATGCATGATACTAAGATGGTATGCACGATATCTAAGGGAAATATAGAAACAAAATCCGAAAATTCTACTAATAGGTGAAGAGAAGGGTATTTATACTTGTGGTTTATGAAAAAGAGTGTAAGAGGTGTCATTACCTTAAGCTACTAAGTGCCACATGGCTATGCATGGATTGACACATGTATTTGCATGCATCCCATATTTATATTTCCATGCATAAATAAAACTTAAGGATAATGCAAGGGATAAGGGTCATCCCTTTGGTTATCTTCTAGGGCAAGTTACTTCAACTCACATTATTATTATATTCAACACAACCTTTTCCAAAGAAAAGTTGCAAAACGATACATATGACTTCCTTGAGGTGCTTATCCCATGATGGGCAAAGCCAAGAGTCAACAAACTGATAGGAGACTTCCTCTATGGCTCGTTGGCCGATAGGGACTCCTATATCAAGTCTACAACTTGATATAGCTCATATAAAGCTTTCTACTATACATCTTCCTTGGTCTTTTCATCACCAAGAGTGATACCACTCTAGGATGATTCAAAAACAGTGTCTCCTTCTTTGCATATCCTCTATATGACACTAAAAAGGAGTAGAGACACTCTAGAATTGGTAATTTGCACATCAACCCTTCATTTTTGATAATTTACAATTTGTACCATAATTGATGCACAAAGCACTTAGCATTATTCAGATAGGTTCTCACTTAGAATTTAGACTTTCCACATGCCACCACTTAGTATCATTCTCTCTCATATGATGTTAGAACACTTAGGGTACATTCAACATGTGACATTTTGAAATATAACCCCTCATCTTAGGTAAATTGCACTTTACACTCAAACTATCATATAATGCACAATTAGTTTGCAAAATAAGCTCAAACTTGAAAATAAACTTCACAAAGAGTCTTAATTACTTTTCAAAAGATCAGAATAAGTTTGTAAGTAACTTAAGAAAAACTTCTAGGGTTAAGCCATAACCCTGGTCAGGGGTGTTACAATTATCAACCCCTAAAAAGGATTTTGTCCTTGAAATCTCTAGAGAAAAGAGAAGGGTACTTCCTCCTCATCTCTTCCTCTAGTTCCCATGTAGCTTCTTCAATGCCATGGTGATGCCAGAGAACTTTCATAAGAACTATGTCTTTCTTCTTCAACTGCTTGACTCTTCTATCAAGAATCATCATTGGACCTTCCACATAGGATATATCTTAATTCAATTCAACCTCTATAGGTTGCAACACCACCTATGTATCGGGATGACACTTTCTCAGCATAGACACATGAAACATTGGATGTAGTCTATGTAGCTCAGGTGGAAATTCCAACCTATAAGATACCTTTCCAATATGTGTTGTCACTGAGTAAGGTCCCATAAATCTAGGAGCTAACTTACCCTTCTTCCCAAATCTGAGAACACCTTTCCAAGGAGAGACCTTGAGATACACTCTATCTCCAACTTGGAATTCTAAAGGTCTACGACGTTTATCGGCATAATACATCTATCTATCTTGTGCATCCTTCAACTGTTGTTGTATAACTTTAATCTTTTCAGTTGTTTGTTGCACTAACTCTGGACCCAAAAGTTGGCATTCTCCTATCTCAAACCAACATAAAAGAGATCTACAATGTCTACCATATAATGCTTCATATGATGCCATGTGAATACTAGTATGATAACTATTGTTGTAGGCAAACTCTATTAAGCTCAAGTGTAAGTCCCAACTTCCCACAAATTGAAGAACACATGATGTAAGCAAGTCTTCCAAAGTATGTATAGTCCTTTCAGACTGCCCATCTGTCTGAGGGTGAAAAGTTGTACTAAACTTCAACTGCGTACCCAGGGCTTTATGTAGTCGTTCCCAAAAATGACTTGTAAATTGGGGACCTCTATTAGACATAATCATAGCTGGAACTCCGTGCAATCACACTATCTCATCTATGTAGATCTGTGCAAGTTTCTCAGCAGTATAGGTTATTTTGACAGGAAGAAAATGTGTTGTCTTTGTCAACCTATCAACTATCACCCAAATGGAATCATGACTTTTGGCTGTCCTAGATAGACCAACCACAAAGTCCATCGTCAAATGATCCCATTTCCACTAAGTTATAGGTAAGGGTTGTAACGTTCCGGTAGGATTCTGGTGTTATGCTTTAACCTACTGACACACTGGACACTGCATAACGAACTTAGCTACATCTTTCTTCAAATTGGGCCACCAATACATATCTTTTAAGTTATGATATATTTTGGTTCTCCCTAGATGCATTATATACATGGATTAGTGAGCTTCTTCCATAACTAACCTTCTTAAGTTACTAACATCAAGAATTACCATCCTACCATGGTAACAGACTATCCCATCCTATGACTCATGGAAACCATCTTGTTTCTCACTGCCCAACTCTGACCTAATCTACTGAATCACAGTATCAGCCTGTTGTGCTTCTTTAATTTATTCTTTCAGAATAGGTTTCACATGCAACTCAGCTAACAATCTAGCTAGCAAAGATACTTCTAACTCCACATTCATTTGTCTCAAAGAGAAAAGTATGTCATGCTTACATCACACTAAATAATTCAATTGTCCTTTATTTGTGGGTGGAGACGAAGATATTCTGCTGAGTGCATCTACCACTACATTGGCTTTTCCTGTATGATAATCAAATGTACAATCGTAGTCCTTGATTAATTCCATCGAGTGATGTTGTCTCATATTCAGCTCATACTGCGAGAAAATGTATTTTAAGTTTTTATGGTCTGTGAAAATCCGACACGTTTCTCCATAGAGATAATGTCTCCAGATTTTCAGCACGTGAACCACTACAGCTAATTCTAGATCATGTGTCTGATAATTCTCCTCATGTTTCTTGATATTTCGAGAAGCAAAAGAAACTACATGATCACTCTGCATCAACACACAGCCTAGACCATTCTTAGAAGTGTCACAGAAAACAACGTATCCATTTTCCTGCTCAGGTAAAACCAACACATGTGTAGTAGTCAACCTTTCTTTCAGTAACTGGAAAGAATGTTGACATTTGTCATTCCAGACAAAAGGAACTTCCTTCCTGGTCAACCTGGTTAAGGGTAATGCTACAGAACTGAAGTCTCTGATAAACCTTATGTAGTAGCCTGCCAAACCTAGGAAACTACAAATCTCAGTCGGTGTCTTGGGTTGTTCCCACTCCACAACATGCTCTACTTTCTTAGGATCAACATGAATACCTGAAGCAGATATAACGTGTCCAAAAAAAGATACCTTTGACAACCAAAATTTGCACTTGCTAAACTTAGCATATAACTTATGTTGTCTCAACAAAGTCAAGGCTTGATGAAGGTGTTATTCATGTTGTTGACCATCTCTACTGTATATTAGGATGTCGTCTATGAAAAACACTACAAACTGATCAAGGAATGGCCAGAAGATTCTATTCATCAGCCCCATGAATGTAGCTGGTGCATTAGTTAGTCCAAACAACATAACTACAAACTCATAATGACTATACCTCATTCGAAAGGCTGACTTAGGTATGTCACTCTCCTTGATACATAACTGATGATATCCTGATCTTAGATCTATCTTAGAAAACATTGTCACACCATGCAACTGGTCAAACTGATCATCTATCCTTGGTAGAGGATATTTGTTCTTAATAGTCACCTTGTTAAGCTATTTATAGTCTATGCATAGTCTCATAGACCCATATTTCTTTTTAACAAAAAGAACTGGAGCATCCCAAGATGAGGTACTCGGTTGAATGAAACCTTTTTCAAGCAAATCTTGTAACTGTTTCTTGAGTTGTATCATCTCAACTGGCGCCATCCAATAAGGTGTTTGGGTTATGGGTTGCGTACTTAGAATTAGATCAATCTTGAAATCAATCTCTTGAGGTGGAGGAATATCTGGAAATTCTTCAGGAAACACATCCTCAAATTCCCTAACAACATGAACTTCAAAAAGACTAGGACTCTCTACTCTAGTGTCTACCCCATGTGCCAATAATGTTTCACATCCTTGTCGCATCAGTCTCTCAACTACCATTGCTGACACTAGATAGGTTGGAAGAATCTTTCTGTCCCCCTGAAAGCCCCATGTCTTATCATCATGTGTAAACATTTGCTTGGAACCACAATCCAAGACAACCTTATACTTCCCTAGGGTATCCATCCCGAGAATTACACCAAACCCATGCATCTCATGTGGTATAAGATCCACTTGAATATTTCGTTCTGAGAAAGAAAGAACATAGGGAGAGCATACCTCCCGTAACACTGCAAATCTGACTAATGGAGTTTATAATAACAGATTATCCATTCTATGATTGACAGTCATATTGCAGTCATGAATCACTTCTCGAGTGATAAAGGAATGTGTAGCACCTGGATCAATCAAAACATATACGAAGCAAGATGAAGACATATTAGAATGAAATAATTCCATCTGACCTATCATGACTCGTGGATTAACCACTGCCTCCGGCTGATACATAGAATAGAATTTCGTCGTTTCCTGTTGCTGACCTCGTGCTCTATTGGCTTGTGTAGATGATCTTGCTTGGGATACTTGTTCACATCCTCGTGTGCCACTACTAAACTATTGTCTCTGAGAGCCTTGTTGACTCTTCCTTGGTGGTTGGGTTACTTCCACGTCTCTAACTGGACAATCATTTATCATATGTCATGTCTGCCTACACCTATAGCAGACTCTGTCTTCCCATTACGACCTAGACAGTCCTGTCACTGACATTGATGCTAAGCTATGGGCTCCACTTAGCGGAAAACTATGACATCTACCTCTACTGGACATCCACTGCGTCTGAGCATTGAACCTTTGTGGTTCTACTGGTGTAGTAAACCTTGGTTTCTTAAAACTTCTAGACCTCTGACCCTGGAACTGTGCAGGTACTTTTCTATTGTTCGCCTCTCATTTCTCAGTCACATACCTCTCTATCTACCTAAATGACTCCACTAAGGTGTCAAACCTCTCTCTATTCTCTATAGTAGATATAGGTGTGGTTGATTCAACATTCTGTCCCTTATCAGAATGCCAAATTCTCTCCTCATCTGTAGTAGCCATATGTGGAAAAAACTATAGAAGCTCCATAAACTTAGCTTCATACTCACTAACCTTCATCGGTCCTTGTCTAATCCACTCAAACTACGAGATCCTCTCATCCAGATAAGTCTTAAGAAAGTATCTAATGGCAAACTCTATTCAGAATTCCTACCATCCAACCTCAACACCAGGTCTTTTCTTTTCCTCAATGTCCCACCAATGGCCAGTGCTTCTTTTCAAAAGGTATACATCATGCTTAACTTTATCACCCACTGGAATGTCAAGGATCCTAAAGGCTTTTTCTATCTCGGTAAGCCATGAATTTGCATCTACTGGGTCAGCTGTGCCATCATATTCAGTGGCTCACACCTGGTGCAACCGCTCAAAGGTCTTATTAGATCCATGTCCTTCATTGGGAACTGGTATCCTAGGTGGTGATGCTGGTATCCGATCAGCCATATGCATCATCGTATTCATGATCTTCCCAAAAAGAGCATGAAAGGCTGGGTTTTCTAACATAGCTTGGTCAAGCTAGGGATTCTCAAGCACTGGTTCTTCTCTAGCCTGAACCCTTACACCACCTCCTGGTGCAGCAACACTGCTCTCATCAGCATGTTCTTCGTGTGCTCTAGCCATCTTTCAGTTTTAATTCTTCTCCTGTATGAGGAGAAGTCACTATAAGATACATTGGAGGACACTAGAACAGACTCAACAAACTTAATCCTATGTCTCTGTAGACTCAGCGAACCTTAGGCTTTGATACCAAAAGTATGTAACAACCTGATAACAAATCAAACCATCACCAGTAATACTCGCAGAATAACCATAAGCATTAGAATTAACAAAAATCAATAAGAATTAAAACCATTTTTCACATAGCTCCTCTTCCAGGAAACTCTTAAAGAAATAACCAAAACTTTATATACATCATTGGTCATACTGTATATACATTCTATCATCTCAGCTCTAGGATAACAAGTACCAGTTGCTTTACTCAGATATACACAACAACAACATAAAACCTCGAGGTAAACAAATCAAAATCCCAAGTCATTCATAAAAACCACTAAGTACTATCTCCCAAGGACCTGAGAGTACAGAGATGACACATATGACTTCTATCTACAAGACATGATAGACAACACACTTGACCTAAGCTATTACTATTATCCCTGTTGATATAGTCCTTCCTATGCAGTCCGGTTTCTACTTCCTCATCCACATCCACCTAAAAATTGTGGATCCCATGGGGTGAGACTATTATCCCAGCGAGAGATATAACTCTCAACCAACAATATTATTATCACAGGAAATAGTATAAAACTGAGTAGAGGGTAATTTATGCAATTAGCAGGTATATTTGTAGTGCAAAACAATGGCATCGATAAGTTAATAATTATTCATAATAGAGTTATAAATTATCTATTTTATTTATAAGGAATATGAAGAACATGTATTATATCTATCAACTAAGATGTATAAAAGTAATGAGGCTTCAACCAATGTTTTCCATATTTGATCCTTATGCAAATACGCTACACAGATGATTACATGTTCACATTTACACTTATGCCCATAGGAGATGAGGTATACCGCTCACACTCCAACCGACCACAACTATGTTAAGCATTGGTACCATACAAGGTCAGTGGCAGAGTCAAATGTCAAGACCTCACATGTCTTTGTCAGTATGAGACAACTGGAAGGACATCTTCTGTCAACTTAATTTAGCTTACTAGGGTATACTGGTATCTTCACTATAGAGTTATAGCCGCATGATGTACTCTCTTCGGTAGAAGACCAGTGAGCTTTCCAAGATTATTTTTCATCATGAAGACCACTAAGTGATCCTGGTTTAGTTTCATCAGGAAGTCCACTGAGAAACCTGGTGTAGTTGGGGAGTCCACTGAGCACCCCTAATTAGTTGGGGAGTCCACTGAGGACCCCGGTATAATAATTACATATTAAAAAATATGTATATTGAGTTAAACTCATTTCACCATTTAGCAAATCCTAACACTGAATGGATCTATGGTCTGGGCAACTACATGATAACATTTCACTTGCTTAGTTAAGTGTATTACAATGTCTTTTAGCATCAATCAAGTTGCAAGCAAGAATTATATCAGATGCTACAAAGAAAGGTATAATACTTTTATCAAGTACTTTCATGATTCTTTGGAACACATATAACACTTAGGATCTCAATCTCTTATCATCATCATGCTTGGGTATTTAAACCCTTAATTCATCACTGAGTACTGTTACCTCTTATCAGGTAACCATTACCTCTAGGTCATCATACCAAGGTATTAATTCACATAGTTCACAAAGCTCATTGAATCTGTATCATATAAACATCATAGCTCTTACTTAGCTATTCTCATCATCTTAAGATACCTGCATGGTTAGTATACCATGCTAACAACAATATCAAATACATGTCATAACCATGTAATGCAAAAGAAACACATTCTTCCCATTAATTAGGGTTAGGGTTTTCCTTCATTAACCAATTAGGGTTTCAAATCATCTCATCACCCATTCTTAGGGTTACAATTTACCTTTATTAACCAATTAGGGTTTCAAGATTACATCATAAAAGATCAAGCCCTAATCCATACTCCATTCATCGTAGGAGTATCAACATATACTTATTACATTATGATATAAGTTTCTCTGTCATCTTTACTAGGATGTTGAGTGCACCATACTTTTACTAGGTTGGATCAATTCTCCTCTTAAGATACATTATCTCATAATTATGAATTTGCATTAAACTCATTACCTTTTAATGATGCATTTAACATAACACACAACATGTATCACTTAGTCAAATACATTGGATTGAAGCATACCTACCATATGAGGCATCATGGTGTATATATGCTATCATATTGTGTTTGAGATACAACCTTCACATCATATCGTGTGGCTATATCTGACATGTAGTGTAACCACATCATCATATCTTTTAGGGTGTATCCCCCAACACCATAACATGTATCCATCTCGGATTGGATATCACTTAGTTCTTATCATCTCAAGTTAACCTCATATCGTGTATGAACTAGATGCTTGACCTCATATCAGGTATAAGAGTATATTTGGTAGCATATCGTGTACAAGATGTGCACCATATTGTGCATGTTTCATATGTCTCATCATGGTATCGTTTGGCAAGTGTATACATAATACCATACCGGGTTCCTATGGTGAATTATCATATCGGGTTGCCATGTTGGTTAACATATCGTGTTACCATGTTTGGTAGACCATTATGCTCATAATCTTTCATTATTTCCAAGAATCATTTGTATCATATAATTTCATGATAAGCTAGATATCTGGTTGAACTCTTTCACAAAAATCCATTACACAAAAGGATAGGGGTATGGTTTCAAAAGCATATCGGATTTCACTTCCTCATCTATGGTTTCAACTTCATATCGGTTAGGGTGTACCATATAGTGCAAGAGGTACAGACTTGACCTTGTATCTTGCACAAGGTGTCTATAGGTATCACTCATATCGTTCATGACATATCCCTTATATCATTCATGAGGTATCACCCATCTCCATATCAGGTTACCCTTCATCTTGGGTTCCATATTGGGTTTTAAGGTACTTCAACTCCATATCGGGTTGTACCATGATGATGTCATCATCATAAACCTCAAGACCTTTGCCTTTATTATTCTAGTTCATGGAAAATAGTCCGAACAACTTATTGGAACTCAAAGGAACATCATTTGATCAAAGGAATTCGAAATTGGAAGTAAATCAACAAGTTCAACAATATTGAAGGTGAATAATAATATAGTTGGGTTCAAGTTATATAACCCTCCTTTAGAACAACTTCCAAGCTTCAATCTCTAAATCTTCACATTCCCAAGGATGAAGATGAGCTTATCCAAGGTCTAAGGCTTTAGCTCCTTAGCACTTGCACGATATCTTCACTCCTTGTGGCCGATATTGCCTTGCTTGGTTGATATCACCTTGCTTGGCTGATATCCTTTCTCTATGGCCAATACAAGCTCTAAACTTGACAATCCTTCACTTATTCACGATACTAAGATGGTATACATGATATCTAAGGGAAAGATGGTAACAAGATCTGAAAATTCTACTAATAGGTGAAGAGAAGGGTATTTATACTTGTGGTTTATGAAAAAGAGTGTAAGAGGTGTCATTACCTTAAGCTACTAAGTTCCACATGGCCATGCATAGATTGACACATGTATTTGTATGCATACCATCTTTATCTTCCCATGAAAAAATAAAACTTAAGGATAAAGCATGGATAAGGGTCGTCCCTTTGGTTATCTTCTAGGGCAAGTTACTTCCACTCACATTATTATTATATTCAACACAACCTTTTCCCAAGAAACGTTGCAAGTCGATACATATGACTTCCTTGAGGTGCTTGGCCCATCAAGGGAAAATCCAAGAGTCAACAAACTGATAGGAGACTTCCTCTATGTCTCCTTGGTCGATAGGGACTCCTATATCAAGTCTATAACTTGATATAGCTCATATAAAGCTTTCAACTATACATCTTCCTTGGTCTTTTCATCACCAAGAGTGCTACCACTATAGGATGATTCAAACATAGTGTCTCCTTCTTTCTTTGTCCTCTAGATGACACTAGGAAGGAGTAGAGACGCTCTAGAAGTGTTAATTTGCACATCAACCCTTCATTTTAGATAATTTACAATTTGTACCATAATTGATGCACAAAGCACTTAGCATTATTCAAAAAAGTTCTCACTTAGAATTTAGGCTTTCCACAAGCCACCACTTAGTATCATTCTCTCTCTCATGATGTTAGAACACTTAGGGTACATTCAAAATGTGACATTTTGCAATATAACCTCTCATCATGGGTAAATTACACTTTACACTCAGACTATCATATAATGCACAATTAGTTTGCAAAATAAGCTAAAACTAGAAAATAAAATTCACAAAGAGTCTTAATTACTTTTCAAAAGATCAGAGCAAGTTTGTAAGTAACTTACTTAAGCAAAAATTTTAGGGTTAAGCCATAATCCAGGTCAGGGATGTTACATCTTGACCTCTTCTACTATGCCTTTAAAATACTTGACATGATTATTGATTGGAATTCTAATCTTGGTACTCTATTAAGCTTGTGAAATGTTTTTATTAAAATATCTAAACTAGCGATACTTATGAAAAACCTCACATATGTATGACACATATTCTACGTGGGGTGTAAATTTTCACCCTTACTTTATAGATCATGATACTATGGTTTTGTAGTCCTATTTTAGGTATATTTAGTCTATATTGTTTATGCATACAAAGTTATTGTTATTGTGATTTGATGAATGGTTATTATGGCAAGAATTTGTAACTCAAACATAATGTAATGTGAAATGCCTCATTCATTTCATAAATTCTTTTGGATCTTACCTATATGATTACATCCCCTCGTTGATTGGGAACACCTCTTTTATACATATAAATCCAATATAATACCAAAATGTTATTTTATGTACATACTCAGTTTTTCTGACAGATACATTTTATCTCCTTTTTGGTGGGTGTTGTTCCTAAAACCACCTAGGTATATGATATTGAGAGGGAAATTATTCAGGAAATTCTCATACAAGATGTAGACATGAGGATACTTTATAATGTTGAGATTTATCTCTGCATTTATCCTTACATGTTATTAGATGTATATTTTTTTATCATGCCACCTTATATGGTAGGGAACAATTGTTGGGAAATATGGAGCGAGATCAAGTCAATGGAAATATTTTTTTTATTTCATCTTCCGTAACTAGAAGATCATGACAAAAAAGATGTACTAAAAGGAGGGTGCAAGATATACCTTATCTTGGAGAAAGTGCAATGACTATCCTTACACACAGATGTGCTTCCTTATTAAGGAGCACACTGAGAGTGAGTGACTTTTCCTCCTAGAATAGAAATAGACTTCCATGCCTCTATGTAGTCTACGTGGACCACTGATAACTCCACATCATACTTCTTAAGCTGACGGGAAGGCGTAGACCCTTTGTTCGTTGATGTGCTAGCGTCAACTTTCTTGTCCCTTGCTATCGCTTCCTTTTATGGGTAAGATGGAAAGTCTCTCATGTTACCACACTATGATATCATAAGTGTATTGAGAGCTTGGGATATCACACCTTTACATGTTTGTGGTAGGGCTAGGGTTTCCATAACCCGTGAAAGAAGAAGGGTGAAATCTTTTGGCTGGAAGGAAACTGTGCACAACCAGTCAGTAGGACAGTCGAGTGGACTATCTAGTTGGTCAATTGGCTTATGATCGGTGACACAATAACAATGTCTTTCAATTCAATTAATTGGGTGTTATCATAACTATCATTAATTGTTTGACCCAGTCTAACTGGTTGATTTGAATCAGGCAGTTGAATAAATTGTGTAATCAATTGATTGACCATTCCAATAATCTATTGTGTAACATTATCTAGTTGTTCAATTTAACTCTTCAGTCAGTCGACTAGTATGTCATCTGATTGTTCGATTGGAATCTCCAGTCGGTCGATTGTCTTCTTAGAATAATTCCCAAGGATTTTGTGTCTAGTTGGTTGGCTGGCCATTCCAGTCAATCGACTGACATGCCAAGATTATTTAGTTTGATTACTTAAACAATTGAGTAACCAAATTAAATAGTGTCCATGATTTAGCTTCTTTTCTCAGTGCATCCTTTATGTGTGACCCTATAAGCTGCATATTACATTGGCAGTGATGTCCATAATAGTATTTTGGATTCACACACAATGAGTGGTGTCCAAAAACACATCATTGCTACCCAAAAAATTAGATACGTTGGAGGATAACCTCAACCTAAACTTGAGATGAGTCTTACAGTGATTGTATAGTTTTTGTCATAGATATCTAGATTAAACATGAGGTATGGAATTATCATCCTCTTAATATTCAATCTATGTTTCTTGAACTATAGCAGACTGTTGATATGTATGTGAGCTCAATATCACATATAGACTCACATGAGTATCTCCATGCATTTCATAGTCTCACTTATCAAGTGGCATGATATCACTCCAATGGGAGGGACAAATTCCATCTACATCACTTGCAACAATCCCCATATGTCACAATGTACCCAAGCACCTTTTGTATAGCAACCCTAATTCAAGTTCATTTAAGTGGTGTTAAAGTGCATCGAACACCATGTGATTATTGTAGTGACTTCATAACTACAATCACCACTATCACATTGAGAGATGATTTTGGCTACCATTAAATGGTTTCCATGTATCACTCTCAAGGTTAGTCTGTCGGGTACACTTGTTCCCTAACAAGTACCTATGTGTGTGACTTGATACCCAATATCATGAATTAAAAGATTTAGTCATCAGTCAATACACATTCTAGTCTAAAGTGCTACTGTTCTCAATACAGTTTCCACAATTATATCTCACTAGGGACATTACAAGAATTTATACTTTAATTATACTCTAATTTACATTTTGAAGACTCACAGATGAATGGTGGACATAGTGATGATAGGAGGAGATCTAGAAATGGATTGTCACAAAGGCCTTATGATCAAAGATACGATAACCCACACCATTACAGTTTGAGACGATCTCAAAACCGAAGGACGTTGTCTGAAGGCGAGATCCCATTTTATGATGAGGACGCGGAGGATAGAGATAGGGAGAGGAATATCTGAGCTGGTGGACCGAACTAGTAGAAGAGGAATATAGTCCTCGTTCTGTATGGATCTAAGTTATATGTTCTAGAATATTAGGGGAGCGGCTAACAACAAAACGAGGAAAGTCCTCGGGAGATTGTGTAGGAGGCATAAACCCATGATAGTGTCCTTGTTTGAACCTTTCCATCATGCACATTTTGTGGAGGAACTGACTGATATTGTCCATCTCGATTGGGCGACTGACAATGAAGCCGAAGGGGGAAAATCTGGTGCTACATTAACATATCATTGAAACCAGTCGTCGTCAAGACTCATCAGCAACATATTACGATGAAGCTACAGGATAGAGATGGGAGTGAGTTCTTTGTGACTTCTATCTACGCCAGTTGTAACTGCCTATGTGGAAGATCATTATGGAATGATCTGAATGAGTTGTCGGAGGTGATTGGGGACTCATGTTGGATGATAGCAGGAAATTTTAACATTATTAGAAATAACAATGAGAAGAGAGGTGGTGCTGATCGCAACTATCAAGAGATCTTTGATTTCAACTCTCTTATTAAGGACATCAATGTGAAGGACATTCCCTATGAAGGCAGTAGATTTACATGGGTCAATAAGCAACACTACACCCCTACGATTTGGGAAAGGCTAGATAGAATCTTACTAAATGATTCGTGGATTGATAAGAGACCGAACGCGAAAACTGTACACCTTACTAGATACAGAGTGTCGAATCACTATCCGATTCTTTACCAACCATGGGGCACTCAGTTTCATAGAAAGAAGAATTTCTTTACCTTTATGAGCACATGGCTATAGAAAGGGGAATGCTTGAAGATGATAGAAAATGAATGGAAAGTACAGATGACTGGACACCCTTCGAATATTTTCTACCACAACATGTATAAGGTGAGACAAGCGCTCAAATCATGGAGTAAACATACCTTTGGGGACATGATACAGCGCAAGAGAGACCTGGAGGATATTATATACACCACACAAATTTCGTTTGATGAGAACCCATCTCTTGACAATGAGACAACTCTTCGGCTTGCAGAATCAGAACTAAAAGATATCCTTGACATTGAGGAGATGATGTGGAAGAAAAAAGCTAGAGTTTATTGGCTAAACGATGGTGAGAGGAACACTAAGTTCTACCATGCTGTTGTTAAATCGAGGAGAAAGAATAGAGGGGTGAGATGCATTGAGTTGCTAGATGGTAGTTTAATAGAATACCCTATAGCCATAGCTGAAAAAGCGGCTGCCCATTTACAATTTTTTTACTGTCAGAATGAGGTTACCGACGATGTCATTATGGAGGAGATGTTACAGCATATCCCAGACACGATATCGATGGATGAAAGTATGTCCCTGATTGGCGTCCCTGATGTAGATGAGGTGTTTGAGGTATTGCGGCAGATGGACCACCAAGCTGCTCTAGGCCCCGATGGACTCACCATACCGTTTTACTTAGAGTCATGGGACATTATTAAGGAAGACTTTATGAAGCTAATTGAAGCTTTCTTTCGAGGAGAGAAATGTCACAGAAGTTTGTTTTGTTGTAGGATCGTTATGATTTCAAAATATGATTCCCCTAGCAACTTGGAAAAGGACTTTCGGCCCATATCAGTTGAGAATGTCTCTCTAAGAATCCTTGCTAGAGTTTTGAATAATAGACTGAAGAAGATCTTTCCCAACATTATATCTGAGGAGCAAGCAGCGTTCATTCAGGGACGAGACATAACCCACCACATTTCAATGGTGAAGGAGTTGATGCATGACATAAACCATGGAGGTAATAGGCCAAATGTTATGGTTAAGTTTGATATGTCAAATGCGTACGACAGAGTTAATTGGGGGGTTATCAGGAAGATCCTCTTGAAATTCGGTTTCAATGATGAGTTTACAGAGTTATGTATCCGTTTTTCCTCTAATACGTGGGCTTCGGTAACCATTGGAGATGAATCATCTGGTTTCTTTCCGTTTCTTAGAGGTATGAAACAAGGGAACACTTTATCGCCTTTCTTGTTTATTCTTTATGAAGAAGTCCTTTGTAGACAGATTCGATACCTGGAGACACAGAGAAGCATTTCTAGGTTTTGCACCAGAGGACGAGGTAGAGCTCCTTTGTTTCTTTTTTATGTAGATGATATAATGTTGTTTGTGAACGCCAATCATGGTACCTTGGGGGAGATTAGATAGATGTTTCACAAGTATGATAGAGCTATGACACATCGCATTAATAGACATAAGTCTGTGTGTATCGTGGGTAGCAAGGACACAACAGACAAAGCTTCTATAGCCGCTGATTTAGATATTGTTCAGGCAGCAGATTCGATATCCTATTGGTATCCCGATCAAGATGGGAAGGGCAACTTTGAATGATTTTGACTTCCTTGTCTAGAAGATCAATAAGAGAATAACATCTTGGAAGGCACGGCTATTATCATTTGTAGGAAGAAGTCTATTGATCTCAAGTGTTCTTTCTTCGATGACAGTGTACATTGCTGCTGCTATTGGCATTCCGAAAGGAATTTCCCGACGTATTGACTCGATGCTAGATAAATTCTTATGGGCAGATCGAGAGAACAACAGTAGAATACCTCGGGTGGCTTGGAGGAGGATCACAAAGCCAATGGAGCTTGGTGGTCTTGGGTTGTCGAACACCCAAATGATAAATGAGGCGTTCATAGCAAAGGCTAGTTGGGATCTTATTGAAGGAAAATCGATTTGGGCAAAATTCTACTTGGAAAAGTATGCTAACAGAGAGAGCTGTAGACCGGCCACATATCCGCACAACATTAGATTATCCTCGACAGCCTCGCCATACTGGAAGAGGATCTGGAACGCTTTCCCGCATGTGTTTCCGATGTGCAGATGGATTGTAGGCAAAGGTAAAATACCTTTCTGGGATGCGTTATGGTGTGAGGAGCATCTTTTTGAGAATGCTATTCTCGTTAGTGATCGTAACCAACCATTCCTTGTATAAGACTTTTGGATCCATGAAGTTGGGTGGGATTGGGTGTCTTTGCGACAGATTCTGGATGATCAAGGGTTGGATCTGATTAGGAAGGCAGGACAATCGGTTTCCGAGATTGAAGACTGAATGATATGGACAAAGGAAATGGGGGGCCAGTTTTCTCTTCGATCTGTCAAGAAGATCTTGATGGACTCTAGCTATGATGGACCTGCAGGCTTACACAAGATTTGGCACATTAATGCGCCAAAAGCTACCTCGACGATATGGAAGATGATGAAGAACGTGATCCCTACGGATGAGAATGTGAATAGATGTTGCATCTCCCTTACTTCTATATGTGAGTGTTATGAGGAACCAAGGCGAGAAGACTCCGACCACCTATTTTTTCATAGTCAGATAGCCAAATTCTTTTGGAGTAGATTGTTAGAGATCTCGAGGCAACCACAGCTGATGAACAGGAGGATGCTCCTAAACCTATGCTCGCATGGCACATCTGAGGTCTTGATGGAGTGGATAGCTGCGTGTATGGCCACTCTCATACCGTAATGCATTTGGCATCTCAGGTGTAAATCGAGGTTTGATGGGGGACGGATCGATATGCATAGAGAATGGGAACGGTTCATTTTCCAAATGAACAACTTGATTAAGGATAAATCGTTCTCGCCTATGGTGGATGGTGAAACACACACGAAGATGAGCAAATATGGGTTAATGGAGCCAAGGTATTATTAGCGCAAGATTTACCTTGTTAGGTGGATGAATCCTTGCATCAATAGCCTGAAAATGAATGTTACAGTTGGGCGAAATGAGGATCCAAATGGACACAGAAGATGGTGGACGGCAGCAGTAGTCCGGAATCACCATGCCACCATATGTCTAGTTGTATGTGCGTGGCTTACTGCAGAAGATCATACTGTGGCCATGTTACAAGCATGTATTGTAGCTCTCAAGTTCTCAGCAGATCAAGTCCTTAGAATCTATGTAATTGAGATAGAGGACTGCATGACATATAACATGCTTTGGGGTAATGCCACCATTCCTTGGAGGGTGATCAACGTGGTTAGGGAGCTAAAGGAGGAGTTAAACGTAGCAGGTATCATGGGATCACTGGTCCACAAAATAGCAAACTCAATTCTGAGAGATATTGGGATATGGGGATGTGAGATGAACGACCCTTTGGTTTGTTCTGACATGAGAAGAATTCCTCCTAGAATAAGAGGAATGGCAATCCTTGAGAAGAAAAGAGTTCCCTATATCGTTCTTAAGAGGATGGGGATGTAGTTTGGTTCAGTTTTTGTTAGGTTGAGGAGTGAGGGGTTTAGGTTTGCTATTTTTGTCTCTCTATGAGATCGGGGTGGGCATGATGGAGTTGGTGTATGTTGTATGTTACCTGCAATATATAATGCAGGAGATGTATTTTTTTTTGAGTGCCCACAAGAGGAGGGTGGGGTGAATAGAGTACCTCCTGGCATCTTTTAAAAAAAAAAGCAATATTATTATTTAGACATCTATTATGTTATATCATCATCTCATATTTGAAAAAACGTAATAAATAGATTTTTTTTATTAATTAAATCAATTACAATGTAGCCCACAAGAGGAGGGTGGGGTGAATAGATTACCTCATGGCTTCTTAAAAAAAAGCAATATTATTATTTAGACATCTATTATGTTATATCATCACCTCATATTTGAATAAATGTAATAAATAGTTTTTTTTGTATTAATTAAATCAATTACAATGTCCCGACACAATCATCACATGACTGGCTCTTAGGGCATACCAACATGCTCCCACTTACAGTTAGAACCAATCTCTCATGAATCTAATCCCAAGTGATCTAACATGAGCATCATGCTTCCGTTGTATAAGTTCTTTTGTCATTGGGTCAAAAATATTGCTCTCAATTGCTACTCTAGAAATGTTCACATCTCCTCACTGTACAACCTCTCATATTAGCTAAAAATGATTAAGTATGTTCTTAGAACAGTGATGCAATTTGGGTTCCTTATCTTGTGCAATGGCTCCATTGTTGTCATAATATAACTCTACTACATCGTCAATAGTTGGAATAACCCCAAGTTGGTTAATGAGCTTCTTGATCCATATAGCTTCCTTTGTGTGATGCAAGCAACACTATACTTGGTTTCTATTGTAGAATCAACACCTCTCTCTTTCTTAGAACTTTTCTAGCTTACAACTCTATTATTGATGCAAAATAGAAATCCAGATTGTGATCGATAATTATATTTGTTAGTTTGGAAGCTTGCATCGGTGCAACCCTTTACAACCAACTCTTCTTCACCACCATAAATAAGGAACTAATCCTTAGTTCTTCTCAAGTAGTTGAAGATATTCTTTATGATAGTCCAATATCCAATGAATTTCAGTAGGATCTGGCTGATACATGCTTTTCATGCTCAAAACATATGTGTAACAACCTCACTTTTCAGCAACCCCCAGTTAAGGAAGGCCCAAAAGATGAGAGCCATAACTACAAAATTACCCCAGGATCCAGATTTAGAAAATAATAAATAATAGAGAATAATTTCATTAATTCACAATTATTTTTTATAAAATGCTTACATAAACTTTCACCATGAAAATTAAAATATATGAGAAGAACTATCTATGTAATCCTCCTTTGATAACTTTAATGTCTTCACATGGTTTCATCTTTATCTTCATGTCCCTTATAATATAAATCATCATCTACCTAAACTATCATGAAACAAAACACAGTTAGTACAACAAGTTATATCGATATGTTGGGGAAACAAAAGATCACATTTACTTGTAACAACATAATGCAACAATTATTGTTTAACAAATCAAAGTTAGAACTTTGATCATGACTACTCAATTCATATACATCCAACCTCAGGAGTTTTGTCCCTACAGTAGACATAGGCCACACTTGCCCCTAGGTCTTTGGTGCCTCACCGTTCCCCCAGGTTTTGGTGATAGATCTTGCCCCCAGGGCTTAGTAATTTTCCTGATGATTTCCTTGCCCCCAAGGCTTCGTATTCATCATTCCTTACTTTCTTATCTTACATCAGAGGTGGTGCAGGATATGAGCTCGTCAAGTTCATATTATGTGATAGTCATAATCACTTTATAGTTTGCAAGGAAGTAAATAGACAAGCAGTCATATATTTGCAAATCATACAAAAAATCTGAGAAAGCCACTTGAAACTAGATCGGTTATTCATAGGCATAACCACATACCTGGATGGTGATCCATGTCGATTATCATGTAGAATACACTTCAAGCATATTATCCAATCAATAAGCAAATCAAGCAATTCACATTTTAGTTTGTATGAATATAAATCCTAAAATGTTACCATCACATTAATCACATTAAATCTTACTCATGCCTATTCTAGGTTTTAGGCTTTCTTGACATCAAGTTATTATTAGGGTCATATTTGATAACCCAACTCTCATGATCCATTAATCTATTGACTTAAGAACCCTAACTTATATTAAATGTAACCATGGTTATCAAATCTACCATATTATTCCTTTATTACTACCCCTCATATCAAATTATGTGCATTAGCTGGCAAGTTATGATCTTTAATCTCTGAATAATTATATTCAGATAATTCACATTATCAACTCTTCTTACATCATTATGGTTATAATCATGGTAAAACACCATTGTTTCCAACAGGATCAAATAATATCCTAAAACAGATGGTTTTAACCCTTTCAACATTATATTATTTTATCTAGGGTTTCCATATATTAATATTCACATAAACACATAGGTGTAACGTCCCTGGATTTTCACCTTCTCAAAATCCCATCGAGATGAGAAGACAGAATCCGAAAACGTTAAGCAATTGTATCAAAGTGTGTTGCGGAAGCAATATGCGCATACATGAACATACAACCATAACATACTCAACATTCAACATATTTATATTACAACATGAATTAAATTTACATATTGAAAGAAGATTTACAAGTCTAATAACATGTATGCTAACAGGATCTTAACACAATAGGTACAACCTGGGCAACTGCTCACTTCCTTTCTTTTATCCCACGCTAGCTCTGAACCTAAAACATACATGAAACAACGAATCAACACACAAGGTGTTGTTTATGTGGGTAGAAAGATACATACTAATATGTTTGCATAATTGAAATAACTTGAGAAAGAAAGAGTAAAAGAAAACATTGTTTAAAGCGATAATTAGGTAAACACATATTTTTAGATGTCTTTTGATGCATTTCTACTAAGCAGTGTCACACTTCATTTTTCCCTGCCCCTTGGGCTATGGGGACCGAGTGCCGACCTTATATTTAGAGGGGAGAGAGAGAGATGTCACACTTCATTTTTCCCCTCCCCTTGGGCTATGGGGACCGAGTGCCGACCTTATATTTAGAGGAAGAGAGAGAGGATTGAGGGGGAGAGAGAGAGAGCATATATCCACTCAGTAGCTACAAACCATATATATTCTTTTTTATGTTCTTTAATGTTTTGCGGAGCATATACTACTAATAAACATCCAAGAATTTATATGCAAACACAAGCATCCAAAGTACATCATATCATTATGCATCCACGATAACTAGTCATATACTTAATAAAAACCCACGTACCTGAGTTCAGAGAATTCTAATCATATCCATGATCATCTAGATAAACTGGTCAGCACCTGATTAAAACAATTAATCATCATTAATACAATGTTCACCATTATTAATGATAATTAGGTCCAAAATAGGGTTTTGGGCAAATCTAGGTTCAAACTGATCTAAACTTGTGTTAGATATTTTTCTACTGGTCAGGATGTCATTTTAGAGGTCTGGTTCAGATTTCATATTTTTCTAATGATTGGTCTATTTTCTAAAATTAGTATTAGGTTTAGAGCATCTAAATCAAAATCCTCAAAAATGAATCATTAGAAGTCAAATCTAAAGGTTTCACAGTGAAGAGGGTATTTTTCTGAATCTATGGGTATTTTTTTGGCATTTTTCTGACAAGGGGTCTAATTACTACAAATTATGCAAGATTTGATCATTTACTTAGAAATTTACCTTTTTGGGCAACTCAGAAAGTTCCATGTGTCCATTAGGGCTGCGGCTCCTTGCCTCACTGGGGTATGAACAGTTCACAGTTCTGAACCCAGTTCAGCCTCCACAACTCCTTTCTTTCTCCGCTCGAAGCCAGACGCCGGTGTCCGCGCATCGTCTTCGGGACCCATGGCGCCGCTGTGCCC
Source organism: Alisma plantago-aquatica (assembly GCA_963693085.1). Classification (NCBI taxonomy): domain Eukaryota; kingdom Viridiplantae; phylum Streptophyta; class Magnoliopsida; order Alismatales; family Alismataceae; genus Alisma; species Alisma plantago-aquatica. The sequence goes on from OY856414.1 coordinate 414,569,549, forward strand.
AGGTCTGCTTTTGGCGAGTAACGAGCCGAGTTCAGGGCTTCCTTCACACCGCTAGTGCCTCATCTAGGGGAGAGAGAGATGAGTGATCTCATTCCCAATAGCTTCCCGCCTCCCTCTACACCGGTTGAGTCTAGTACTTCCCCGACCAACTCCATAGTTGCTTCTGCATCAGTCTCTGCTCCAACGAATGGTCCCTGTTTGGCGTGGGGCTACCTCCGCCATGAGCCTTCCCTCCAGCGAGCGCCTTCCAGCCATGGAGAAGTAGGGCGACACAGGTTCTCTCTTACTACCCCAAAGACATCGCCGCCATGAGCAGGCTCCGATGAGAACGAACCCTGGTGAGGAAGAGGAGATCCACGGCTGGGTTTGATGAGCGTAGCCTCCATGCAGGTGAAGGGATGATGACCTGATCTTCACCGCCCTCACCTGGTCAGTTGTGGACATCGTAGTGACGAGAGCAAAGAGAGCTTCATAGCTCCATCGCGGTGTCATTCTTGGAGCCACGGTGGGGCAGTGCAGCAAGGGTGAAGATTGCTTTGAGGGTAATCCACAGTCTGGTGTGCGACGGGATCAAGGTGATTCTCCGTCCTTCGCCAGGGTGACCACTACCTCCGTTGTGATGGACTCCAGTCCATCCCCTCTACTTCATCTTCTTGAAACGACACCGCCTACAAGTTCTACGGCTCCAGTAACAGCCTAGCTAGGAGTCACGAGGTCGGGGTCTGTTCCAACATGACTATGATCAAGCAACCGACCTCCAACAACAGCTTTGGTTGCCACTCCTCCTTCTAAGTGTGAGGGGCGAGCTCATCATAAAGCTTCAAGTGCTAAGGCTGGGTGAATTGCTGGAGTGGTGAGGGCCATGGTGTGGTGGCAGCTAGAAATGCAGAAGAGGAGGGAGGTTGATCATTGTACTCCTACCACCAAAACCTTAGACTGGGGTTGGATTTTCAAGCCACAACACAAGCTGAAAGACACCCAACGAGTGCCTCCATCTCCAAGGTCGGTTGGTGCTCGCAGCTATGGAGAAAGGAGGGGGCTTCAAGGTTGATATCCTTGGACTCGCCTCAAAGTCCCACGATACTTGTATTGTTGGACTCCTCCTGATCCTGCGGATCTACTCCATCGGATAAATTCAAGTTTGAGCTGAGAGATAGAAGCGGTCAAGGCCTAAGAGACCACCAACCAATATCTCCGTGAGATGCAAAGGTTGAAGACAGTGACAGGGTCATATTCTCGTCATTGGCTAGGATAAAAGCTAAAAAGGCAAACACATGTTTAATAGACTAAGTGGTTGTATGACAGAGTAATTAAACCTACCACCATCGTCAAAACATGTTCCTAATTTACTTATAATTCAATTTTTACTCATGCCATTGAATCAAACATTCAAACCTCGATATCTCTCAAATGGTTAATCAAAAAGCCATATAATTTGAAGTATTAGTTCTCCAACACGTAATCTAACTCTTGTTCAAGTTTGACATCCAAAATGCAACATTTGCTTATTAATTTATTTCCTCAATTAAATAATTGTATAAACCTTGCATACGATTTGACTATTCATTGAATCTTAATAAAATGAGTTCAACCTACATCATTTGACAAATTGAAACCTCAAGGTCGATCATTTAACCATTCTATTCCATGTATGTCAACAATGATATTTTGTATATCAAGTTCCAAAATTAAGGGCCATCACATTCACCCCACCTAATATGGAGTTTCGTCCTCGAAATTCAACTAATCTCATCCTTAAGAGGCTATTTAGGAATTCAACTACATATACATCATCATTGCTTTGGTTCTAAGATCACCATAGTTGCATGCACTCTAAGTTGTCAGCTTAGGGTCTAGAGATTCTTGGGTGTGTCCACCCCACCTTATATATATGTGGAAGCATCACTTAAAGTCTTAGCCATAACATGACATTATGATATCTTAGGATTACATCACCCCTAAGGATACAGTTTTGTTCATACTCTTAAAGTTCACGAGAAATTGGTTTATATGTCATTGCATTCAAATCGTTCAAATCTAACATCATTAATATGTTTTAGGATCAACATCATACATTGATTTCAGTATTAGAGGAGATTTATCTTCATCCTTGATATTAGGATTTTTTTTTCTACTTAAGAAGGGCTTACATAACATGTTTGACCATTAGGGTTTCACCCTATGGTGTGATATTTATACTCAACTTAGAATCATACATTGAGAAGGATCAAGGTTACAAACTATATTTCTGATCATATATCCTATGATCCAAAAATATCTTTATATCAAGTTCATGAGTTCAATTTTTTTTTTACGTCTTGCATGTATTATGTAAGGGAAAAAGAGAATATATTAAGTTTATCCCATGATCTCAACATCATATCTTTCATGTTTTATATGAAGGGGAAGAGAATATTTTAAAGTCAAACTTATCATGATTTCAATCTTGGGTGATACATGTATGATATAGGGGGAAATATAGAATAGGTTAATCATATACGAGTGACTCCTCATATATAAATCATCTATATAGCTCAAGTGAGGTTTCTATCATCGTATATTAAGAAAGAGAAGAAGAAGGGAGAACATGTATTTTGAGTATATTTTTCACCAAGCATCATACTCTCATAACTAGAGTTCATATATTACCTCACTTGCAACTAATGATGAGATTCTCAAAATATGTCACTCTAGCTAGGACCAAACTCAGCCAAAGGATTGACTTTATCATATGGGTCATCTACCCATCCTTTTATTTTACCTAATTCTCACATATAGATTTGAATCATGCATAAGGACTCAACTCATCACTCAAGAGTAATCTAGTGTAGGACATTTTTTTAACACATATCTCATATATTGGAGGCTAGGTCCTATGACCTTCTCCCTGTGGGTCTTACTCTCTCTAGAGTTCACCACATATCTCATCCTACCACTAGACATCCTCCGTGTATAAGATCTTGAGGCTCATGCATACTCATCTCTATCTTAACTTAGCTTATCTTAAGTAGGGAAAAGGGAATGTACTTTCATTATCAAGATTTTGCATAAATTCTACAAAATTGGATTCAACAAGTATACAACTTAAACCTTTATAAGGAAACTTATACTATCAGAGATCAAACTTAGATAAGATTTCACATGCTTATTTCAACTATCATTCTATCATCTACTCTATGTATCACATATCTTGATAAGGCTCTAGACATCTAATCTAGACTACTCTCTCTTCTAGACTGATGTCACTCCCTTTCACTTAGGTTGCATGAACACTAACTACTCTACAGTTTGAGGGACACAATTTAATATTTACATATATATAATTAAAATATTATATAGTTTTTCTCTGAGAAGACGGACGTCAGAGAAAACTGTCGAGGCTCGAGCTGATTGGAAAACAAAACCAAATCAGCAAAATCGAGTGTCCCACACACAGTAGATAGTCTAGTGTTATGCCACCAATTGAAATGGTGAGAACAAAGTGTAGACTAGTGTAGCTACCCCATACATATGAGCTCTATATGGAAAGGGTCTCACACACTTGTCTAAACCTAGTTCTCAAACATCTGGGTTCTAACCTAGAGGCTAGGTCAAACCTTATTCCTATAGCACAACTTACTAAGTTTCTAGGGTTAAAGTGAAAGGTGAGAATTTAGTTTAATGTTTCATGGTGAGAAATTGTTATGTGTAGCTATTGTTCATGCTCTGGTACCAACTGTAACGTCCCCGGATTTTCATCTTCTCAAAATCCCATGGAGATGAGAAGACAGAATCCGAAAACGTTAAGCAATTGTATTAAAGTGCATTGCGGAAGCAATATGCGCATACATGAACATACAACCATAACATACTCAACATTCAACATATTTATATTACAACATGAATTAAATTTACATATTGAAAGAATATTTACAAGTCTAATAACATGTATGCTAACAGGATCTTAACACAATAGGTACAACCTGGGCAACTGCTCACTTCCTTTCTTTTATCCCACACTAGCTCTGAACCTAAAACATACGTGAAACAATGAATCAACACACAAGGTGTTGTGTACGTGAGTAGAAAGATACATACTAATATGTTTGCATAATTGAAATAACTTGAGAAAGAAAGAGTAAAAGAAAACATTGTTTAAAGCGATAATCAGGTAAACACATATTTTTAGATGTCTTTTGATGCGTTTGTACTACTAAGCAGTGTCGCACTTCATTTTTCCCTGCCCCTTGGGCTATGGGGACCGAGTGCCGACCTTATATTTAGAGGGGAAAGAGAGAGAGATGTCGCACTTCATTTTTCCCAGCCCCTTGGGCTATGGGGACCGAGTGCCGACCTTATATTTAGAGGAAGAGAGAGAGGATTGAGGGAGAGAGAGAGAGAGCATATATCCACTCAGTAGCTACAAACAATCTATATTCTTTTTTATGTTCTTTAATGTTTTGCGGAGCATATACTACTAATACACATCCAAGAATTTATATGCAAACACAAGCATCCAAAGTACATCATATCATTATGCATCCATGAGAACTAGTCATATACTTAATAAAAACCCACGTACCTGAGTTCAGAGAATTCTAATCATATCCATGATCATCTAGATAAACTGGTCAGCACCTGATTAAAACAATTAATCATCATTAATACAATGTTCACCATTATTAATGATAATTAGGTCCAAAATAGGGTTTTGGGCAAATCTAGGTTCAAACAGATCTAAACTTGTGTTTGATATTTTTCTACTAGTCAGGATGTCATTTTAGAGGTCTGGTTCAGATTTCATATTTTTCTGATGATTGGTCTATTTTCTAAAATTAGTATTAGGTTTCGAGCATCTAAATCAAAATCCTCAAAAATGAATCATCAGAAGTCTAATCTAAAGGTTTCACAATGAAGAGGCTATTTTTCTGAATCTATGGGTATTTTTTTGGCATTTTTCTTACAACGGGTCTAATTACTACAAATTATGCAAGATCTGATCATTTACTTAGAAATTTACCTTTTTGGGTAAATCAAAAAGTGCCATGTGTCCATTAGGGCTGTGGCTCCTTGCCTCACTGTGGTCTAAACAGTTCAGTAGTTCTGAACCCGGTTCAGCCTCCACAACTCGTTTCTTTCTCCGCTCGAAGCCAGACGCCGGTGTCCGCGCATCATCTTCGCGACCCATGGCGCCGCTGTGCCCAGGTCTGCTTTTGGCGAGTAACGAGCCGAGTTCAGGGCTTCCTTCACACCGCTGGTGCCTCGGCTAGGGGAGAGAGAGATGAGTGATCTCATTCCCAATAGCTTCCCGCCTCCCTTTACATCGGTTGAGTCTAGTACTTCCCCGACCAACTCCGCAGCTGTTGCTGCATCAGTCTCTGCTCCAATGAATGGTCCCTGTTTGGCGTGGGGCTACTGCCGCCATGAGCCTTGCCTCCGGTGACCGCCGTCCAGCCATGGAGAAGTAGGGCGACACAGGTTCTCTCTTACTACCCCAAAGACACCGCCACCATGAGCAGGCTCCGATGAGAACGAACCCTGGTGAGGAAGAGGAGATCCACAACTGGGTTTGATGAGTGTAGCCTCCATGCAGGTGAAGGGATGATGACCTGATCTGCACCGCCCTTACCTAGTCAGTTGTGGACGTCGCAGTGACGAGAGAAAAGAGAGATTCAGAGTTCCATCGTGGTGTCCTTCTTGGAGCCGCGGTGGGGCAGTGCAGCAAGGGTGAAGATTGCTTTTTATGGTAATCCGCAATCTGGTGTGCGACGGGATCAGGGTAATTCTCCGTCCTTCTCCAGGGTGACCACTACCTCCTTTGTGATGGACTCCAGACCATCCCCTCTGCTTCATCTTCTTGAAATGGCACCGCTTGCAAGTTCTACGTCTCCAGTAACATCCTAGCTAGGAGTCGCGAGGTCGGGGTCTGTTCTGACATGACTATGATTGAGCAACCGACCTCCAACAACAGTTTTGGTTGTCGCTCCTCCTTCTAAGTGTGAGGGACGAGCTCATCATAAAGCTTCAAGTGCTAAGGCTGGGTGAATTGCTGGAGTGGTGAGGGCCATGGTGTGGTGGCAGCTAGATATGCGGAAGAGGAGGGAGGATGATCATTGTACTCTGGCCACCAAAACCTTAGACTGGGGTTGGATTTTCAAGCCACAACACAAGCTGAAAGACACCCAACGAGTGCCTCCATATCCAAGGTCGGTTGGTGCTCGCAGTTATGGAGAAAGGAGGGGGCTTCAAGGTTGATATCCTTGGACTCACCTCAAAGTCCCACATGACTTGTATTGTTGGAATCCTCCTGATCCTACGAATCTACTCCATCGGATAAATTCAAGTGTGAGCTGAGAGATAGAAGAGGTCAAGGCCTAAGGGATCACCAACCAATATCTCTGTGAGATGTGGAGGTTGAAGATGGTGACAGGGTCGTATTCTCGTCATTGGCTAGGATAAAATCTAGAAAGACAAACGCATGTTTAATAGACTAAGTGGTTGTATGACAGAGTAATTAAACTTGCCACCATCGTCAAAACATGTTCCTAATTTACTTATAATTCAATTTTTACTCATGCCATTGAATCAAACATTCAAACCTCGATATCTCTCAAATGGTTAACCGAAAAGCCATATAATTTGAAGTATTAGTTCTCCAACACTTAATCTAACTCTTGTTCAAGTTTGACATCCAAAGTCCAACATTTGCTTATTAATTTATTTCCTCAATTAAATAATTGTCTAAACCTTGCATACGATTCGACTATTCATTGAATCTTAATAAAATGAGTTCAACCTACATCATTTGACAAATTGAAACCTCAAGGTCCATCATTTAACCATTCTATTCCATGTATGTCAACAATGATATTTTGTATATCAAGTTCCAAAATTCAGGGCCATCACAATAGGTCACTATACTTTTAGAACAGAAAGCATGGTCAAGTCTCAATTGTATATTTCTTTGTATTCCTCCTATCTTTCCAATCATTTTTCCTATATTAATTGTCATGATCTGATCTACCAATATATAGTTATGATTTATTTAAAATTATAAAATCGGAGCCAGTCACCAAGCGATTCATGAACAACTTAAACTTAAATTAACTTTCTAGAATTCAGCGTGTAATTAGGAGGAAATGACATGCATGCCCCATGCACTTAGTGTACCCACCCTGGGCACCTTGGTCATTTGACCCTTTCACATCCCTTTCTTTGCGTAATCGCGATTAAGCATGTGTACTACGACATTGTTGTCTGACGCTGCAACTGGCTGGAGGATGATAGATCCTCAGTGCACCGCCATGGCCACCATTACCACCCTCCTCAGGTCTTCCTCCTTCCAGAGTAGTTGTCACCCTCTCTCACAATGTAATCGGAGCTTGGCCACCTGGCAATAGGTTCTTCAGTCAAGGGTGCCACCCTCCTAGGTTCCGTCTTCACTGTCTCCATGTTAGCCCAACCTCTCTCTCTCTCTCTCTCTCTCTATATATATATATATATATATATATATATATATATATAAATAGTGGGACTCGATAGGGGATCCACTCTCCACTGAATTGAAGAATAAGTCCATCCAATTCCAAATAAGAAGGAAAGGAGGAATTTCATTCATTTCTCAAATGGTATACATCTCATAGCATGAAGTTTATAAGCAGCCGAAACAAAATTATTACAAAGTTACATGATGATTCCTTTACAATGGTTCAACACCATAAAAGGTGGTATAGCAAGGTTACATGATATACATCTAATAAAACTAATTGCATACAAGACCTGTTATAGAGGGCAACCCCGCCATTCCAAGCTATCCTTAGGTCCAATACCATGTATATGGTCTCCGTACATCCTTGTCTTCTAATGTACCTACACCTGGGTGAAAGGGAACATCACTCAGAACATAGGAAACAAGTATAGGTCAGCAAAGACTGAGTATGTATATATATAAAAAACTTTTGGTTATTTTATTAAGTTATAAGTGTAAAAGAGATGTTCCCATAAGGAGAGGGATATTTACATTTAGGTGAGTTCAAGAGAAGTATAATAAGAGAAATGAGGCATATTAAATTCAAATTACAAGCATGATAATAAAAGTGTCTTGCCATAACAGTTTACCACCAATCTCAATATAAACCAATAATTGTCTGCATGCATAACAATGTGGACTAAATATACCTAAAATAGGGCCATAATACCATAGGATCATGGCCTAAAAGAAATAAGGGTGGAAATGCACACCCCAGGAAGAAATTCACGCCCTATATAAGTATGGCTGTACATAAGTACCACGGTTCTAGATATTCTAGTCAAACGTGTAGCATGTATTTAATAGAGAGGCAAGACTAGCATTTTCGTCAATTTTTCATAAAAAAGGCAATCATAGCAAGTGAGGTCCAAGAACCCATATAAAAAAGGTAGTCCAGAAACTACATGGATATAATGAGTCAACATCAGCAAATATAAATGTCCAAGAATTAAGATTTTCATCAGTTCAAGATATGCCTCATTAAAAGAAAGTAGATTTAAGTCAAATAATGCCCAAAATAAAATAGAGAATATACATATCTTATGATTTGACCTATATATATTCAGTAACACCTCCTAAGCTTGGGTTCAGGGTTGTCTCAACCTAATAACAATATATGTGCATTGAATCAATATAAACTTCATTGAATCCCTTACTTATAAAATGACCCTCCTATAAGTTGGAAATATGATCATGAAACCAATCCCATTAAATCAGTCGTATTTTTCTGATTCCATATATATATATATATATATATATGTATGTATTTTTCCGCTAAACCAATAATGATATATGATTTTTTACAAGTTAAAAGCATTTACTGATTAAGACAGAATTTAAAATGTGAATTGATAGAAATGCCCCGAATGAATCACGAAAGAAAAAGAAACAACGTGACACTAGATTTTAGGGAATTGTCACTCATATCACTTGGTCAACACGGGGTCAAAGTATGCAAAAGGTCTGAAATACCCTTTGCGGGTGTTATAGGTTGCGCCTAGGCTCCCTGGTAGGACCGGGCTTTCGCCCCAGGGATTGATTGCCCTGTGTCCTGCGCCATGGATTCTCACTGGAACTCGGGACCAGGGGCACGCCTCTACCTAGGCATCCTCAGGAATGGGAGGACATCCCATTGACTCTACCTCATCAACCTAGACTCAAAGAGCTTTTGATATGGCCTATAATGGCTGGGATGTGAGAAAGAAGGTGCTTTTAACATGATCCAAATGACTAGGTGCTCGTGGTCAGAAACCAACATAGTAGGGGAAGAAGATGATGTTGACCAGAAGTCATGGTCTCAAGGGAACCAGATCAGGGATAAGAAGAGAGCGAGGTCCTTGGCAGCGGAGTCCGATCTAGTGTCGGGTCAAAACGATAATGGAATCAGTAACAAAGCATCGTAGACAGAAGCAAGGATTCGTTGCAAATATCACGATTCAATTTTTCACTGGATTTGAATCCCTGAGTATATCCAAGTCATCTCAGTAGCGTATATAAAGATTTTAGGATCCAAGGACCAATATAGTCTCTCGGCAGTGACCGTTCAGGAAGGAATGACGGCGGTGTTCGTCATTGAGGAGAACCAGAAAACCTCGAGACAAAAGCAGCATTACAGAACGAAAGGGTGAAGTCTAAGGTTTGTTACCGTGCAAGTAATTTGACCAAGGTAGATCATGCATGCATTGTAAGGACTTGGGGTTCATAGCAGCAGATCGTCCTCTCGAAGCTGAGCCTGGCTCTCTTGGGCGAACTTGAAAGGTCTGGGCAGCGTAGGGGGTTGAGGCTCTGTTTTGAGATGGTTAACGAGTAGTGGTACATAGGGTGGCGCGAGTTCGTGTTCTCAGGGAGTAGTTGTGGAGAAGGTCAAAGAATGTGACTGGGTATTTTTCCTCCAGGTCACGAGAGGGAAGGAATTAGGGCTCTCTAGACTCAGGAGGAGAAGGCGAGGAGAATGGTAGAAGAATCGTGAGGAACTGTTGTGTATAGAGGAAGAACGGTGAGAAAGCATCCAACGCTGAACTAGTCCCTCGCGCTCGCGGCAGACGCGAGGAAATTGGGGGAAGGGGATGAAGTCCACCAGTCCGTTTGCTCAACCCAGCTGTGATGTGTGACATAAAAATAGACTATATTTAATACAGTGATGTTAAATTCAACCTGGACTTAGGTTAGTCCGGCCGTGACATTTATTTACATGAAAAGATTCAATAAACTTATATTCTACGTTCTAGACCATGATTAGGGGTGTATTTGATATCCGATTTAGTCCACACTTGGTAGGGTACCTAACTTGGGCATGAGGAATATGATTTTGAACTTATATTTGCATTTTGAGATTATTTGTTTTGTATTTTTACCATTATACAGTAATGACTTAATTAGGGTATTAGGCCTACCCTAATGATCAAATTAGGTGAATACTTTTGAGTTATTTCTAGTTATCTCACTCTAAGATCCTAGGATCCTACTAGTTTATTCAATTATGATCAAGACATAGTTTATTATTATTATTCACCAATTTTCCATTGTTTGTTTGTTAGGGTTACTATATCTTAAGATTTCATGTCTATGGAATACTAATAATCAATTAGGGTTATAAGATTTCAATAAGGTCTGAACTAGTCTAAAATATAGAAACATGGATATTAAGAGCTTGTTAATGGGAAAAGGGGAAATTGGAGATTGAATATCCACATCATAGAATAGGGCCTAGAACAAAGGATAGTTAACCTACATATCTAGAATTTAGTATGTTACAACACTCCACCCCTTAAAGAGAGTTTCGTCCCTGAAATCCATTTTGTTATATCGTAGCATAAATTATATTTTCTAACCAAACTACAGGTTTATAGTTCACTTAATGTAGTGGATCATGGTTACTATAACATATCACATTCATTTCCATTCCAAGGGTGGAAAATTATACTACCACCTTAGAATTGTCATATGTATGTCGAACTAGGGGTGTTACACCAAAACATAGGGTTGTCATAATAGTATTCTATTCGTCACTAGCCGGGTGGTGTAAGTCATACTTATAAACTAGTCTAAGGTTTCTAATACACTTAATGTAGTGGATTATTGTACAACACCCCATAGCAAACTTATATCAGAATTTTCATGGTGAACCTACATTATTTCATGCATCAAATCCCCATAGTCTTATCTTATCCCAAGGTTGAGCTAGAAAATTTACACCAAGTGATAAATTATCTTATTGTACTACATTCATTAAGGTTACTTACTTTGTATGACAGTTACATTATCCTCTTACATGAACCATGTCAACACACACATGAGGTCACTAGGTTGTTCTATACTTCCTCATTTTCCATCACTTAAGCATGAACGACAATCTCCATAAATAGATCTTCCAATGGAACCATTCAGATTACGACCACTAAGTTGGTGGACTAAACTTGTTTGGAAACATCAATCCTCAAATACTATCACCATGGTTCATGTCATTGTTACTATTTAATTAATTTTTATTTTATGATTCCCATTAATTATTGAGTGCATCTAGAAAGTACGGTATAACATGCATATACATCATTTTTTTCTTTGATATAAGGTCATCTCTTAAGTTTGATATATTTACATATTTTAGCCAAGAAAATTTAATTAATTTGTGTCTGACTACCAAGTCATTATCTATGAACTATCAGGTAGATTAGGGCTAAGGTGTCAAATTATGGTTTGTTAATGACCATGTTTTACCATACATATATAATTTAGTGTATTACAAGCTAGTTATGAACTAACCATCCATGTTCTAGGAAAAATAGTAGGTCAGATATGTGGTGATTGAGTTGTAATTAGTTCATTTTTTTTGCTTCAGTTTATTATGATAATATGGGAATGACATATGTTCATAAATTTTATCATCCTTAGTATTCAACCTATCCTCTTGTGTAAGGTCAATGCTTTCATTTAATTACTAGAAAATTTGGGTATAGGGCATTTGTTTGAGCTTTTAAGTGTCGTCTAATTGTCTTTTATACCTAACTTAGTTTTATTAGTCTTGAATTCCTCTTTCAAAGGTAACTAAATGTAAATTAAATTAACATTTGTGGTGATATAATTAGAAAGGCTCACTCACTAGTCTTGATTAAGTGGTAGCTACACTTATTTGTCTATATTACTAAAAGTTATCCATGTATGGCTTATTGCACCCACTATTTCTCCTGATTATCCCTTGTGTTAAGATACACTGCTAAGTGTATAAGACTCCATACCTTAAACGGTTAATCTATGACTTATATAATAACCTAGAGGGACAAAAAGGCTGAATCTAGGTCTAATGTATCCAAAGTTTCTACATACTCTCTACACCACACTTAGCCCTAGAGTTCCAGGTTGATCACTCCAGTCAATGGTTTTTTTCCTACTAAAGGGTTCATTAGTACTTAAACATCCTTGTAGTGGTGACTTGGTTCCAAAAACCATCGATAAAATCTCAAAGTTTTTTTTGGTACATATAAATTAATAATGAAAATAAGTTTGGCGATGAAAAATGTTGCAATCAAAATTCAACAATGGCGCCAAAATTGACTCGAGAACCAAGTCCACCACTTATCTAGTATATGATACCTATAGTATAACTTATCATCACTTCATTCTACTAGCATGTTCTAATTCCTCAAGCATACAAAGAGTATGATTAAATCACCCCAAGTCTTGTAACTTAGGAGGGAGAAGGGTTTCCTATTCCTTATGGTCAACTTCTATCAAATCCTAGTAAGGAACAACAACCACCACCCCCTTGTCACCCTTAATCATAATTCACATTGCACCATCTCAAGACCCAAAGGAGAGATTTAGGGGTTGCTTATCGCTATCTGGTTTACATCCATAATTCCTTCACATATAAAGGTACCCTACATAGTCAAGTGATGTGATGATTTTGAGTCGCATTTATAGACTTGTTTTATATGTGTTTTATGCATTTATTAGTCATTTCTATGGTTAATGTTGCATAATTCATCTACTTTGGTCTAAACTTCTCTAAGTTAAATCTCCTTTATTTTAGTGTTTTGAGTATAATTTATCAAAAGAATATGTTTTGTGTAGACTTATGTGGTTTCGTGTGTTGATTTCAGGGAAAATGAGTATCTACTGCCATCGATACCATCGACGGTGGTCGATACCATCGACCAGGCCACAGGTTGCCAGCCGCAAGGAGCATCACAGAGTCGATACTATCGACAGGAGAGTCGATGGTATTGAGATACCTTCAGGTTGCTGGCAAGAAGATAGTCGATACTATCGACTAATGTCGATACCATCGACAAGTGGAGCTACAGCGACGGTAAAAGGACAAAAGCGACGCCTAAGAGAGTCGATACCATCGACCCTCGTCGATGGTATCGAGCTAGCATCAGTCGCGATAAAGAAAAGAAAAGAAGACCAGCCGATACAGTTTAGGGTCGATACTATCGACTTGCGTCGATAGTATCGACACAGTCAGATACATGTTTGATTCAGATTGATCTAAATCTGACGGCTATGGTTATTTGACGACCTAACTCGGTGATTATACCTAATGACGGAGGCCAAGAGTAAGACATCACATCATTAGTTGCTGCACACATCCCGAGAAGGTGTGGAGAGAAGAACAGAGCCCAGAAGCACGCCCCAACCGATCCGGACGCCGAAGAAGATGATTTCCACCACCGAAAGGCGGGAGAACGTGTATTCTATGCTAAGGAGCGATTGGATCTTCTCCGTTTAGGGGTTTCACCACTCAATCACATTTTTCTCCATGTTTCCCTTTTTCTACTTTACGTTTTGCTCTGAGATGAACATGCGGGGCTAATCCCCTTTGTCTTTAGGAGCGGGAGTAGCCCGGGAATTCATTGTATGACAATTTTATCATAGTAATTCATATCTTATCTCTTAAATCCGTGGTATAATTTCATTTTCTCAATTATATTGTTATGCTTGATCACCATAATAATAACCTAATGCCCTTAATTACTTTGAAAGAAGAATTAATGGTTGAAAAGAGACGAAATTCACATTAATTGACAAATCCCTTGAACAAGGTGGTGTAAGGTTAATGGTGGATACCGAGAGATCGTTTTTAATGCACTTACTTTAGGGTATAGGTTACTATGACGGTGGAACCGACCTAGACATAGGTAGTGAATTGTACCACGACAGTGGGAAATTCTGATTTCTGGCCACTACCCGAATAGAGAGATAAATTTGGATGACTGAATAGAATTTAATACAATGAAAACCTGTGGTGAAACCGCAATCCTAAAGATCTCATTTTGAATTGATTAAACCAAACATTTAATCGATTGCTTTGCTTTGTTTTATTTTTGTTTTCTTTTAATTTTAACAACAACTCTCAACTATTTAATCGGCTTAGCTGATCGCGAGTAGTTAGTAGGAGTCTCTGACAATTTCACGTATCCCTGAGTTTGACTCGGGCCTCACAAAAGCCTATATTACATCGACGCGTTCACTTGCGTTTCTGTGCATGGTAAATTTGCGTCAAGTTTTTGGCGCCGTTGCCGGGGATACGGCAAATTGTCGGCACTACGAGTGTTGCAAGCGGCCACTCTAGGCCACCTTTTATTTTTTATATTATTCATTTGAAATCATTTCCAAAAATTCATAGCTTATTCTTTTTCGCATCTTATAGTTGTCTAGCACGGTACTGAACTTAAGTTATCATTTGTACTGTGCATGGTGCAAACGTGTAGTACTGACTACATGCGTCAAGCACCAGAGGTTCCACTGCCGGGACCTAAAGACGAAGGCGAGTATAATCAAGACCATCTTGAGGATATAGATTCTTAACCCGAACAAGAAGAGATGGAGCCACAGACAATATGGGAGAAGATCAAGGCCTCTTTCTCATCCGCTTCCAAAGGACCGATCAAGAAGCAGGCGGTCAATATTCTGACATACAAGATTGATCCGGCATTAATCAACTTGGTGAAGTTGAATGCTTTCCATGGGCTCAAGAATGAAGACCCCGTCGCGCATATAAGTCAATTTGTGGAGAATTGTGATATGATAAAAATAGACAGGTTTTCACAAGATGTGCTCTACTTGAAGCTCTTCCCGAGTTCTCTAGCGGGAAACGCGCGAGAGTGGTTACACAACCTGGACGATGAATATGTGGAATCTTGGGACCACATGGTGGAGGTTTTCTTCGAGAGGTTCTTCCCGCCCGAGAAGACCAATGACATGATCAGGAAGATCCACAACTTCACCCAAAAAGCAGGAGAGACCTACTCTAAGACCTGAGAAAGGTTTCAGATCATGCTCAGGCGGTGCCCGCATCACGGGCTTGATAAGGAGACACAGGTCAAGATCTTCTATTTTGCTCTCTCCGAGCATGATAGAAGCAACCTCAATTCAGCCAGCTCAGGATTCTTCTTGAATAACACAGACACCAGGTGTTGGGAAATCCTAAAGAACATGGCTAAGAAACAATCGTGGGGCAAAAGAGGCGTCGTGGAGCAAGTTCGAGTGGCAGGTGAATCTAAAGCAATCAAGGAGCTGAATGAGAAGATGGATCTTCTCACGAAGAAACTTCTTGCAAAGGAGGATAATGAGTTCGAGGATGAGGCTCAAGTTAAATTCATGAGGCAGCAACAAGGCTATATGAATAATGACTATTCATGGAGGAAAGATAAGAAGTTCTCCTGGAAGGATCCAAATAACTTCTTGCAGGATCCAGATGCTAAACCCCAGCCAGTAGCGGAGGATAAGAGCATAGAGCTGCTCAACCAAGTGATAAAGCAAAATCAAGAACTCATGACTACTTTCGGCCAGCAAATAAAGCAACAAGGGAAGTTTATGAACCAATTTGGACAGACACTGTAGAGCCATGGGGCTCAAATGAGGACAATAGAGACGTCCATGGCATAAATGGCAGCGGAAATAGCCAATTTGAAGAAGCCAGCACACCAAGGTTTTCCGGGTAATACTAATGTTCCAGGAGGAAACTAGCAGGTGAAAGCCATCTTGTTAAGAAGTGGCAAGAAATTGTTAAATCCCAAAGCCGATGAACCAAGCAAACCCCAAGTAGAAATTGAAGGTGAGGCCACTGAGGAGTTGCCCATACCGGTCACAGAACCAGTTGCGGACATAGCATTGGATGCTATTGAAGATCCTATTGCAGAGGAGGAGGAGCCACAGAAAAGGACACCATATGTGCCACCGCATCAAAGGGAACAGGCTGTCCCGGTTCCATACCCAAATAGTGCTAAGGCAAGGAAAGTGGATGCCCAATTTAAAAAGTTTCTAGACAGTTTCAGAAAGCTTTCAGTCAATATCCCTTTATTGGAAGCTATTGAGCAAATCCCTTCTTACGGGAAATTTCTGAAAGACATCATCACCAAGAAGAGAAAAATCCCAGACACAGAGGTTGTTGTGCTTAAGGAGAAGGTGAGTGCCTTCATCATGGTCACATTGCCGCCAAAGAGGCAAGATCCGAGCTATTTCAACATCTCATCTTACATTGGGAAAGTCAAGTTTGGTGAAGCACTATGTGACTCAGGGGTGAGCATTAACCTGATTCCCCTCTCTACATTCAAGAAGCTGGGATTAAAAGAGTCACGGCCGAGCAACATGAAAATCCAATTGGCAGACAATTCAATGGTAAAGCCATATGGGATTTGTGAAGACGTGCTGGTGAAAGTGGATCGATTTGTATTTCCAGCAGATTTTGTCGTCATGGAGATGCAAAATGAACAAGGAAATGAGCTACTACTTGGACGACCCTTCCAAGCTACAGTTGACATGATACTAGTGATGGGGAGAGGTCGTTTGACCTTAGGTATAGTCGATGACCGATTTGAGATGGTCATGCCTTCCAGCGTCACTTCATCTAAATCCAAGGAGCAATGCCACATAGTAAAACATTTTGACAACAATATCTCACTTTGTCTAGGGAAGCCATTTTTAGATATGGCCCATGTAATGACTAAGGTGGAAAAAGGGACTTTGGCTGTGGACATCATGGAGCATACCAAGGTGGTATCTCTTTGTAAGGCGGTAGGTTTTCCGAACGATGAGGAGGAGGACATTCCTCCCTCTACGGAAGATGATGTTATAACAAATTCAGTTTTTGATGCATATCCAGAATTACCACTCGAGGCTTGTTTAGTCAATATCACTCATGATTGGATGAGAAGCAAATCACTCAAGGAGTGCGCCAAGATGCTTCAGATGTTGCCATGCTTCTATGTGAGGTATTATGAAGATTTAGGCAAGCTCCCACCACCGCTTCAATCATCCTTAATCAGCTCGCCGGAATTGGAATTGAAGCCACTGCCACCGCACCTCAAGTATGCCTTTTTAGCTGAGGAAGACAAGTTTCCTGTGATTATTTTTGCTTATCTGAGTGCTGAAGAGGAGGACCAGTTGTTGATAGTGCTGAAGAACCACCGGGGAGCATTTGGGTGGTCTGTTGCAGATATCAAGGGGATTTCTCCTACTTTGTGCCAGCATAAGATTCGGCTCGAGGAGGGAGCCAAGCCGGTGATTCAATTGCAATGTTGACTGAATCCGAGCATGATGGAGGTTGTGAAGAAGGAGGTGATTAAGCTTCTTTCCGCAGGTATCATCTATGCAATTTCAGACTCGACATGGGTGAGTCTCATACAGGTAGTCCCTAAAAAGTGTTGACCCATAGGTTGTACATTACCTATATTTTGATAATGACTTAACCATTCCATTCATATGTATCTAACATGTGCGTTAAAGATTGTTTGCAGACATTAGGTACATGAAAAGGATCACATGTACAAGCCCTAGAATGGGCCAAGTGCAAGCCAAATTGACTACAAGTGTGCAATTTATGATTTCTATGTAAATCACCTTAGAACATAAATGTAATCACTTGTAACGATGTATATGCTTGTAACTTAGAAGAGAAAAATGTTTGGGACAAAATTCACCAAGTGCTAATCACTTTTATTGCAAATTAGAAAATCCATTTCAGGCACTTGGTCGGTCAAGTTTCCCACCCTGAAACTCGACCGATCATCCTGAGTCGATTTTCTGAAGATTGCAATCGGTCGAGTTGTGCACTCACAGAACTCGACCGATTGGGTAGTAGGCCATTTCCAGTTGAAATGGTCGGTCGAGTTTCCTCAGGACAAACTCGACCGATCAATTCAACATTGGATTGCCTGCTACTTGATCGGTCGAGTTACACCCATTAATACTCGACCGATTGCACTGTACGGAGTTTGCAGAAAAAGTAATATGACCGTTGGTGAATTGTTTTGGGCAAAAATATAGTCATTTTCTTGAAGGAAAAATGAACACTTATGCACCCAAGTGTCCCACAACATAAAGGGCCACCCTCAACTATAAATAGAACCCCTTGGACTTCATTCCAAGCTGCTCTTTCATTGCAAACTTGGTTCTAGCTTAGTTGAGAGTGTTCCAAGCCCTTGAGCCCCTTTCTCTCTCTACCTTCAAGATAATTTCGTGAGTGAGATAGGTTCCTGTGTATGAGAGCTATCCTTTGTGTTATGTAAAGCTCTCCCTTCTTTCTTCCCACCTCCAAATCAAATAGAAGATTGATTGAAGCTTCTTCTCCGAGTGAAAGAGGAGTTGCTGCTGTTCTTCTCTGAGTGAAGGGGAAGATGTGTTGCTGATCTTCAAGAGTGAAGATTGATCATTGCTCCAGCTCCCTTGGTGAAGGGAAAACGTGGGCAAACTCTCCAAGTGAAGGAGAGGTGCAAGGCAAGCTCAAGTAAGATAGGTAATCCCTGCAAGGCTGAAGACAAAGGTGAGATTGGGTAAGTCCTTTGTAGAAGGCCGAAGAATCTCACTTTGTGGGTAAGTCCTTGGATAGGTTGAAGATCTTAGCTTGTGTAATTAAGCCCTTGGTTGTGTGGTTTATGTTTCTTGTAATCTTATCGTGATATATAAGAGGACCAAGTTGCAAATCCTAGAGTCTAACCAACTCTAGGTAGTGGACTGACATCGCTCCTAAGTTTAGGACGTGGAACCACTCTAAACCACCTGTCCAAGTGCATGATATTCATTATCTCTTATCCTTGCTTTGTATGTTAGAAAAGGATATCAAATTGCTGCTTGCATTAGCTTTTGCACTTCAATTAAATTGGTGGTCTAATCGATTTTGTGAAGTGTGTGTAGCTCTATTCACTCCCCTCTAGAGCCCATCGATCCAACAAGTGGTATCAGAGCAGGTCTTCTCCAAGCTACTTCTACAAGTAGGAGAAGATGGGCGATTCGGCTCTTGGGTCACTCAACCTTGAAGGAAGCTTCTCCATGAGACCTCCGGTCTTCGACGGCACAAACTTCTTATATTGAAATAGGAGAATGCAATTCTATCTCCAAGGGGTGAGTTTCGAAATGTGGAAGATTGTCCATATCAAGTATGAAGATCCAAAAGGGGACATCACCACATGGACGGAAGCGGAGATGAAGCGTGCTCAACTCAATGCTAAAGCCGTGAGCATCATCTACACTGCTCTTACACCATCGGAGTTCAACCGCATCTCTTCGTGGGACACGGCGTATGAGATATGGCACAAGTTGTGTGTCACCTATGAAGGGACCGAGCAAGTCAAGGAGGCCAAGTTCTACATGCTTGGTGGTCTTCTTGAGAACTTCAAGATGGGGAAGAATGAGAGGGTAGCAGATATGTACACAAGGTTAAATGTCATCTTGAACAGCCTTGCAGCCCTTGGGAGTGTCATGGATAGAGGTACAATCAATGCCAAGATCTTGAGATCTCTTCCAAAGAGATGGGAGCCAAAGGTCACCTCTATTGAAGAAGTTTACAAGCTAAGCGAGTTATCAACCGAGGAGCTGGTTGGTAACCTTCAAGCCCATGAACCTAGGCTTGACAAGCAAGAGGAAGAGGAGAAAAGAGAAGAGAAGGAATCAAAGAAGATAAAGGACACCGCCTTCAAAGCTCAAATTGAAGAAATGGTCTGACAACAACAACTTGCCATGAAGTCTCCCTGCCCTTCCTCTAGTGAAGATGAAGGTGTCAATGATCATGAAGCTAACTACTCCAAAGGGAAACACTTCAAGAGCAAGCCCTCCTCCTCAACTCCTAGGTGCTACGAGTGTGGTCAAAAAGGCCACTACAAGAGTGACTGCCCAAAGGTCAAGAAGAGCCATCATAAGAGAAGCCACAAGAAGGATGACAAGTACAAAAGAGAAGCAAAGTACAAGAAGAAAGACAAGAAGGAAAGAAGATCCAAAGATGCAGCTCATGCGGCATGGGAGTCTTCTTCTTCAAGCTCCTCAAGCTCCGAAGATGGAGAATGTCATCTTGCCCTCATGGCCTCTACAAGTGAAGATGTAATTGAGGTAAATGAGGTAAGCAAAGTAAGTGATATTAGTTTACATGAGCTATCTAAGGAAACTCTTATTGACATGCTTAATGAATGCCAATCATCTTTTGCTAAATGTAAATCTAAAAGAAAAAGATTAGGAAAGATAGTTGATGATCTTTATGCAAAAATTGACATTCTTGATGAAAATGAAAAATTGCATCTTGATAGTATAGAATCCTTGCAAGGGAAATTTCTTGACCTTGAACTTCAATATAATGGAGTAGAGGTTGAGAATGGTGTATATCTTAAGAACATTGAAAATCTTAAGATAGAAAACCAAAATTGCCTAGATGAGCTTGACACTCTTAAAATTGAAAATGTAGAACTCAAGCTTATTGATGATTCTAGGAGAAAAGAAGTCTATGCCTATCAAAGAGAAATAGTTGTGCTCAAATCTGAAAATGCAAAATTGCTTGCTCAAATTAATGATTTATCTTCTAGACCTATTTTGCCTAGAAATGAAGTTGCTAGCTTAACTCTAGAAAAAGATTCTCTTCTTACTAAATCCCTTTGTCTTGAGGCCGACCTTTTGCATGCTAGAGAAGATCTTGAAAATCTTTCTACTAATGTTATAAACCTTAGTGATGATAATGCTAAATTAAGATCTACTTTGCAAAGGTTTCTTTCGGGAAAGAAATCCCTAAATGATGTCCTAGAGCACTCTACCAAACAAGTTGGTACTAGTGGTTTAGGATATAATGGAACTACTCCAAAAGGTAAGAAGAAGAAGGGTAAGAAAAAGAGTGTGGAACCTCCAATTTTCAATGGAGAGTCTTCCAGTTCTAAAAACCCCATGGTTTGTATTCGTTGCAAATGTGATGACCATTATTCTATCTATTGTCCTTACAAGCCCAAGGGGACCAACCCAAAGATGAAATGGGTCCCCAAGCTAACCCCGGACCCCAAAGTTTGAGTTGGGTTCCGACATCCTCTTTTCTTGCAGGTTCAAAAGAAATGGATTGTTGATAGTGGCTTCTCTAAGCATATGACTGGAGAAATCAACCATTTCAACAAATTTGTGAAAAAGAAAGGAGGATCAGTAACCTTCGGGGACAACAAGAAGGGTAAGGTTATAGGTGAGGGTGATGTAGGCAATCAATTATGTATTAAAAATGTATTTCTTGTTGATGACCTACATCACAATTTAATTAGTGTTAGCCAATTATGTGATAATGGTTATCTTGTGTTATTTACTGCTTTAGAATGCTTGCTTCTAGATTCTGTCTCCTACAATGTTATATATAAGGGAACTAGAAATGGTAATCTTTATGTTATTGTTCTCGATGCTCTTAAGCCCATACTAAATAGATGCTTAGTTGTGGATAAAAATGATCTTTCGCTTTGGCATCGTCGTTTGGGTCATGTGAATTTTCATCAAATGAAGAAATTGAACAAAAAGGACTTAGTTCGAGGACTTCCTAAATTGGATTTTGAAAAGGATGAGGAATGCCAACCTTGTACACAAGGGAAACAAACCAAATCCTCCTTCAAATCCAAAGGAGTCATGAGTACCAAGAGAGTTCTTGAGCTTATTCATATTGATCTTTTCGGACCAATGAGAACACAAACGCTTCGTGGCTCCAAGTATTGTCTTGTTATTGTTGATGATTTTTCTAGATATACTTGGACTTTTTTTCTCGTTTCTAAAAGCGATACTCTTGATGTTTTCTCGAGATTTTGTAAATGAGTTGAAAATGAAGCTTCTTGCCATGTTGTTTCTATCCGTAGTGATCATGGGGGAGAGTTTGAAAATGATCTTTTTGAACATTTTTGTGAAAAATCGGGTTATTCGCACAATTTCTCTTCTCCTCGCACACCTCAACAAAATGGAGTTGTTGAGAGGAAGAATAGATCACTACAAGAGATGGCTAGGACCATGCTTCTTGAGTATGACACTCCTAAGAAGTTTTGGGCTGAAGCCGTTAGCACGTCATGTTTTGTGCAAAACCGAGTTTTCACACATTCGACTTTCAAGAAAACCCCCTATGAACTATGGCGTGGTAGGAAGCCGTCTATTGATTTCTTTCATGTTTTCGGATGTCCTTGTTTTGTTTTAAACACTAAGGATTCTCTCGAAAAGTTTGATCTGAAATCATACAAGGCTTTCTTCCTAGGCTATAGCACTACTAGCAGGGCATATAGAGTATTTAACATTGAACTATCTAAAATTGAAGAATCTATAAATGTTAAATTTATTGAAACTGACCCTGTTATTGGCAAGCATATTAGTGATGATGATGTTGCAGATGAAATAATTCCTATCTTAAAAGATCTCAACATCAAAGACAAAGGCAAGCAGGTTGCAGAAGAAGAAAAGAAGGATCCCACTCCCCGCTTTGCAAAGAATCACCCCAAGGAGTTGATCATTGGCAATCCGTTTGAGAGAGTGATGACACAAGCTACTCACAACAAAGAACAAGCAGATAGTGCCTTCATCTCCCAACTAGAGCCAAAGAACATCAAAGAGGCCCTTGGTGATGATGAGTGGATCCTTGCCATGCAAGAAGAGCTTGAGCAATTTGAGAAGAACCGTGTGTGGACTCTAGTGCCAAGACCAAATGATAGAAAGATCATTGGCACCAAATGGGTCTACCACAACAAGCTTGATGAGCAAGGAAAAGTGGTAAGGAACAAAGCAAGGTTAGTAGCACAAGGTTACAACCAACAGGAAGGTATTGATTTTGATGAAACTTATGCTCCTGTTGCTAGATTAGAATCTATCTGTATGCTACTTGCTTTTGCTAGTTATAAAAATTTCTTGCTTTATCAAATGGATGTTAAAAGTGCATTTTTGAACGGTACAATCGAGGAGGAAGTTTTTGTTGCTCAACCTACGGGCTTTGAAAATGACAAATTACCCAATCATGTTTATTTGTTACAAAAAGCTCTCTATGGACTCAAACAAGCCCCTCGAGCTTGGTATGAGAAATTAAAGAACTTTTTGTTAGATAATGGGTATGTCAAGGGCAAAGTTGATTCTACATTGTTTCTAAAACACACTTCTAACCATTTTCTTATCATCCAAATATATGTTGATGATATCATTTTTGGCGGGACTGATCTTGATCTTTGCAAGGAGTTTAGTTCTCTTATGCAGAGTGAATTTGAAATGAGCATGATGGGTGAGTTGACCTTCTTCCTCGACTTTCAAATCAAGCAAACAAAGGAAGGAAACTTCATCAACCAAGGCAAATACACAACTAAACTACTCAAGTGCTTTGGGATGGAGAACATGAAGCCGATGGATACACCCATGTCAAACACCGCAAAACTTGATAAAGATGAAGAAGGTGAAAAGGTAGATGAGAAGCTCTATGAGGTATGATAGGTAATTTACTTTATTTAACTGCCTCTAGACCTGACATTATGTTTAGTGTTGGCTTGTGCGCTCGCTTTCAATCTTGCCCTAAGCAGTCGCATCTCATTGCTGTTAAGAGAATTTTGAGGTACTTAGCCAAAACTCAAAATTTTGGTCTATGGTATCCTAAATCAAGGGATTTTACTCTTATGGCATATAGTGATGCAGACTATGCAGGGTGCTTGATTGATAGAAAGTGCAAAAGTGGCACTTGCTTCCTTCTAGGACCATGCTTAGTGTCTTGGTTCTCCAAGAAACAAAGCACAGTGGCATTATCAACTACTGAAGCTGAATACATCGCAGCCGGGAGTTGTTGTGCACAGTTCCTATGGATGAAGCAAATGCTCCAAGACTTTAACATATTTTTTGATGCTTCTCCTATCTATTGTGACAATACTAGTGCAATTAACCTCTCTTATAATCCTATATTGCATAGTATAGCTAAGCATATAGAGGTTCTCCATCATTTTCTTCGTGACCACATTGCCAAGAAAGATATCTATATCACCCATGTGGACACGGAAAATCAGCTGGCGGACATTTTTACAAAACCTCTAGCTAGAGATCAATTTAATTTTATTCGATCTAAACTGCTCATTATTGATTTCAATGATATTGCTATGTGATCTAGCTAGTGGTCTCTATCCTATATGCTTGCTCATGTCATTCTTCACCTTATGTTGCCTATACATGCTTGCTTGTGCTAAATTTGCCAATCAATATGCTTAGTTTGTGCTTGTTTTTGGGTTTTTATCGAATTTTGCGTTTTATCGCTAAATAGTGCCCAATGATGAGCAAAATGTGCCTAGGTATGTTATTTATGCATAATAGAATTGAAAAATAAATTTAATCGGTATGTATATGGCTAGAATCTAAGTTTTAGACTGCTAGGTCAGGTTGACTTTCGGTCGAGTTTCCCCCTGGAAAACTCGACCGATCAGGAGCCAAGAGCATATCTTTAGTGGACCGTTCAGTCGAGTTTGTCTCCCTCAGAACTCGACCGATCCGCGGGTTGGGCCACCTTAAAAGTTAGGATCGGCCAGCTATTTTCCCTTGAAACTAGAAAATATTCGACTGATTCCTCATTTCCTAGCCCTGTGCTCTCAACCCAAGCCCTAACATCCCCCGTTCCTAACCCTAGGGCGACCTAGCACCTTGCTCTTGACCTTCCCAGGCGTCTGTGGTGTGTCTTCTTCGGTTTCTGAGGTTTGTCTTGCTTGTGTGCACGTTTTCTCTTCTCGTTTTCGTTTCCATGTCTTCCCATAGGAGAAAACATGCCGCCCCTAGCAATGCTCCTGCCTCCTCATCGGTTAATCGGTTGATTCCTTTTGATAACACATCGTTTGTATCTCTAGAGGCGGTCAATAGGTATAAGGATCTCCTTCCTCGATCTCCTTTTCCTTTCCTCCCCCTAGTTAGTGCAAACCGTTTTCAAAACCATATCAACTCCATCGCTCAGCTTCTTGCCAAACACAACCTTTCCGCCCTAGCGATCGAAAGTGACTGCTTCAATAATCAGTTAACTAGTACAAAAGCAGTTCACGAGTTCTATGCTAATCTGCGCTGGAACTATGATTCGATTGTTCCCCCGCCAAATACTGAAATAGTCCTAACATCGATGATCGCCGGTCGTCAGTTTCAACTCTCCGAGGAGACTTTCAATCCCTATCTTGCCGGAGATGAAGAAACCACTACTTGGCGTCAGGGCTATGATGAGTATTTTGATCTTTTAGACTCGGAAGGCTTTTACAAACATCATGAATTGACTTTTCCGGATATTCATCGATTTTTGAAAAAGCCTGACGTGGCCTATAAGAAGCGGTCCACCCTTCCCTCCTCCTCTCTTGACCTCCAGAAGTGCATCCTAGCCCTTGTGCTTAACTGCAACATCCATCCGAAGCAAAATCAAATGGATATTGCGGAAAACACAACAGTTTTGATGTATTGTTTGTTGAACGACATCGGTGTCAAGTGGGCTTGTTACATTATACACCATATGACCTGCTTTGACAAAGGCAAAAACACCAAGGGAACCCACCCCCCTACCCAGCCTTGATCTGTGGTCTCTTCCAGTTCGCCACTGATAAATCACTCTTTTCCGACTTCCATTATCCGGTAGCTAGGAAAGGAGTGTGCATTAGTGAAACCCCCCTACAGAAGGTTGTCCCTGTCTTTTCCCCTGGTGCTTCTGCCTCCGGTTCTGCCTCTGCTTCTACTGCCCCTCCCTCCTCCACCAGTGCCCCACCCCCGCAGCATCACCCCCGCCCTAGCCGTGCGTCTTTCTGTGCATCTAATGAAACCCTTCTGGGATACATGATGCATGAACAGGCGTACAATCTCCAGGTCCAGGAGCACCTGCACCAGGATTTGTGTTCAATCATGTCTACCATGAACCTGTAGTGCTTCATCCTACCCAATATACTAGCCATATCCGGGTAGTGCTTATGCCTCCTATGCATATGAGCATTACTTTCCTGCTCCACCACCGTTTGCGGCTGAGCCTTCCGCTGCTGCTCCACCTCAGTATCCCTCTAGTAGCTCTACTCCTGCATATCTACTGCTACCTGCTGGCCCCCTGGCCACTCTACTCGCATCCTTGGGGGACTCTTCTCCATCCTTTCCGCAGGCCCAGGAGCTCCTAGCTCTTGGCATGTCGTGGGCTGAGAAGAATGCCCGTTGGCCTGGTCGCTCTTTTGGTCCTGTTGACGAGGACATGCCCGACCAGGCTGAGGATGCCGATGAGGATGCTGATGATGCTGGTGATGATGGTTCTTCTGCCGAGGATGGCGATGCTGGTGCTGGCACAGCTGCCCCACCTTCGGATGGTGATGAGGACTACAACCCAGGCGATGACGAGGATGCAATTGACATCGATAGCTTAGATGTCTAGGAGGTTGTCTTAGATTATAGTCTAGCATGTCTTTTATATATATCTTTCTAGACTCTTCTGTATAAGCAACATCCTGGCACATTAGTCTGAGCTGTACTATTTTCCTATTCACTGTTTTCTCGCTTTTATGGTTGTAGTCGCTTATGAGAACATCTTTCTGAGTTGGAATATTATTGCTATGCACTTTGCTTATTTACTCTGTGTTCTTTTCTGCTTGGTGCTTGTTGAGCTCTTTTTTGATTCTGACTTGGATTGTATGTTCACCTTCATGGTTGTATGATATATGCTTTTACATTTCTTATTACTTTTCATACATGTGTGGTTGAGTCTTGGAAACGACCTAGTTTTTTGCTCTTCTACCCCCCCTACCTTTTTGATAATGTCAAAAGGGGGAGAAAGACCTCATGGTTTGAGACTCAATCATATTGTTTCTTGTGATTATACTATTGCTTTCTTGCCTAAGTGATCCTTTTCTTGTTAATTTGCTGATTGATCATATGACCTGTAAAGGATTACATATTACATGGATATTGGTTTTTGCTATGTATAGAAAACCTAACATGCAGGTGAGAGGAAGCATAGATTGAGGGGGAGCAATTCCAATTGTCCTTATCATGAATCCCCCTAATTAACAAGGCAAAGGTATAAGTTTCTTATTCTTTTCAATATGTTTGAGGAATGGTTTGTCATTGTCAAAAAGGGGGAGAATTTTGACCCAGAGGTTGTACATTACCTATATTTTGATAATGACTTAACCATTCCATTCATATGTATCTAACATGTGCATTAAAGATTGTTTGTAGACATTAGGTACATGAAAAGGATCACATATACAAGCCCTAGAATGGGCCAAGTGCAAGCCAAATTGACTACAAGTGTGCAATTTAGGATTTCTATGTAAATCACCTTAGAACATAAATGTAATCACTTGTAACGATGTATATGCTTGTAACTTAGAAGAGAAAAATGTTTGGGACAAAATTCACCAAGTGCTAATCACTTTTATTGTAAATTAGAAAATCCATTTCAAGCACTTGGTCGGTCGAGTTTCTCACCCTGAAACTCGGCCGATCATCCTGAGTCGATTTTCTAAAGATTGCAATCGATCGAGTTGTGCACTCACAGAACTCAACTGATTGGGTAGTAGGCCATTTCCAGTTGAAATGGTCGGTCGAGTTTCCTCAGGACAAACTCGACCGATCAATTCAACATTGGATTGCCTGCTACTTGATCGGTCGAGTTACACCCATTAATACTCGACCGAATGCACTGTACGAAATTTGCAGAAAAAGTAATATGACCGTTGGTGAATTGTTTTGGGAAAAAATATAGCCGTTTTCTTGAAGGAAAAACGACCACTTATGCACCCAAGTGTCCCACAACATAAAGGGCCACCCTCAACTATAAATAGAACCCCTTGGACTTCATTCCAAGCTGCTCTTTCATTGCAAACTTGGTTCTAGCTTAGTTGAGAGTGTTCCAAGCCCTTGAGCCCCTTTCTCTCTCTACCTTCAAGATAATTTCGTGTGCGAGATAGGTTCCTATGTATGAGAGCTATCCTTTGTGTTATGTAAAGCTCTCCCTTCTTTCTTCCCACCTCCAAATCAAATAGAAGATTGATTGAAGCTTCTTCTCCGAGTGAAAGAGGAGTTGTTGTTGTTCTTCTCCGAGTGAAGGAGAAGATGTGTTGCTGATCTTCAAGAGTGAAGATTGATCATTGCTCCATCTCCCTTGGTGAAGGGAAAACGTGGGCAAGCTCTCCAAGTGAAGGAGAGGTGCAAGGCAAGCTCAAGTAAGATAGGTAATCCCTGCAAGGATGAAGACAAAGGTGAGATTGGGTAAGTCCTTTGTAGAAGGCCGAAGAATCTCGCTTTCTGGGTAAGTCCTTGGATAGGTTGAAGATCTTAGCTTGTGTAATTAAGCCCTTGGTTGTGTGGTTTATGTTTCTTGTAATCTTATCGTGATATATAAGAGGACCAAGTTGCAAATCCTAGAGTCTAACCAACTCTAGGTAGTGGACTGACATCGCTCCTAAGTTTAGGATGTGGAACCACTCTAAACCACATGTCCAAGTGCATGATATTCATTATCTCTTATCCTTGCTTTGTATGCTAGAAAAGGATATCAAATTGCTGCTTGCATTAGCTTTTGCACTTCAATTAAATTGGTGGTCTAATCGATTTTGTGAAGTGTGTGTAGCTCTATTCACCCCCCCTCTAGAGCCCATCGATCCAACAAAAAGGGGGGAAGAAATGTTACTCATAACCTATTAAATGAACCTATCACCACTCGATTGGTGACCGGATGGCGAGTTTGTATTGATTACCGACGACTGAATGCCGCTACGCTAAAGGATCACTTTCCTCTTCCGTTTATTGATCAAATTTTAGAGCGTTTAGCCGGTCGGTCACACTTTTGTTTTCTGGACGGGTATTCGGGGTACAATCAGATTTCGATTGATCCTAAGGACCAAGAGAAGTCCACCTTCACTTGTCCCTATGGAACGTTCACGTATCGCCGCATGCCCTTTGGATTATGTAATGCACCGGTGACCTTTCAGCGTTGTATGCTCGCCATTTTTTCTGATATGGTAGAATGCTGTCTAGAGGTCTTTATGGATGATTTCTCAGTTTATGGTGCATCTTTTGATGAATGTCATTATAATCTAGATAAGGTGTTACAACGATGCGAGGACACACATTTGGTCCTCAACTGGGAGAAATGGCATATGATGGTGAGTGAAGGGATAGTGCTAGGACATAAAGTGTCTAGCATAGGTTTGGAGGTAGATCCAGTGAAAATTGAAGTAATTTCTAAATTGCCCCCAGCGAATTCGGTAAAAGGGGTAAGAAGTTTCTTAGGTCACGCCGGATTCTATCATCGTTTCATAAAAGATTTTTCCAAAATCGCCAAACCTTTATCCGAGCTGCTAGAAAAGGATGTTGTTTTTTATTTTAATGAAAAATGTTTACACGCGTTCAACGTGCTTAAGGAAAAATTGATTTCCGCATCGGTTGTGCAAACACCGGATTGGACAAAGCCGTTTGAACTCATGTGTGATGCGTCCGATTTTGCCGTTGGAGCTGTGTTGGGACAGCGGGTGGACAATAAACCCATTGTGATTTTTTATGCTTCTAAGACTTTGAACAATGCCCAACTCAATTACACTACTACTGAGAAAGAATTGCTTGCCGTTGTTTTCGCTTTTGAAAAATTTCGGCAATATCTAGTTGGATCGAAAGTCGTAGTTTGGATTGACCACGCCGCTATTAAGTATTTGATGGAGAAAAAAGATGCCAAACCTAGATTGATTAGGTGGATCTTGCTTTTACAGGAATTTGATATCGAAATCAAAGACAAGGCGGGGATTGAAAATGTTACAACCCCACTTTTTGGGTTCATTGGTGAGAAATATAATTTCTCATATTAAAGATAATTGAACAAATAAAGATATGATTTGTTTTGAATAAGTGGATTTCATTTACAATAGCCTTGATGATTGTGTTGTGGGCTTTATTGGCTAATGGGCCCAATAACAAGGAAATGAAGAAAGGAAAATTCAATTATTAAAGTAGTAAATGAATAATTGAATATTTGAGAAAAAGAAAGAGGTAGAAACCTCTAGACGGCAAAGAGATGTAATCCAAGGATGGATTTCATGCCTTTAGGTTCCTTGGGTGCCATGGAATCCAAGATTGCGAAGAAAAGGCAATAATAAAAGAAAAGATCAAATAAGTATTTCTTTATTAAGAAAGAAATTGAAAACATTGATAAAATGTGGAAAATAAGTGAAAATAGATGTAATTGAGTTATCCTTAGTGGAATTTCGTAGTCCAAGGATTCCTAATAATAAAATGAATACTAATGAGGAAATTAAAAGAGAAATCCTCAAAAGAGATATTTTAATAAGAATAAAACAAGATAATGACTAATAATGCATATAGATGAATCTAGAAGGATAATGAATATCCAATAAAGAGGATTTTGGAATAATGAAGTTGCTTGAATCCAAGGAGTCCCAATAAAGAGAAAAGAAAGAGAAAATACCAAAATGAGAAAAATAAGAAGGAAAGTTGAAATAATAAGAAATATGTGGAAAGATGGATAATGAAATCATTATAAATAGTATTTTGACTCCGCATAGTTTCTAATAATAGAATGAATCAAAATAAAGAAAATAAAAGATTAAGAGAGAGAAAATATGCTTAAATAAGCTTTATTAAAAGATAACTTGCACATGAAGATAATACCTTTTTCCTTTTTGAGTTTGGGACTCAGATTGGATGTGTGAGTATATTAAGGCAAGATAAAGACTCCCTTAAAATTTGGTAGCAAAGGGATGCACAGTTTGCGAGATATAGATTTTTGAAGGAAATCCTAAAGTAAGAGGGAGGAATACATGTCACGTTATTTCCTAATTAAAATCAACATTTAAATAGATGGGAATAAAAAAAAGAGCGCGCGCAGCACCTTGAATCCAGAACGGAGGAAACTGGTGGCATTCCTCTCCTGATATCTCGAGATTCCTAGTATAACCGGACTAGGAAAGGAAACCAGTGGCTCCAAGAAGTCCTCGCGGTCCCGATCATAGTGGGATTGGGTGCCTTCCATGGCCAATGCGGGATTTCCCCAAATTAGGGGAAAGCACAGGTGCACATCCCCTATAAATAGGGAGGGGCACACACCATGAGCATAACTCAGAATCTTACCCTTGAATCCGCACTGATAAGATGAGTCGTTGCACGCAATTAGAAGCGAGATGGTGCTTAAACTGACCATGGAGCAGTTGCTTTTCTCGCCGGAGAGAGAGCACCTCCGTCCCAGCATCTCCAACCAGTTTGGGAAAGGCTGAGGGCACCAGGAGTTTTGACGGGGCTAGGCAGAGCGATGGGGATCTTCATCGGCGACCGAAGAGGCCAGATGCCCGAATTCAACCATGGGGTTGACCGCGGCAGGGCGCTGCTTCACGAGCGGGATGAGCCGAGGTAGAAGATGAGATGGAAAGTACCACCCTACCCTCAGGAGCATGTGGCCCTGAGCCCTAAAGCACGGGGGTACCGATGTCTTTCAGCTAGCCTTGCTAGCCTAAATAAAAGAAAACAAGTAAGTATGATGTGTCAATTCCTTATTGGTCAATCAAGCTTTATTTTGTAAAAATCATAGAAACTGCTAGGATGCTCATATGAAGATAAATTATACATGAAAATTTATCAGGAGGATGAGAGGAATCCAATAAAAATAATATTAAAGTTCTATTCTATTTCTAATTGCAAAAGGACATTAGTTACATTAAAAGTGTGGGTATAAATCCTATTGGAGGGTAAAAGGTGAATCTTTGAGGTTTAAGGGGTTAACTTGGGAATAATTAACCTATGGAATATTAAAGTAAAGTTGCAATCCATTTTACATGAAAAGTTGATTAATTTAGGGTTCCATGTGCTTGAATGAGCATTAATGGGCATTGAAACCCTAATGTTAGTAATTATGGTTCATAATGGCTTTAATTGTTTAAATTCATGTATTAAGCTAAATATGATGGTCCTAAGTTATTTGCACATAAAAGTCCTTAATTCTGGATAAATACCCTATATGTAGTGATTGGGGTTTTCTCATGAATAAAAGGTAGATTGATGGTAAAATGAGTTCATATGTTAATTAGACCCTAATGAACTTTGAATTAATGATAGATGCGTATAATGATCTTGTCATGGATTAAAAGGATAAAAATAGTAGCTTTAATGAAAAGAAGCTTGATGAAATTAATTAATGATTAATGTGCCTTTAATATGGAAATAGAGTTATATGTTGTTAAGATAACCTTACTATTGAAGAATAGAAGAGATAATTAGGGTTTATGAGTAATGGCATAAAATTAGGGTTTAATATGGTAAAAGATGAAGGGAAATCCTAATTGAAAAATAAAACCCTAAAATGGATACAGAAACCCTAGAAAGTGAATCCAAGTTAATAAAGTAGGTTCTTGATAAAGTGTGTAATAAATAGAGTACATATTCTTTTCAGGAATTATGTGATTGTTGAATTACTTGGATTGCATGCTTGGATGGAATTACTTAGTACTTGTGAAATCATCGAATCAGGTATGTGGTTACGCTTATGAATATCTCGAGATAGATTTCTGAGGTTTTTCGAGATTTTCACCGATGACTTGAATAAACTGTTTGGATGTTCATATTGCAATTATAAAGTGACTATGACTATCACATAATGTATATGCCTTCTAGCTCAGATCCTGGTCCCATCTGTGTCGTAATGGCTGACCTAGTATATGGCTACCTAGAGGGTAGGTCCATCAGGTCATGAATGACTTAGTATATGGCTACCTAGAGGGTAGGTCCATCAAGTCACAGTGAGTTAGACATTGGGCTACCTTTGGGTGGTGCCATGCGACTCTAACTTTACAGAGGTATTATATAAGTCCTTATAGGGACAACACAGAGTTGTGGATAGGTATGGATTGAGTAGTTTGGCTTAAAATGTAATCTTGGTTGTTAAATGATTAATTGAATGATTACGTTGTTAACATAATTGCATAATTATTGTTTCCCCCACATACCAGCTTCGGCTGACCGACGTTTTGTTTGTCGGTGTTTTAGGTACAATGAAAAGAACCAAAAGTAAAGTGGCATATGTGGTACTAAATTAGAATTAAAGTGCAAATGAGGATTAAATAGATTAGTATCTGTGTGGATAGAAGTTTTGAATCCCAGTTTTAAAAGGTATGCAAAAGTTTTTATTTTTCTCCATTTTTCAGTATAGTTGGTAGAATGTAATAATTGTTAATGATTATTTGTCGAACCTTTGATCCTGTTAATTGGATAACGGCACCGACCTTTCGGTCTCCCTTAATTGGGGGTTACCGGGTGGCGGGGTCGTAACATTTAGTATCAGAGCATAGGTTCCTCAGTTAACCATTAATAATTATTAAATTTTACAAACTCCATAGAACCCAAGGGAGTTATTAGAGGATTATCCGAAAGGCGGAGGTGTCTAGAAAAGGATCACGACCAGGGGCTGGCAATATTTTCCTCCGCACCGCTAGTCGGAATACGAGGACTCCCGGATCTGTGTGACTGCCTGGCCAAAGTCTTAGGGTATGAATCGAAATAAGATACCTTTAGGACTTTCACATCTTATTCATCCCTTCTCATCACAAATTCTGTTAAGGACCTTAAGGATTAGGGTTTTCTCTCTTCTCCTCACCCTCTCAAGGTATGGGTAAGATTAATAAGGTCTAAGTAATCCTCCATCAAATTAATGAAAAGCATGTAAATAGAATGTCATGGACATAAGCTAAATATATTAAGCGCAAATTAAAGAATAGATACATGCTTAGGTCGTATGACATAAGTTGTCATGTCCTCAGAAGAGACCTGAGGCTAGACCTTCTTGTCAGGAGGATAAGTTAGTCTTGGAGATAGAGATCTCCATTGCAAGTGGAGACCTGGCACATCCTCTGAGGATGATGCTAACCCTAACCCTAAGTGAAGGTTAGATAGAGATGAGTTGGACCAGGTGTTCGAAAGGACATGCCTTTGGGATACCATATGGTCCATGGGTGACCTAGCACCTTTGGCAACCCAACCCTGGGAAGGGTCATGCATAGCTCCTTAGATGATGATGTTAGTGAAGGACCTTAGAAACCCTATGGGCTTGTGCAAGTAGGGTATAGCTGGCACCTAGGGCACGTCATAGTGCTGACAATAGGATGAAACCCTGGATAAGGAATCATGGTGGAGCATAAAGTGTTATGGATGATCTTGAGCATACAGTTGGATACCCAAAAGTGAACGTAGGGTTCCTGGCCTAAGAGGGGAAGTGGTGTACCTAATTCTCATGATGAGAGTTGAGTTTCCATAGATACGAGCATGATACTTCCTGTGTTAAGAGGAAAGGGAAGCCCCTTAAGTTTAAGTATGTTTGATGAACCCCTCACACCTAGTTGATGATAAAGGAAAGTATGATCTTGATATAGCATCGAGGAAAGAGGACAAGTACAACCTAGCAGGATTCAGTAGGTGATCTGCTTGTGCCTTAATAGCTTGCTAGGGTTAAGTAGGCTCATGTGAATGTAAACCCTAAGGATGCTTGTGACCTTTGTTATCAAAGTGTAGTTTCCTCCCATCTTGGGAGAGGGACCCTTTGGTAGGGAGTTTACCAGTTTGGTTGGTTTTGAGGTAACTTGAGGAGGTTTCATAGGATCTTGAGAAGCTAAGTGAAGAGTGCATGGCATGAGAATGAACCTATAGACCCATAGATAACCATCTCTATGTGCATGTGGATGTGTTACCATGGAGGTAACCGATATGGGGCTTGACCAAGGTAGGCAGGTTGCCATGATCCCTATGAAAGGATGAAAGTCAGCCCATGAATGCAGGAAGAGAGATGATGAATGCTTGGGTAAGGTTCTAAGTTGGACATGTACTATGATATAATCCTAAGTCTATCCTAGGGTCAGGTAGGGGTAAGACCGATGGAAGTAGCAGTTTCCTAATTCCCTAGTTGCATATGACCATAGGGTCGGGAGGTAACAACTATCATTGTCTGAGGGCCATGGGTTAGGAGATTGATCACCTTCATGAACTCATGGGACCCAAAGGGCGGATGAGTAGGGAACTCTCTAAATGCATAAGGGAAGAGGGATGACCCCAAAAGTGTCGGCACTCTATAGACCTGGAGGAAATGACCAAGGATTGTGTAGTGACCCAAGTAGGTTCGAAACTAGTTTACCATGGAGGTTCTTTGATAGTAAGATGATTGTAATATAGAGGCATAAACAACGCGTTTCAACTTAGATTTAAAGGTGTACATGCAAGGCGGGATGTACCATCTCTACTCTTAGAATAGGAAGAACTCTGTATTTGGACTGCAGCCAAATGCTTATTTCCTCTTGTTATGGGGGTGAGAGATAGGACATTACACATGTCATACACCAAGGATAAGAGATGATGTAGGTTGGAACATTGCCATGAGACATGGGGACAGAGAAGATAACATACCCTGGTAAAGTGAATAATACATGGATGGTTTGCAAACACTAAGAGGAATGAGGTAGTCACCTTAGGAGGATGTTTTTATCATGAGATATGAGTCATACAGGATTGAGTTTGATCACCAATAAGATGAGTTCAAAGTGTTCTTAATAGAGATAGACATAGAGTTGAGGTGAGACGATAAGTGAAATACATGGAAGTGTATGATTTCAATGTTACCTAATACCTAAGGATGTAAAGTGGTAATGAATGCTCTGGTTGAGTTATAGCTGCCTAGTTTGGCTAGGAGAGGTGTTTGGATAACACTCAGATGTAACGAGATACGTTGAAAAGTTAAGGGTTGTTTGGTTAGCCAGTCTAGTCCTTAATGTAGTAAAAGGATGGTGATAGAACCTCAGATACACTTCTTTGGATAGGAAGGTAATAAAACCCTTGTGAGAGTGGTTTAGGGTTTCCGAGGCATCAAGCTTGAGGAATCATAACAATATAGGAGGTCATGATATACCTTGGTACTACGAAGATAGTAAGTGATGGTAGCATTCTGGATGCTTTAAACAAAGTTGCATGTAGCATGCGGCCATGCAAGCCAAGAGGTGAAGGACGAACACCAGTAACCCAGTATTTTGATATGAAGGGTAAAGAGAGTTCCCAAGCGAGAATGGGAGTTCATCACTATGGATGTGGTGATAAGTCTCCCCTAGACCAAGGAAGGTCAAGATGCAATGTGGGTTATGGTAGACCGCATTACCTAGATGATATGAGAAAGAAAGAGTACTGTCAAGGGATAGATCGGGTTGAATTACATATAAGAGAGATGGTTCAACTACACCATGAGGTTGAGTATAAAAGTTTTTGAGTTTGATCTAAAGATTTCCTTCCAAAAGGTGGAAGTAGGTACATGAAGAACTCGGTGTTAGTACAATTTATCACTCCTAATTAATGGTTAGTATGATCCAGACTAAAGGGTCTGATGAGAGCATATGTGCTCGTTCAGGGTGATAGCTAGAGACAGTTCTTGTCCTATGAAAGACATGAGGATAACCACCATAGCTAGTATCGGGATTTAATAAAGCTCTGTAAGAGAGGTTGTGTCGGTCACCACTTCAGTAAGGTGATGTTGGTGAAAGGACCACATGATGGTTAGAAAAAGACCACAGTGCGTGTAGATGAAGTCGCTTTGATCGTGCAATGGCTGAAAGGAGCCTAGAGGTGATGTGAGTCGTGAGCAGATGCAATGTAGACTGACATGCAATTCACTGTGGGAGAATATGTGACATGAAAATCCGACACCTCTAAGTTATAGCTAAGAGAGCTGAGTCCTCGATGCATGGGTTCTTTTGACATGGTTTGGTGGAAAAGGTTAAGTTTGACCTTACCCCTCAGGATAAAGTAATGTGTGATGAGTTCCATGTGTCCAATTTAGAGCACTATGTGAGGTGCCCGACCATGTGCTGAGCAATGAACCTAGTGAGCCCCAAGGGAGGCTGAAACGACCTGAGTCACCTGTGCAGTTTATAGACGCCAGGATGAAAGAACTCAGAGAAAAGAATATGTGGTGATAAAGGTTCTTTGAAAGAGCCATGAGTATGGTAAAGCCACATAGGGGCCAATGATGGACATGGAAAAGTCTTATCCCGAATTGTTTGTTTGCTTGATAGAATTTTGAGGACAAAATTCCTATAAGAGGGGAAGGATGTTACAACCCCAATTTTTGGGTTCATTGGAGAGAAATGTAATTTCTCATATTAAATATAATTGAACAAATAAAGATATGATTTGTTTTGAATAAGTGGATTTCATTTATAATAGCCTTGATGATTGTGTTGTGGGCTTTATTGGCTATTGGGCCCAATAACAAGGAAATGAAGAAAGGAAAATTCAATTATTAAAATAGTAAATGAATAATTGAATATTTGAGAAAAAGAAAGAGGTAGAAACCTCTAGAAGGCAAAGAGATGTAATCCAAGGATGGATTTCGTGCCTTTAGGTTCCTTGGGTGCCATGGAATCCAAGATTGCGAAGAAAAGGCAATAATAAAAGAAAAGATCAAATAAGTATATCTTTATTAAGAAAGAAATTGAAAACATTGATAAAATGTGGAAAATAAGTGAAAAGAGATGTAATTGAGTTATCCTTAGTGGAATTTCGTAGTCCAAGGATTCCTAATAATAAAATGAATACTAATGAGGAAACTAAAAGAGAAATATAGAGAAATCCTCAAAAGAGATATTTTAATAAGAATAAAACAAGATAATGACTAATAATGCATATAGATGCATCTAGAAGGATAATTAATATCCAATAAAGATGATTTCGGAATAATGAAGTTGCTTGAATCCAAGGAGTCCCAATAAAGAGAAAATAAAGAGAAAATACCAAAATTAGCAAAATAAGAAGGAAAGTTGAAATAAAAAGAAATATGTGGAAAGATGGAT